>VXBU01019119.1:1098-33835 GCA_013400315.1 Bombycilla garrulus | reverse complement strand
TCCTCTCCTCTCCTCTCCTCTCCACTCTCCACCCTCCACCCCACATAACAAGGTTGTTCCATCTCTCTGACCTTTCGGTGGCCCTTGTGTGGATAAGTCCATGTATTCCTTGTACTGGGAACCTCAGAAATGTATTCAGTGCTCTAGATGGGGTCTCACCAGAGCAAAATAGAGGGGCAGAAAACTGCCCTTGCCCTCCTGGCCACGTGCTTTTGGTGCAGCCAAGGACATGCTTGGGTTTCTGTGCTGCGAAAGCACATTTCCAGCTCATGTCCATTCTCTCATTCACAAAACCCAAAACCTTCAGCATCCCCAAACTCTTCTCTGCAGAGCAACTCTCAATCCTTCCATCCTCCAGCTTGTCTTGATACTGAGGGTTGTCTACCTTGCTATGAAACAGGAAAAAGGCAAAGTTATTTTTTTCTGGATAATATTGATATTCATTAAAACATCAACACCATCTGAAGGACAGATCAGAAGATCAGATGTCGGTGGAGTTATCTGCTGGCAAAGATGTGATAGTTATAGTTAAGTTGTGAGACCTGCTTTAAAAATCACTACTGTTAAATCTACATTATCAAATACATTTAGATATAGAAAAATACCAGTGTAAAAAAAGTATCAAAACATTGCAAGAATAATTTTGGTATTTTACCATGTGAAGAATTCGTTAAGCAGGAATTACTTCTTGGGGGTATTAAAAAGGTAAAAGTAGAGCATGATTTCAGTTCTATTTGTAAACACAATAAGGGTTCTGAGAGAATGATAAAACATGTGTTAGTTTTTAATATGAGTTATGGGATGGAACAGCTGGTACTGTGAGAAATAACACCTCCGTAACACAATTTTTCTGTTGCAGAACACAGCAGATGTATTTAATGTCTTCTGAAAAGTCTGTGTGTATGACATGGAGAAGTATTCCCTACAGAAAAGAAAGTTCTATCTGATATAAAATATATGGAACTAATATATTGCAATGAAGAGATTGCACATTAAAAATGGAAGAAAACAGCTTCTGCATACCTCTTAGGTAGGATAACTCCATAAATTATCTTACAATGAATAAGATAGTGAGACAACTGCTAGGAAATGACTGAAGGATCATTCCAGGTAATGCATAAAAGAAGAATTATTAAGTTCTCATGCGGTGCTACTACTCTGGCAACTTTTATTCATACAAAAGGGAATTTTGGGATATTAATGAAATAAGAGCTGTGTATGGGTATTAATGATAAAGATAACCTTGACCCTAACAGAAGACTGGAAGTGAAAGACACACTGTATGGCAGTGATGCAACCATGAGTAGAAATTAGTCACACAAAATAAAAAAATAAAAGTTGACAATATGCAGTCCTCAGTGACCAAGAAATGAGATGACATGTACTTTTCCTGTGAGGGAATTGAGGGAATTCAATCTCCCCATGAAAACAAAATATCATCTATGCTAATTACATATTAGGAACACTTCTCTAATTATAAAAAAGACAGAAAATAAAAGTCTAAGGGTTTTAGTAGCTATCATAAATCCACCACAAGTACAGTTGCTGAATTACAATATATTTATCTGTAAAGATTTATCTCTAGACTCTAGTATTTAATTATATATGTTAAACTTCTTTTAAATAAGATTAATCTTGCAGTAGACATGGGTAGTATGGTGACTTTGGTGTACTGTGAGAGTTCTCATAAAAGTTGAAAAAGTAGTTTTGGATGTTTTTTTGTAATCCAGAGAAGCCAGATAACTGGCACCTCTATTTCTAGCGCAGAATTTAAGACAAAAGTTTTGAGTTCAGGGATTTCCAGCTGCTTTCAAATTTCATGACTTCATAGTCTCCCATATTTTTGTGAAGTGTAATCAGTGGAGCACGGACTCTTTCCACGCATGAGCTGACCTGGAACCACAACAGTAGAATTATATTTGTGTTCTGTCACCCTTATGCGATTTTCAAAAAAGCCAGTTTCTTAATTTACAGCTAGCCTTTGGTCATCTCATACTGTGACCTAAGCAACAGCATATTTATGTTAACAAGATCTGAGTTGCAAAAGACTTGTGATAAAGATTAGCAAATTGGCAACGAGGAATCCTGTTACTCTTTAAGTCTTGCTTACATAATAAGCTGCCTTTCAACATAGAAAAAAAGAGATATAAACTCAGTTATTATGACAGTAATTAATCTGTTTCAGAATCAGCTTTAGGGAAGGAAAAGAAATTATTAAAAAAAGTCCTCCTGGCACCTGTTATGATATAGAATAATATTTTACATACTTACCAATTATATATGCCGATAAGATAATTTAGGACAAAAAAGTGGTAAAAACCACTCCCACCAGATGCTGCTCCTCCTTCCCCAAACAGATGTTATCAGTTACTACCTAATTTATAGAAGGTTGCCTTTATGTATCTATGAAGAAAGTACAACATTGTAGCCCAATTAACAAGAAAACTCCTGAGAAAAACTGTTGAAGAAATATGCTTCTAATTTCAACTAATAAATTCAGGAAAATATTGGTAATAAGAATAACTGATGTAGACAGGATTTTTTTCTGGCCATTAGAGAAAGGGATACCTAAGAGGATTTGAGGTTTGAAAGGGATGAGAATTAGAGTATGTGACAGCTACTGGGCTTTGACAAGGGATTCTACACCCTTTAATCTGCAAATCAACATTTCACATTCAATTAATAGTTGAAAATGTGACCTTTATTAAATATACAGCAATCTCTTCATTTTATAATTCTGATGCCATTATAATATACTTATTAATGGATAACTATCCATTTGCATGGTCTAATTCTAGCATGGATGTATGCTAAGAATGATAGTAAAGGATGTGTTTGGCCAGCTCTCTGACACTAGGCTAGTTCCATTAATGTAGGACAACTAAGGTCAACATCAGGTTTCAAAGAGAATATAGAAGAGGAATCTAGACTCTGGATAAGAGGCTAATTGTCTTATTTTCAGTGGTGGTTATTGTACCTCATCTTCTACCTGCTACACCGGCAACAAATGACACTTGCTGACAGAATGCTGTGAACTAGAGGTGGAATTTCATATGATTTCTGTCTCCCTGTTGACTTCATGAGTTTACTGATTCCTTTTGCTCTGTATCTATACTTTAAACTCTGTGGTCATTAAAACATGATCAGAAAAAGAAACTAAAATTTGGTAGGTTTTTTCCTCTTTTCACTTCAAAATGTGTCATTGACTAGTGTGTTGATAAGGCAATTACAATATGGGAAAAGCTAATAAATAAACCCTAATTTAAAAATCCTAATAAAATCAAAATATTTTATTTATACATAATCTAATTTCAATATATGGTAAGGATTAGGTGTAAAATCATGTGTGTTTCTGGTTATTTTTATTACTACTTTGTTACTTGCGGGATCATCTGATCTGTGCTGTGTGAAAGACCAAGAGAATAACCTTATCTTGAACCAAAAGAGGAATTTTGTTCTCAGTAGGAAGACAAGATGCAGGTAAAAAAATTAAAATTTTGCTTAAGGTCATCCCTTTTCAAAAAAGTTAATATCAAGAGAACATCTCATAGCAGATTTGCTTTGATCTTTGCTTGCTTGTTTCCATTTCCTTTCCCATTTAAAATAACATACTAGACTCACTTCAGTGTGAGCCAACCTGCTCACTGTAACACTGTAATCAATTAATCCCCTTAGCCCTCCTGCTCGCCCTCCTGTTGGTTAGTTTGTAAGCATAATTTAGGTCAAAAAGCACTGACTGCAAGCTCATTCAGTAATCCACTCTCTATTTTAGAGAATTTGTAAAAAATAAGCCCCCTGTAAAACACCAAAATCTCCATACATAATAGATTTATTAAGAGCAAATATTTGAATATTTAGATATGCTGCTTCCACTTCCAGCAGAAGACCTACAGAGTATATGCAAACAGTGTGCCAGTCAATAAATAGTTGCATAGTATCCCTTTCAAAAATATTTGATCAGAGAAGTGGAGCAAACATTTTTCACAGTTCTATACTGTTTTCACTCCTTGGTGTGCCTATATAGATATGCAGATAGAGCCATATTTAAGAGGTATTGGGTTTGTAGACCCTCCCTGAACTTTTAAGGTTTGACTTGAAGCTGCATTGACAACAAACTGACACATTCCTACAGTAATAGAGTCAGCAGATCCAAACACATCTGTATGCATGACAGGGCTTTATAAAATATGATTTGCTGTTTCATACCTCTTCTTCATCTCTGAAAAATGATTTCAAAAGCATTCTTCCATAGAATTAGAGGAGAATCTAAAAGTATATGTACTTATACTGAAGTACCAAAAATACATTGCTTTGGGCTATGATTGTTGTCAAACTTGTAAATCTTTCCATCTTCCATCACAATGAATTTCCTTGTGGTCAAGCTGAAGCTGACATATCCTATTGAGAGATGTAAAGGTCAAAGGAAGAATTATGACCACCCAACCCCTCATTCTAAGAAAAAAATTACAGAAAGGTCTATAAGAACAAGAAGAGTGAGGTTTAATTTTGATGTGGATTTTTATTGAAAGTGGGTAACAGCAACACCAAGATGTAAAGGTTTACTACAGTATGTAGTCAGAGGAGTCAAACTTGCTTTGTGCTGTTGGTTGCTCTGGAATTTTTGTGCTTTTATTCTCTACTTAATAATTGGCAAAAGTGTTGGAAATCTAACCCTATGTGAAAAAAAATTGAGACGTATTTTGACAAAAAGTTCTTTGCCTTGGTCTCGATATACCTTTTAGCATGGCATTCACCATGTTCCTCCAGACATTCTCTTGTCCAAAATCCTCTGATCTCAAGGATAGACAAAGTCAATAATTCTGAAAAGCCTTCTTGCTTAGAGCTTTTACTATCATTTTTATTTTTATATTGGGAAGCAGAAATAAGTAAACCATAATTATATGGCTTATAATTAATTTAACCATATTAATTATACCGTTATAATAATGAAACCTTCATCTGTCAAAAATTTTCACAAATTTATTGATTTTCTCAAGCTACAAATTATGTACAGAGCTAACCAGCATGTAATTTTCCATTCATGTTTTATGACCTCTGCAGAACCACCTATTTTGTAATGACATGGTCCTTGGAACGATAAGTTGCTGATACTGTAACTAAAACTTGCAGAAGAAGGATTGTAATGCATGCCAAAATTAAAGAAAAAACTTGGACTTACTTTTTATAGAAACTGCTTTCTGACAACTTTCTGTCAGTTATATATAATATGTTGCCATCCTCCTGTGTTCAATATTAGTTCACCTGGGCCACTATGTGTTAAATCAACGTTATCCTGAAGTGTCAGATCATTTAATTCTAAAGTTCTGAGGTTATTTCAATCAGTTACAGCAGCATGGTTCAAGGAGACTTGACTAATGTTTTAAAGCTCTGAATTGTTCAGGTCTGCATTTAAATATGTCCCTTTCACCTTTTTGGCTTGACTGCTTAAAATGGTCTTTTTAAGTTGTAGATGCATTTCAGTGTGTATATTACTTGTGAAAAAGACAGCAAAAGTGTATGTTTCACCAGCTAATCTTAACCTTACCTTAACCTGCCTATTTAAGTTTAAATTATTGAAAAAATGCTCCTGGTCTACCTCTTAAAATACAGCCTCATGTTCCTGATGAACAGAAGCAGACAGGCATAAAATGTGGACCATGACTCAGTCACCTGCTATTGTTGAGGCACTTCACATTAGTCTGCATAAAAGTGCATACGTCAGCTGGTGTCAAAGGGAGGTTCTTCTGAATTTTTTACTCATAAATGCATAAGCAACAGGCAAGCATTGACCTCAACCGAAGTGGCAGTGCTCATAAACAAAGAGAACTACTGCTGTTATCCATTATCCATTAAATATTCTTCACAATATTCAATTGCTTTTTCAGTTTCCCACTTTTATTCTCCTTTAATGGCACCTGACCAGCACTAGAAAACACAGAGCTTTATTCTGGCTTATGTGACAGTCCAGGGGCGCTCATACTAAAATTGGCAAAGATCTATGAAAAGCAGGTCCACATCAAGGACCTGGGAGAGGAGGTTCTTAGTACTGTTAAGAGACCTTTGTCCAGTCACCTGTGGTGAGCAGATCTCTGAGAGAAATCATATAGTAACAATTTTAATCTCAAAACTAGTCCCAGCTGTGTTTCCTGGCCCCACTGCTGTAGCAGTCAGCATGAGTTACTTGAAGTTTGGATAGCTTTTGGCATGAGCTGATGAACCTTGACTTTTTGCTGTGACAAAAGTAGGTGAAATATGGTACAAACCTGTTGCAAAGAACAGAGTAGTTTTGGTGTGCTTAAGGAAATATATAGACAAAGAACACACTCAGTCTGCTGCACATCAACATGTCCAGAAGTTACCTGAACAGGAAGATTGGGAGCACTGGTAACAGCTGCAACAAATCATAATAAAACTGTGCAATTTGTGAAGGCAGGAATCCATGGCAAGATATTCTGTACTCAAATGTATACCTAAAACCGCTTAAGAATAGTGGAGGTAACAACAAAAAAAGACATTGTTGAGGAACCCAGTGACACTCCTCAGGATCCAGAATTGTACCTCAAATCTCCAGGAAACACAGGACTCCACAGCCCTGGATCATACAGGGCAGTATTGACTCCACTGAACTGACCAACACCTTCCTCCTGGCTGCACTTTCTCACAGGCTGGAAAAGTAACTCAGGTAGTAAAACTGTGATGTGTTTTGGTACATAAGCCCATTCAGCCATATTATCATCTGGTCTTAAATCTTCACAGAAAGAAAGCTCTCTGTTTTTGTTTGGAAGAACAGAAGTTTAGTTAGGTAGACAGTTTCCTAGAGCAGTTTAACCATCTTTATAACCAGCAAACACATCTTCGTTGTGTTACCATTGTGCTCTAACACAAATGTTTCTTCTCCCTGAAAAGAGATAATTTCTTTCTCTTTGAATCTTGATGAGAAAACCATATTCTCTGCTTGCATTTAGAAAGGCCCTATTATTTTTCTCTCATTGTATGACAGATACTTCTTCTCCCTCCCAGAAATATTCCTGGTAATGCTTTCCTGATGATTTTCCAATTAGAATTAATCTCTCTGAATATTAGCAAAAAAATTATAGTCCTGTATTCCAGTATCCTGTATAATGGTATTCATGTGGTTTTTTTCTGTTTGAAATAGATGCCCTGATATAGCCCTGGATTTTATTTTCCTGATCACATCACATAGGCCGATTTTATGTTCAGTGACGATCTTAAGGATTATAACACATCCTCATTGACCTTTACAGAGACATAGTTTTTATTTTGCACTACTAAATGTCATTTTATTCCCATTTTTAATGTCACCTAGTTCCTACTGATAGTCTGACCCTTATGTATTTAGACAGTACTTTCAACTCTGTGCCATTGACAAACTTTGTCAGTTGCCAATTTTTATCTCATAGTCACTAATGAAAAGAATCTTGACGAAAAACATCAAGGTATGAAAATAATCTCATCTAATTATCTTCCCTTTAGTCCATGTTTCATGATCATGGTTTTAGCTTGGAATATGAAAGTAACAGAAATGTGGTCATCACGTTAAAACAGGAAAATTAAACTGTGAAGTTTTGATATAGTTCTTCGTATAGTCTTTGCTAGTAGTTTTAAGTCTCAGTTGTAACTAACTGCGCATTTTTAATATATTTTTCTTTTGTTTTAAATTAAATACATTTCAATATGTGAAGACTTTTCAGATAAGCAACGATGAAATTCTACTTTTTTATAGTTTTACATAGTAGCAAGGCAAAAAAACAAAGGAAAAAAGATATAAAAGAAAGACATCTGAAATTGAAAACAGTTATTAAAGTGGATCATTGCATTTTCAAAACAAAATTGTTTTTTGAGTGCAGCACTTTTTTTTCTCTGCAAAATAGCAACAGTAATTCTCGTTTGTTTTAAAATTCAGTGCAAGTCCAGGGAGACAATGTCACGTCAAACTGATGGAAAATTATTTCAATGTGACTATGCTATGAGATATTACTGTGTCAAGACAGTGTAAAAAGGATTTCAGTAAAAAACCCAACAAAAACAATATGGAAATCCAATAATATGGCAACCTAAAGGTTTTCAATGTGGGGATTTGGAGATTATGTTACAATGACAAGATAAGATAATGGTATCAATTACAGCTTTACTTAAAAAGTAGAAATTAAATCAACGTCATATTAAGAAACACCATGTAAAAGCAATAAAATTAAAGCTGTATTCATCATCCTTAAACAACCTGCTCTGTCTATGAACTAAGTAGATAATTAAGAACGATTATTTCGTTGGGTGTATACTAAGCAAAGGTTTTGGAACCTGCTGAGAGCTAAGGTAGCCAAACCCAGTTCCTGTAATAATATCTCTCAGGAGGTGTCCTGACAAGATACTTGTGTTTCCTAGATGGAACGTGGAAAGAATCCTCTTCATGAAATCCAACCCAGAAAGAAGTTATTATTACAGTATCAAAACCAGCCCCACACAATAATATGGCAATCTGGGCTGCTTCTGGCCCATTTCCTCCTAATCACATCTAAGATTCTATGTCAGCCTTCTAGAAAAAGAAAAATAAAGAATATCGAACTTATTTTATCTTCTTGGAAAGCTCGCTTCCTCTCCATGCTTTACAGGGAGGCTCCTGCACTGTGAGCTCTCCTTAGGCCAGCACCAAGTCTGTTTACTTCTGCTGTCAAACAACACGTGCTGTGACATGGTTTCTGCTGCACTGTTCATCAAAGTCCCTCTGAAAGACCTTGCAAATTTGTTTGCTTGGACATGGACAGATAGGAGAATTTATTTCTTCTTCACTGCTGATTGTGTTCCCCCGTTCATTGCTTCCTCTTTCCCCTTTCTTTTTAATGCCTTTTGAGAGGACACTTTACATCAGATTGTGTTGGAATGGGATGCTGCGACTTCCACTTCAATCTTGCTCCTCTAAATATCTGGAAAAATATGCAATTAGTATCTCTGTCTTCAAGCCAATTCAAGACAAATATTCATTAACTTTTATAAGTATTAAATGAACAGGAGAAAACTCTGCTACATGTAAAAAGCTACAGTTAAAAAGAATGAAATCCACACTATTACTAAATCTTTGTATTATTAATACAAATTAATATGTTGGTATTAGCAATACACAGTTCACTATCTTTGAATCCACCACAGGACTGAATTTTGTGAGCTTTGTTTCAGGTTTTTTGGTATTAATTTCTGTACGTGAAGAAAGAGCATAGGACAAACAGCTTCTGAGCATGTAGAATGTCTTTGAAAACCAGTGTTCAACTAGTAAATTTTTTGTAAGAGAGAATTGAATACAAGAGCAAAAGGAAAGTGTCTACCTTGCACTCATTTGCTAAAAATAAAATAGTTACCAAAGTAATTACACTTCTTCCTTGAAAGTCAGAAATTTATTATAACATGATAAAACAAAAAAAAACTTTTTTGAGCCTTCTTGGAAATGAATCAACTATTTTAAAGATTAACATTCATTTTTTTTGCATAACAACAAACTCCAAAATATTGGAAAATTTCAAACTCATTATGACTATCAGAAAATAGCTGAAACAACTACAATACAAACAGTTGAGGATATCACACAGACCAGTTTACTCCTACATGGTAAAATTTACAATATTAGAAAAATATAGTTATGTAGGTTAGAGGCTGTTGTGATAAATTTCTGTTTAACATTTTCCACTCTATTTTTAGAATTATTTTATATTTGATAATTCCAAAAAAATAATCAAAGTAGAGAAAAGAAAGGTGGCATCACTGAAATCTAATAATTTTAATAGCAGAAGTTGAAAGGTTATCTATAACTTATTTATAATAAAATATTTCACCTTGGATCTATTTTGAAGGAAAGAACCAATTTTTTTCTCAGCAATATAGTGCTTCACAAGAAGCAGCAGAAGTAAAATTATTGTTCAAAAAAACAATAATTATGAATCACTTAATAATAATTTTGANTCAGCCTTCTAGAAAAAGAAAAATAAAGAATATCGAACTTATTTTATCTTCTTGGAAAGCTCGCTTCCTCTCCATGCTTTACAGGGAGGCTCCTGCACTGTGAGCTCTCCTTAGGCCAGCACCAAGTCTGTTTACTTCTGCTGTCAAACAATACGTGCTGTGACATGGTTTCTGCTGCACTGTTCATCAAAGTCCCTCTGAAAGACCTTGCAAATTTGTTTGCTTGGACATGGACAGATAGGAGAATTTATTTCTTCTTCACTGCTGATTGTGTTCCCCCGTTCATTGCTTCCTCTTTCCCCTTTCTTTTTAATGCCTTTTGAGAGGACACTTTACATCAGATTGTGTTGGAATGGGATGCTGCGACTTCCACTTCAATCTTGCTCCTCTAAATATCTGGAAAAATATGCAATTAGTATCTCTGCCTTCAAGCCAATTCAAGACAAATATTCATTAATTTTTATAAGTATTAAATGAACAGGAGAAAACTCTGCTACATGTAAAAAGCTACAGTTAAAAAGAATGAAATCCACACTATTACTAAATCTTTGTATTATTAATACAAATTAATATGTTGGTATTAGCAATACACAGTTCACTATCTTTGAATCCACCACAGGACTGAATTTTGTGAGCTTTGTTTCAGGTTTTTGGTATTAATTTCTGTGCATGAAGAAAGAGCATAGGACAAACAGCTTCTGAGCATGTAGAATGTCTTTGAAAACTAGTGTTCAACTAGTAAAATTTTTGTAAGAGTGAATTGAAAACAAGAGCAAAAGTAAAATGTCTACCTTGCACTCATTTGCTAAAAATAAAATAGTTACCAAAGTAATTACACATCTTCCTTGAAAGTCAGAAATTTATTATAACATGTTAAAACAAAAAAAATTTTAT
The DNA here is from genome assembly GCA_013400315.1 of Bombycilla garrulus. Taxonomy (NCBI): domain Eukaryota; kingdom Metazoa; phylum Chordata; class Aves; order Passeriformes; family Bombycillidae; genus Bombycilla; species Bombycilla garrulus. The sequence continues at coordinate 22,972 of VXBU01019119.1, read as the reverse complement.
GAGCCTTCTTGGAAATGAATCAACTATTTTAAAGATTAACATTCAATTTTTTGCATAACAACAAACTCCAAAATATTGGAAAATTTCAAACTCATTATGACTATCAGAAAATAGCTGAAACAACTACAATACAAACAGTTGAGGATATCACACAGACCAGTTTACTCCTACATGGTAAAATTTACAATATTAGAAAAATATAGTTATGTAGGTTAGAGGCTGTTGTGATAAATTTCTGTTTAACATTTTCCACTCTATTTTTAGAATTATTTTATATTTGATAATTCCAAAAAAATAATCAAAGTAGAGAAAAGAAAGGTGGCATCACTGAAATCTAATAATTTTAATAGCAGAAGTTGAAAGGTTATCTATAACTTATTTATAATAAAATATTTCAGCTTGGATCTGTTTTGAAGGAAAGAACCAATTTTTTTCTCAGCAATATAGTGCTTCACAAGAAGCAGCAGAAGTAAAATTATTGTTAAAAACAATAATTATGAATCACTTAATAATAATTTTGAAGAGTTACTCAAAATCTGTTTCTTCTAACATAATGTGAATACCAAGAAGGAATCTGTGAAAAGCTTTCTCACGTCTTTTGTGTCAGATATTAGTCTCAGGAGTCAGAGAAGAATGGGACATGCATGGCAAGTAAGGTATTTTCTCCACAGGCATATTATCCCAAATTAGTTTTGGGAGATGCTGGAATTGGGCAAAGATGTCTGAAAATGATGTGGCATCAGCCCTTATTATAAGATTGGATCACAGTTTCTTCTCCTAGTTGTTGGCGCCATTCCCCTTAGATGTAAGTTTTGTATTTATTACATCAGTGTATTGCTTTTGTATTCAATAATTAACTTTGATGTTAAAAAGTTTTCAGCATGTTTGAAATAATTAATGATAATTGCGGCATGAACTTCGAGTGATCCACCAGAAATGAGTTAGTTCCAAAAAGAACATTTTCCATCTGAGTGCATAGTCATTAAAATACATTAATCTACTAATCCTTTTACCTTTGTGCTGTTTCCCTTTTCTTCTGCCAAGAAAACAACCGAAAAAAAATTTGTGCCAGAATAGCTGTTGATTTTGATTTTATTGAAAAGGATTCAGAAGAATACATTTTAAAACTTGGGTTAGAATTTTCCCCAAGATAATGGTAAATAATGTCAATCTTTGTAAAAACTGAGAAAAACCAGTGCTTTTTAAACATTTTAAACTATGGAATGTTGTGTTAATAATTAGCCGATAAATATGGGGGCTCATACTTAATTTGCCCCATTATGGTACTGTGCATTTCAGTAGGTGTCCAAAACTTCACTTCTTAGAGCAAGCAGCAGGAAAGGACTGGAAAGGACTGCAGTCATGAGTCAAGTGCCTTCAGGCTGAAAACAAACACGTGTGTTTTGCCTACAACTCTTATTGTTGAGGGCTGTGTTCCAGTCTCAGCCATCAGCTCTCCCAGTGATGCTGGAATGTCCGAACTTAGTCTCTGTAAGTAAAAAATTTGTAAGTTTTTTTGGATTTTGGCAGATCCTTTCTGAAATTTAATGATAAACTCAGCAGTTAAATGCCCAGTGCAGTCACAATGAAAACGGTTGGGAGCAACTAACAGCAGTTTTTACTCAGAGCTATTTTCAGACTTCAACTTTTCCCTGAATTATTACCAGAAACAATGTTTCTCCAAATCCACAACTGGAAATTTGCATTCTCCTTAGGTCATGTCCTGGTGTGAACTTTATAAGTCTAGGCATTTTAGGGAACAAGGGGCATGCTTTAGTGGTAGATGTGACAGTGATAGGGTAATGTTTGGACTCAGTGATTTTTCCAATCTAAACAGTTCTGCGATTCTATGATTCAATTTGCACAGACGATTACTGAGCAATTTCCAAATTTACCTACTGAATTTGACCATAACAGCCTATGGAAATTATTGGAATCACAGTCTGGAGGCTACACTGATCATTAAGTCCAAGCATTGCTACCAGATGCCTTTTTTTGATTACAATTTACACAAAAATGTTAATTTCTGAATGTACTTCATCTTAAAACTGTATTAGATTTTTCATGAAACCAAGAGGGAAGTAAAGAAATATTTTGATAGTTTTGGGTTCACAGAATAATTATAGCAAGATAATAAGGTCTATACACTAAGTCACAGATTTAGGAGGACACAATGTTTATAAAATTTTAAAAGTCTTAAAAATATACATTAATTCATAAAGAATTTTAAAGTATTTTTCTGCATAAATGTAAATCCTTTAAAGCAGATTTTAATTGAACTATGACATCTCAGAGTGAAAGTTAGCTCAGACACAGGCAATTTGGGTATAATTTTGTAAGTCTTGCCCTATGGCATATTTGGGGAAAAAAACAAAACAAAGAAGTAAATGGCAATTACATAGCAAAAAACCAAAAATGTGCTGTAAGCTTAGTATATAATGAAACCACCGAATTCCATGTTCCCTGAGAGAAAAATCCGCTCCATAAAACATACCATAAGAGCAAGCCAAAAGAAAGGGTGTGTTTTTTAATGTTTTGACATGTCAATGTCTGGTTTAAATTCATTAAGAATACCTAGGGAAAAGAATAATCTGAAACCTGAAGACATGATACTTCAACTTCACAAGAAGACCATGTTTTCAATACGATACAGGAAAAACACTGAGGTTTATTTTATTTCTTTTTATCAACTAGAATATTATTTTAGCTTTATAAGTCAATCTTAGCAGAAAAAAAATAAATATCAAGCACATATGTAGTGCTTTTTCTTCACCACAATTTTATTTAGTTATTTGCTTACTATTTTCTCTGTTGTTCCCACAGGAATGACTCGCACAAAACTGATGCAAAGAATTGAGACAAACAAAAAATTACTTGCTCAAGCAGTATGTTCTGACTATCTAAACCAAATGAAATAGGAGTGAATTTAACTCCCTACTCCAGCCACTCTAGCTGAAATGCAAACATAGGCTCACCTGCCTCAATGATTTGAGGGACAATGTAAAAACTGCATTGGTTGAGAATCAAATGAATATTTGCTCTGTGGTTACACAGGATCGTTGCAGACTGTGTTGGACTTACTGTCCCTATCCGTTCCCAATATACCCATTGTTTTTAATCCATTTTGTCCTTTTTCCTACCTACCATATGCACATCTAATTTATCCCCAAGGAATCAAATATTTCACGAGTATAATGGTGTACCTTTTTATGGTAAATTAAAAAAAACCCTTAAAAAAGCCTCAAACAAACAAAACACAATAACAACAGAAACCCAAACCAAGAAAAAAACAAAACAGAGCAAAACAAAACAAAACCTCGAAAATTAAAACAAACCACAAAACCTCAGAAACAACCCCTTTCCCCAGCAAAAAACCTAGAGTTTGATAATGGTGTATCTCTTTTCCATTACAATTCCAGTGAAATATCTACCATCAGCTTACTCTCAAGGACAATTCTATCAAATTTTTAAAGGTTTTTATTACTGACCTTCTTTAAGATTTGGACATTGCCATGATGTACTATTTCGCTTTTATTTATTTCTGATGCTGTTAACTATTGGTAAAAGTTTTTTACAAGTTCTGTTCCAAATTTAATGAAAATCAGTCTGGATATCTCCAGAGGCCTCTTCCAGCCCCAGTTTTTCTGTGAAATTATTTTCATCATATAATCATTAACAAAAAAAAAAAAAAATTCTTTGCATTTTTAAAAAAATATATATAAAAATTGCATTTAATTGAAACCATGTTTGAAATAATTTGATATGGAAAAATATCCAAAACATTAAGGTAAATATACTTTTATATTTCACTTAATATTTTTGTTTTTGTTTAATTTTACTGTCTGTATTTGACTTGATAAATCAGTTTTTCACTAGTCAAAGAATGAATGTTCCCGTCCAAATATATATTCTTCCAAACTGAAGTCCAAATGAAATATGATATAATTGATTCCACTTTTGTGTTCTGGGCATTTTTTTCTCCTTTTGAACTTATCCTGTGCTATTAAACAGTCAAAAGAAAACTTAGGGGAATAATTTATTTTACTCTCCATAGTGCACGTTGAACCTGGAGGCATTTTGGTGTCACATAAATTGTACAGAGCACAATAGAATGGCAGCAGGTCACTATCCTCTCAAAAGAAACTCTAAAGGAAATGAGGTGATTGTAACATCAAGTGGGCAACCAGTAAATCTTACAGTGATGCTACCAATATTAAAGCTAAAATGTTACAGTGAGGTCTTATCTGCCCTTGAGGTGGCAAAGAGGTTGTAACCACTGGGTGAAGCACTTTGAAATACTAGTAAATTACTTCATGATCACATCCAAACGTGCTTGTTCTCTTTGGCTTGGCTTTTCTACAACTTTGTGTTTTAGCTCTCTCAGAAAACCTGTTGTTTATGGCTTGGTTTCTTCCTCAGAAAACAGACTGATGAAAACATCTGAAACTGCTGGATTTGACAACCTGGCCCCTAAAAAGTCCCACTAAAAGAAGGATGACTTTTCAATGTTTTTCTTTAAAGTGGCATATTTTACTTAGTTAATAATTTAAAAAATGTATTAATTAATTATTAATCTACACTTAACGTAAATGCTTCAAAATTGTCAAAGATAAATTGTGATTAAAATCTATAGCTTTATTTAAACAAAAATATTTATTGGATTTTTAATGTTGAGGAGAAACAGATTTGGACTTTTTTAATTCTGAAGCAGTTTATAAAGTTACTATGCTGAGACTTTGGAATCAGCAAGGAGGTTAATTCTCTGAAAGAACTGGACAGGAACACATATAAGGAGGAATCAGACATAAATTTTTAGGAGAAGAACATCTCATATAATCAAATGAGGCAAATAAATCCATGACTCATACATGCTGAGATATGATTTCGCACAAAAGCAAAGGCCGAAAGCAGGTAGATGTTTTCATTGCTCTGATAACTATAGAGCAATTACCTGAGCCATCTCAATCAATGTGCTCCTTCACTGCTGTAGAATAAAGAAATCCAAACAATCAACTATTCGTGAAATACTGAGTGAATTATTGTGTGGGAATAAATAATGCTACATACAAAGAGAAAAGTTACCAGGGATGTTGCTAATCACCTCAGTAATTTTCCTTTATCTTCATTCCATTTTTACAGGTTATTGGCAGGGTTTCTCAGGAAAACAGAGCTTGTGACTTCTCTTATTCAGTTTTCCCTTTAGGATGAATCCTTCTGCAGATAGTCTTTTGATAGGAAAAATCCACTATTTTGAGTGGTTTGTGACACAGTAAAGACAATGTATAAATACATGTATACAACGTATAAATATTGTTTGATATTAAAACAGAAGGGAAGATAGTAATGAGAAACTCAGAAGGTCTTTAAAATGAAGGTTATATCTGTACAACTGTAATAGAATAGAAACATTTTAGATATTTATGGAGATGACACAAGCAATAGAAAAGGCCTAGCAAGACAAAGATGCCAGAGTTTATAAAGGTGCTCGGATGACCAGCATACAAAAGGTCTAATCAATGTAGTTGTTCACTTTTTCTTGAATAATTCATGAACAAGTCAGTTTTTACTCTGAAAGGTCTTGTCTTGTGTATTCTTTCAAAAGCATCTGGAAAATACAGTGATATTTCACTGTCTTTGTTACCTATTCTCAGCAACCACCTAGTAAAAGTCATATGGTTAAAAAACAGAGTAGGAAATACTGATATTAGTAATGTGATTCAGAAATATGCCAGAAAGAGCAATTTACTTTTCATTAAAAACTGTGAATAGTGCAATTTGAAAAAGCAAGGATAGGCTATGCAAATATGCAATATTTTTTGCAGCCATCATAATATTGTTAAAATTAATGGCAAACATGTCTAGCCAAAAAGAGCATCAATTTTTATATTTTGCACAATTTAATGTCTGAGTGCCTTTTATTACTGTTTTAATGATGACATGATTTAATATATATGGGCCCTTTTTTGTAATGCATTTGCTTGTCTATCTCATTTTTAATATAATTTGATCATATTATGTAAAAGATATAACCATTATGCTGAAGGATTATTGTCATGTGTAGAATAATGCCAATTTTTATTAAAATATTATTAATGCACATTTATTTTAATTTATGCTATTCTTTACAGAAAGACTTCTGGAATATTAACATCTATACCTAATCTTTACATTACGTGTCTGTATATTAGAGTGTTTCAGGTGTGACTAAGAGAAGTCACTCAGCTTGATTTTAAAAATATCTTTGAACTCTAAATAACCCATTTAAATTTTCATATTTGTTCTATATTAAATGGTGGCAACAGTTCAGGGAAATGAAAATGACACTTCAAATTAGGTTGTTGAAAAAAAAAAAAGCATTTTTTATCCATTCCTTTCATGGTAGACATCTAATTCCCTGTGCCAAAAGGTTGGTACCATCAACATTCATCATGCTTGATATTGATAAATTTATCTCATGTACAGAAAGATGACACGTAATTGACAAAATGGGTAAGGCTTGTATGACAACTAGTAGTGAGAGAGTAACTGATAAAGAATAAAGTAGTTAATAAAATCAAAATATTTCTGATTTTTTTTTTTCTGTTTTCAACTATGGACAATGCCTTCAGTGAAAAATATTTAGTATAATGATTATTTGGACAGGGTAGACTCAGAGATAAGCTGCATCCACTGCTGGGGACAAGACCAAAGCATGTGATGGCAGCATCTATGCTTTGGTCGATTTCCACCACTGCCCTCCCCCAGGATGGAAAAATGAAGGAGTTCTGGCCGAGCCTGGATCAGGTTGGAGGAGAAACAGCCAGATTTGGAGCTACCCTGAGGGGGTTTATCTCTAAAGAGAGATATAGCAGTGGGAAACAAATAGTTTTGTAGGGGACATATCCTGCCTGCTGTGTACTTTGCTTTAAAAATTATTCTTTTACAAATTCTTACCACAGAAGTCTCTCAATTAGGAAGTGATGTTTTCATTCTTTTTTCCAGAGAGACAACTCAGTTGTTCTAGGGTTTTCCTATTTTAAAGCCAGAGTTTTGTGTGAGAGATCCCACTGATATTAATGTCAATATAATAAAAATATTTTTTATGTTGTAAAATATATAATTAGAATCAATAATATAATATACATATCATATAACCATGTATAATTTTAAATTTATAAATATATATAATATATAATTACAAACATGATTACTTCAAAAGGAAGTATTAATGCATAATATATAATAATACTGCTTCTTGAAATTTGATAATGAATATTCTGATTTCACAGTTCATATGCACATTTCACTAACATTTGGGTGTGCAATGAAAGAATGAAGGAAAGGCAACTGAAGATATGTTTTAAAATTTATATAAAGATTAATGAAATATGCCTTTTTTCCTCCTACTTCGCGTTTAAATTAAATATTGGATCTTAGCTGAATATTGCCCATGTACATGTCCCCATGACTGGTCTGTTTATTTATGTTACTGACATTAGAACTTTCAAAACAAGGCCTCATATTACCCATATATTCAGCATGTACTGGATGTTTTAAACACTTTCACTGAAATAACTAGATGGGAATTTCTAACCAGATGGAAATTATTTAAAAGAACAAAACCCCCAAATCTAGCAAAATCCAAGCCAAAAGATTTGTCATCTATGCCCTGAAATTTGAAGTTGAGGACATACATTATGTTGCTACAAATTTTCAGGGGAATCAGACATTGTCATAAAACTATGTTTTTTGAATAGAGTATATTAATGTTTTCATTTGCATTTAAAATTCTCAGCATTTAAAGTTATAACAATTCAGTTCAAGTAATTTCACCAAATATCTGTTATTACCTAATGAAGGACAGAAAATTCCTTTTTGCTGTGATAGGAAATGAAATATTTGAATAGATGAAATAAATGAAAAGACTGGAAATTAAAATAATGAGCCTAAGAACAATTGCTCATTTTATCTTCCTTGTTCTTAAGCATTTCCATAAATGCAGAGATCTCTCTGTAGGTTTCTTGTGGCTCTGTATTTTTGACTAAGCCTGCATTTCAGATCTGATCTGTGGTTTGCCCAGTCTATGCAAACAGAAAAACTGATCTATTAAAAGTTAGTTTATTTTGCAGTACAAGATATTTAGTACTATATTGCAGTTTATATTTTCTCCTGAAAACTATAGAGATTGTAAATGCTAAATGTCGCTTTTCCTGCAACATGTGGAAAGATTGATGATTTCCCTTTCACTTTTCTACACCAAATGATATTAAATATATTTCAAACTGCTAATTATTTTCCAGATCCTTGCAATGCTTTTGCCAGACTGGCTGAGCAGTTATTTTTTTCCCTTTTGCATTTTCTTTAAATTACAAACTGTGAGTTAGATTTAAGGAAGCTGCAGTCAGGTACCATGAGCAGAGCCCATATTTTCTGTTTTCTTGTTGTTTGTTTTTTTTTTTTTTTTATTTCTTAATGACTTTCTACCTCTTTCAGCTCTTACAGAAAGATGGTTTATGATTCTATACAATAGTGCCTAGGAGCTTGATTCAGCAACAGGGCAAGAGAAGTATACACATACACTGATACCAAATGAGTTTGCAGTCTAGGTTAACTAACTCTTAATTACAATTGTCATGCAAAATTAGGCAGGGCAATGGTTTTGTAGATTTTGTGTTTGTTGTATTTGTGTGTACTTGGTTTTGATTTTGGTTTAGGTTTGTCTGGTTTTTTACCACTACTTTGTAGTCCTAAACCTGGAGCTTGCTGAGTGAGGCCTTATCAGAGAAGAACAGGTATGAACAAGTTCTTTACAGCATGAAATTTCTTTACTGTTTTTTTTTTTCAGGGGAAGATTTATTAACATAATGCTGTTGCAAGGGTAGGTATATTTTCTGATCTTATAATCTGGTTTTGGCGAGGCTTCTGAAGAAGAAATGTTCTCTCTACTGATTCAGGTTAATTGAATCAAAAAATGTTTAGGTTGGAAAAGACCTCTAAAATCTTTGAATTCAACCATTAACCTAACACTGTCAAGTCCAGCACTAAACTATGTCCCCAGTTGCCACATCTACCCAAATACCTCCAGGAAAAGTTACTCAACCACTTCCCTGGGAAGCCTGTTACACTCCCAATAATTCTTTGGAGAAGAATTTTTTCCTAATAGCTCTAAGATAGTCTACAGAATTAAGAATTCTCTTTCTTACTTAACTTCTAGTACAAATTAGCTTACTGCTTCAGCAAGGCTGTAGAGTATTTCCATTCCTGCATCTCCATAATTTATGACTATGTCATTTTACAGAAGAATATGATGTCCATTTCCACAGAATAAACTTGAATTTCATACTAAACACAACATATAGTCTATAATTTCTTGGATAACTCTCTAACTTCAAAACTAGGTTAGGCTTTTTTTTTCATATTTTTTACAGCATACAACAGATGATGTTCCCTGTGGCAGCTCAGTGATTTTGTGTTAACCCTGCAAGACCATTCACTTTATTGTTGCTTTCTATTGGTTGAGATTCCTCTCCAAATGTTACCAGAACCCTGGGGGAATTCATATGTGAAGTGCTCCACAAGTTTTCAGTCTGGTATTTTTGTTCATGCCTTGTCAGAGCCTGGCTGTCTCAACAAAGCATTACTTTACATTGTATGAATTTATACTAAACTTTCTCTGTTGAGGTTGCTTAACTGTACCCTGCTCTTCAAGTTATTTAAGTGAAATTTTAGCTTCACTACAATTTTTCATCCTCTGCTCTAACTATTGTGACTTTTCACTGAGTACTCTCTCTTACACTGTTTACCCCTGGCTAAATAAACTCTACCAGTCCCAAAACAACAACAGAAGTGATTTGAAAACATGTTGAATGAATACACTTAATGCTCCTCTTTTCTATTTTTCTCCGTAGTGGCTCTACTGACAGGTGATTGTGCATCACACAATGAGTCTGTTTGACTCTTGTCTCTCTTTCTATAACTGGTAAATTAGGGTATTTTTTCAGTGTGTATATTTCTGTTACACTAAATTCTGATGCCTGCTTATACTTCCTGGTTTCCATTTTTAGCCTACAGCTCACTCAAGTTCCCATTATGCATTGTTCTGTCCACACTGACAACCTCCCAGGAGTAATGACATGAGAAACAGAGAGGCTCATTTAGAAAGAAGAGGAGGATAGCCCAAGAGTCATAAAATGAAATGAGAAAATCTGATTTATCTAGGTGTTTCAATGTGCATAACTTTCAGCAACCCTAACAGTTGGATAAGAAGTAGTTGCTAGCATTTAGGTCTTTTATGACTCTCCTAAATAGTTGTGGATACAAATATTTATCTTTCACTAACTAACAGAGGAACAATAACAGATCTGGCTTTCTAAAATATACTAGTTCTCTGGCAATATTTTTTTCTGAAAGTTATGCAGGCGTAGAGCTTACTTCTCTCTATATTTTATCTAAGGTTTCCTGAGATTCAATGTCTGAATTTATTTCTGCTTGACAGGTTAGGATGAAATCATTCCAATATATTATTTGTTTTCTCCTGAGTGAGCTCCAGTGAATGCTTGGCTCAAAAAATGCAATGGCAGTAAGGCCTCAGTTAATTCTCCCTTCATGCCTTGTTGGCAGTCACCATAAGCTACTGTAAGTTCAATTTAATGAAAAATCATTGCTGCATCATGTTCCATTCCTGTCCTAAAAGAACTGAAACCCCTTTGGTTCAATGCAAGAAATACTAATAATAAGAATATAATGCTATCTGGGGGAAGAAAGGATCCATACTTACTGTTCCTTTTTTTGCCCAGGGTGCCATAGTGATTCTTTTGGAATTACTTTCCTTTGGCAAAACCTTTCACTCTCACTCTTGAAAATTATAAATTGTTCATTTTCCTGAGCTACAGAGAATGGTTCACTAGAGATTTAAGAATGATCAGACAATCCCCTTGGAAATTTTCAGGATCACTATTGTTTGCCTCTAAGACTTACAATAAGGAAGAAGTCGTGTTTAAGACCGATAAGCAGAGAGGAACAAAGTTACACCAACATAAAGATCCGCTATACGAAGTTTTCCTGATTTGCCAGAGTCCCACTTGGCCTAAGTGAGTCCTGGATACTGTGAGTGGACATGCAGTACCTCTTACTGTCTTTCAGTGAAAACAGAGACCAGGTGTTTGGGTACTTTGAGTAGTCCACTGCTTTTGCCAGCTGATTGTGGCCCAAAGAGCCACAATTGCCACTTTGTGTAAGCAGCATAAATAACAGTAGAGGATGAGTTAAAATTACATTTATTATACATCTGGAAGGAGGCTTCATTTTGTCAATAAAGTGCTAGTGTTGCTAAAGGTTATAACTCTTGCTGATATGTTAACAACCTACTGTATACCTGTATAAATAAATAAATAAGAATTATATATGTCTTAGAATATGTGGTAACAAGTCTACATAAATCTAAGTCTATATACCACCTTTCTACACTCCTTTATTTTGCCTTGGTCCCCCTTTGTGCCAGTGGAGTTCATTGCAGAAATTATTTGCAGTATTAATCTATGTAAATAATTAAGGCTGAAGGGAGAACGGCTGAGAGGAAGTATGATTTCTTTGAACAATTTTTTCTTTTCTCATTCTGACAAGATAAAGAATCATAAAATAAGAAGAAACTTGTAGTCTCATTAAGGCTTTTCCAACTTTTCTCTAGAAATTTTCTTCACTTGACTCACCTGAAGGGACATATATAAGGATCTTAATAGCAGTTCCTGACAGTGATTTCCTCTGCCAATCAGCAGTACTTTTTCAACTGAAACTTGAATCTCGTAGCATATCTTGGGAGGTCCACAAGTTCCACACACTAATACAGCAATTCTAGGATTATCCTAGATACTTTGTCTTTAAAATATGACCAAATAAGTGTAATCATGATTCCAAAGTCATGATTTTGCAATTAAATCCAAATGTTCTACAGAATATTTTTATAAAATTAAATGTGAAATTTCAAAGGAACAGAATTATGAATAGTTCATGAAAAACAAAGGAAAACAAAAAAAATTAGACAAGTTCCAAGATTCTGAAATACATTCACATCCCAGTTTTCAAGAAAACTGAGCAGAGCAAAGGCTGTGGAGGTTAAAAATGCTGATTGCTGTCCTAACAAAGGATTCTAAGTAGTCACCATCCATCATGGAAATTAATATTTATGGATTTCTTTACTGCAGTTTATGGCTCTGGCATACCCTTTAGTAAGCAGGTTTTAGACTAAATAGACAGAGTATATTTTTAACCTTTGTAGGTCACTGATCACTGATATGATATTCTGTTTTAGCTCAGATGTTTCTGTTGTTATATCTCTTAAAAGATTATTTCAGTGTATGACATTCACAGGGAAATCACCCTCTAAGTAACCCTGTGAAAATATGGCTGCAACCTACCCTGTAAACCTGGTAATCTTTTCAAAGTGATCTGTTTACATTTATATTCTTTAATCTATTAATTCAGGACTGAAGCACTCAAATTCTTAATAGAAAAATAAATTAAATAAACATTGAAACCTAGATCCACTAAAAAGAAAGTGTTTGCAGTTTCTTTTTATCCTGCTAGAATTTCAAATGAGGAGGCAAAGGTAGGAAAACAGAAAAAACGCCAGCTGTGTGGAGACCGCATTTGCATTAGCAATTTAATTTGGGTCAGCAAAATGTTTGGAAATGAAACTCCCAATTCTTTACACTTTGCCTATTTCATTTTAATCATAGGGTCCTTTTGAGGTACGGATTCCTTTTGGTTGAAACTTCACTGAAGGAGCTGCATGAAGGTGGAGTCTAGCTGTTACTGGAAATCTGCCTTTGAGAATGGTCCAGGGCTACTCCAGAACAACTGCTATGCACAAGGGGTAATGAAACATGCGCAGCATGGATTTCAGGCCCTGAGCAATGAGTCTTCTGCTTTAGTGGGCTGTTTCCATCACACCACAGAACTTGTTAGTACAGACGTATCTTCATGTTTTCAATGCCAACTTTTATCTAACAGAAGAGTGCTATACTATCAATCTTTGCCTTGACCTGTCATATAAGACTGGATCAGTCTGGAGCCTGTAATATCAAAGTATTGATGTTTGAATCTTAACAGAGAAAAACAAGCTAAATTTAATCATGTGCTTACATGAAGATGTTGTTCCAACTCATCTAATTCTCTTTGGTCAGAAATAGCTTGAGGTCATAGAGAACAGGAATATTGAAGTTTCTATTACTTCTGAATTCTGGCTGAAATAAGAAAATCCACAATTCAAACTTTCCCTTCAGTTTTCCTGCATATATGCTTTCAGTAAGGATATTGCAGTCTGGAGATTGCCTTATCTAGCCTTGTAAGGAACAGCAATTTACATAGGTGTTTGATGTGTGGCGCTCTTTGGGAAATAGGTTTCAGAAGGTTTGTATGCAAGAGTCAGATGGATTTTCATTTCTATTTTGTATTTGGACAAATTTGTGAACAAGGGAAGGGAAGAAAGAAGAAAAAAAAGTAAATACAGACCATTACAGATTGTTTTTTTTCAGCTATGTCTATAATAGCACAAAAGAAAGAAGTACGGTATAATAAGTTTTGTTTTGTTTTGGTATTTTTTATTGAAGTAAAAAATGGGAAAAAAAAGGAAAAAATCTTTTATTTATGAAACAAATCTGATTGCAAATTATGTAGGGGAAATTACTTATTTTCATGGTAACTATAAAATAGGTAATTACAAATGTGGTTTCTCTATCAAGCATTTCCTCAGCTTTTTCCTTTTTGGCCTTTGAAGCATATTTTGTCAATAAAAATAATTCGTGTTTGAAAAAATGAAACCTGTTCTTCTGCAATAATTACTGTATAGAATCAGAGAGAAATAGATGTTCAGCTAAATATGCCAGAAGATATGTAGTCTTGCACAATGTTTCTTTTACATCCTTGTCCATACAGTTAGATCATGTAGTTACTATCCACAATCATTTAACATTATTATATCAAGAAAGACCAAGTCAGCCAAAACCACTGATGTCAGCAGCTGTTGTAACACTGAGTTATAACATCATTAGTCTGACAAGAGTTTGCTGATAGATTAACATAATATAGGATCGTACTGATGCCGTCATACGTATTAATCAAAACAGATCACCTACTATGATAAAATAGTTCTAGAAGTCATAGAAGATTAAATATATCTAAAATGACAGGAAATAAAAGAAGAAAAATTAGGCAAATAGGTGTGTGTATGCATATGACAGAGAAACATGGAGAACAAATGGCTGGCTGCTTAGAGACTTGTTCCTTCATCTTCTGTGTAGAGACAGTTGCTGTAGTGTGGGCTATATTAAGGAGTCAGGCAGCAGAATTCAATATAAAAGCCTTTGACAATACAAAATAAAACAGGCAGACTGAAGTATTCTGTGTAAATTTTTAGCTGGCACAGAAACTACAAAGCCATCTCAATATCCTGTTTCTCCTGAAGATGAGACACTTTGCACTCTGAAAGCCAGAGATGAAGGATGAAGCCAAAATGTATTGTAACATTCATGCTACTCTATACTATGTCAGGAACAAAAGAATACTTGCTCTTTCAGAGGTGTTTTTGACTGTCCCGAGTTCAATTTCCGTGTTAGCATTTTCAGACCACAGAAAGGATATGCCTTTGCAAGACAATATGTTTAGGTAAGTTTGTTTTAAATTTACTGTGAAAGTGCCATTTCTTTTATTGGAGAGTGTGAAGTTTTTAGGTGCAAGGTGAATCAACCGTTCAGATGTTTAATGGAGGACATATTAAACAGAGAATTTAGACTCAATATAAATGATTTCCTTTTACTCTTGCTCTGCCACTCTTCAACTATTATACCTTTTTTTCATTCCACAAATATTTTTTGTAAATTCCCATAGTAAAAATATAAATTATGTTTAAAGATGCTTAGACCTCCCTATTCCAGGCACATAAATGCATATATGACTACCCTGACATGGGACATGTACAACTGGATAATTAATTCAGAAATCTTTAATACATCATGCTGACCTTCTAGTATCTGTCAAGCAAACCTGAAAAGTTCCTTTGTGCTGCAGAGCTGCAGCTCAAAACAGAGTAGACATTCAGGTAAATCTTTGAGGACTGTGACTGGGAATTTTGAAATGCAGAAATGCCTCAAGGGTCAAATGCAAAAGATGGGGGAAAAAAGACAACATTGCTTCAAGGACTGAGGTGGAATATTCAACTCTTGCTCTTTGAGCAATTAAGATTTCTAAAAGAACCAGGACAGGCAAAAAAAATGCAACAGCTGGATAACTGCTTTCCTTGCCTTCTCTTTGAAAAAGAATACCAGTGAAAAGCCTGCACAGGAACTGTATCTTTTGTTTCATAAGGAAGAGCTCTTTAAATAAGTACACTAAACAAAGAAAATACCTAACTCACGTTTCTGCTTCAAATCACAAAATCTTCTAAGGTCACTGAAGTGTAGTATATCTTGAGAAGGGAAATATTTGTTTGTTGATACTGAAATCTAACAGATACATAGATTATATGAGGCTCTTTTTCAGAGTTTATCACTATCCGATCAGTTTGGACTTTAAAAATATTAATAAAACCTCCATATTTAATGTGCAAAATAAAGAAAACTGGGCTGCTGAGAGTATTGACATACACTAAAAGTCAGGGCCTTGCTGCAGAGGCAACTTGATGTCAAATGGGCAAAACATTAAAATTATATACTCAGTGAGCATCCTCAGATCAAAAAAGGGGTTTGATCCGATTTCCTCAGAAAATTCAGAATTATATCATTGCCATCCAAAATCTAAATTGTTGTTACATTGTCCATGTTACACGGACAGCATTAGAAGAATCAGTAAGTACTTAGATTTCCTCAGATTAAAGTAGGAATATTTTGGGTCCTGGTGTAGTTCTTGTTGTTGGCCCAAGCTGCACTTTCTTAGTTTTTAAGGAAATTACAAGAGAAAAAGGAAAAAATTTAAGGAATCACAGACTTCTTTATTATTTATCTAGCACAACATATACCTTTAGATTTATAATTAATCTTGATAGAAAATAGGGCTGGAAGTTGTTTCTAAAGACCACTTACTTGATCTCTGGCTCAAAACATTGGCAATCTCACAGTTTATTGCTAATCAACTGTCAAATATAATGAAATATTTCCTGATTTATGAGACACCTGTTCTTAAAAATGTACAATGATGAAAATTCTGCTGTTTTCTTATGTGATATATTTCAGTATTTGAACATTATTAAACTGTTGTTTCCAATATCAAAGCTAAATCTCCCCTGCTGCAATTTATCTAATTAGTCATTGCACTATTAAAAAAAAAAAAAACACAGGGAAGCAGTTTACTACTTTCCTCTTTGCAGAAAGTTTTTACATATTTGAAGGTTATTAACAAATGTCCTTTCAGGCTTCTCTGGAGTATAGGAACCCTACTGTTTTAGTATTTTTAATAGGTCATATTTTATAGACCCTCCAATGAGCCGTATTTTCTGAAATAATATCTGGAGGACATGGTAAGGCTATTTTTTTAATTGGAAACTCAGAAGAGAGTGGGATTAGTTCAGTCATCCACTCAAAGGTAATTACCTGATATTAGATGTACATTTTCTACTGTTTTGCAGATATAAGCAGGAGTAATCCCCAACAGACTCCATGTAAGATATTTTCTCCTTTTCACACGAAGTAACTTGTTACACCACAATGATAATGACTCCATAACATATTCTCATCTGGCATTTTATTCTGTTCTTGTTCTAAGAATTTAAAATTGAGTGGAAAGCTACAGTTATCATGAGAAGCTATACTACAAATACCACAAGAAAAAGGGCAACACTTGATGCAAGAATGTTTATTTCACCTCATTAACATTTGACCCATCTATATTGGCATGGGAACTAATGAGATGAGTCAAAGGTGTCACTTTTATATTTGCAAATTGCAAAGCTATAATTCTTTAAATAAATTACCATTATCTCTGTGTTCTTTTTTGTTTGTTTGTTTTGTTGTTTTCTTTTGAGGTTTTTTTAATGGGAAGAGGATTTATGACTTCTTTTCAACAGATGCCTGCAAATATTATTTTTTCACCCAGCTTATGCACTGAACAATTCAACTTGAATTTTGCTGGCTGATTAAACCAAGATTTATTCTGACATATGGCAGCCCTCCTCAAGCTGAAGGAGACCACTTGTGAATTTAGTATATTTTGAGGACTGGCAGAAGGTGGAGCCTTGGAACAGTTTCACACTCTTCCAGAAAGAAGGGCAGCAACTGCGCTCTCAGCCCTTCTCAGGAGATGAACCCATAACTATGACTGCTGACCAAATTACTCCCTGATAGATGACAACAGAAACCAAATCAGTGCTTTCTTCAGTTTTACATCTCTGCCAGCCAAAAGTCAGTTAGTAGAAGCATCCGTGTTGAGTGTCCTACTAGTTGCACTTCCCAAGGTCATGTATGAGCCTGTGGTACTTCCAGTCTGGTGAATTTTTTTCTCTCCTTCATCTCAGGGAGAAGAACATGCATGAAGTGCTTCCTGAAAATCTAGCTGAGACCATTTCACTCTTACGACGAAAAGGCAGAAGAGTAGTAGCTAGAGGGGTACAGTCGTTAGTTCCAGCTCCTTTAAGAGTCAACAACCAGAGCCATGCAGATCCATGTGGCAGGAGTGTAGAAAAGGGCTGTCATCAAATTTTATTATCTATTTTCTTTCCTTTCTTTTTTACATGAAGGAATAGTGAAGACTCTGTAACTCTCTTCCTTCTGTCTCCTTTTTCCTTGACTTCTCTCTCTGGGCAGAGGAAGAGTGTGTATCTATCTTTGAGTGTCCAGACTATAGCAGAAAAGAAGCAAAGCNGTCATCAAATTTTATTATCTATTTTCTTTCCTTTCTTTTTTACATGAAGGAATAGTGAAGACTCTGTAACTCCCTTCTGTCTCCTTTTTCCTCGACTTCTCTCTCTGGGCAGAGGAAGAGTGTGTATTTATGTTTGAGTGTCCAGACTACAGCAGAAAAGAAGCAAAGCCCTTTCTAAAGAACACACTAAGAAAACCCAGTAAAGAACAACAAAACTAAATCCTTTACAAATCTCATTATCAATTTTCCCCAAGGTTATTATTGTAACTTCACCAGTTTGAAAAAGCAGAGGATAATTGTTTTGCTTGACTAAACTGTGATATTTCTACACTGGTGTTGTGATCTTGCTGCAGGCTGACAGGCAGCAAAAAAAAAAAAAGAAGGTTGTGTAGAAAATGAATCATCATTGAAATTGTTACTAGGATTATGAAGTATATCTTATTTGCACCCTTATTCCATTTTATGCCATGTAATTTAAATACTGCTAGGTAATTTTCTAGCATTTCTTCAAATCTGGACAGAATATTTTACAAGTGCAATTGAGTGTCTGGAACCAAGCTAGGGGTCAAAGTTCAGAGTCAATAACTTAGAAAAGAATGCATATGTTCAGAAACTCAGAAACATTTTGGTAAACACCAGGTATCCTTGAGGAATTATATATTTCAGGGTAGAGATATCGTTGTATTGGATTATTTGGAAAGAGTTCAGATTTCTCTCAGACTGCTTGAGACTAAATTGCCTTTCATAAAGCTGAATTTTGTATATAGCCTGTCTTTGATCTTCGAGCATAAGATGTGTTTCATTTAGCTCCATCTTTCTTAATTTTATTTTTGGTGTATTCCAATATCATAAACATATTATACAAAGAAAATAAGAAGAACCTGCCACAATATATTCTGCATTATGGCCTTGCCATGAGAAGGTTTAATCAGGAAAGGCCATGTGCTTTTTAATATTTTCATTAGGGCTAGCTATTGCAATCTTTTTTGTAAATTTTCTAAAATCTTGATGGAAATTTTGATATGGCCTCCATTATCTTTTAAAGAACTTAATCTATGTTTTGAAAAAAAATATGAATTACCTTGTGTCTTCTAAGATTTTCTTGATCATTCTCTGGGTTAGAGAAATCTCATTACAGAAATCTCATTTTTTACTTAAAATAATCTGTTTATAAATTAAAAGGAAAAAAAGTTGTGTTTTCATTCAATTTGGAAAACAGTAGTGACTGAAAAGCCTTGCAAGTGAATTTTATTTAGGTTGGGTAATATTAGGTATTTGATACTTTGTTCTTAGTTCAGGCAGTGGCTGATAATAGTCATTGCAATTATCAGAAGTTGATTTACAGTTGTATAAATAGTTTTTCTATTATCATTCACTATGCTAAGAACCTTTCATTTGAAAATATAAATTTTTATTTTGTTCACATGTCATAAAGTACAATAGTGAAAAATTTAGGAAATTTAAAAAATTATTAAATGCAAGAGTGAATAGGAACTTCTATTTTTTGGTTAATATAATCATTGAGTTGTCTACAGAATAACCAAGAATATGAGAGAATAAAGTAAAGGCCAAAACCTTGGATGCTGATTTTGTAGGAAAACAGTAACTTTCATGCTTCTCTTACATCATCCTTTCATATAATCATTTACCCTTGCCTGATGACATTCAAGACAAATTGATCAATATAGATTCTAGAGTTGTTGCCTGCATTTCCCGACTTTTGTGACTAACGCAAAAGAAGTTTAGTGCAAAAAGGTACTGGAACTATATAAAAACAATGCCTTACTTTTATTTATTATGCCTGTATATACTCCCAAGTATTTGTGAAGATTCTTTCCATAGAAAAATGCAGCAGTCTCCACCTGTGCAAAAAGACAGAGGAAAGGGAAGGGCTCTCAAGAGAAAGTGGGAGAAGCATCCTGACAGAAATAGGGAAAGGGATGATGGAGATATGTGAGAAGTACTCAAGAGGAAAAGTTACTGCACCCTGAGCCACTCAGGCTGTTGACTAACATTTTACTCAGCCAAGATCACCAAACAATGAGTGCTACACTGCCAAAATCTGAGAGATGCTTCAAGCAGATGTGGCCATACTTATTTTAAAATGATAATCTAAATGTTTTCCTAACTGAAAGCTGTAAATAGTTTGAATAAAATACCTAGATTCAGAAACTCCTCTGTTTCAACAGATTTAGAGGTAAATTGCATTCTTTAACAATAGAGTAAACCCATGTATACTGTGGTTCAAAAATAAGAAGCTTTTAAGACATCACTTTTCATGATAGATAAAGGATATTGAAAGGTCATAATGGGATTACATTATAATCCACAGGTAAGAGAGGATTCATGTCAAAGGATTTTAGCTATAGTTTTATTAAGCTCCCCTCTTACTTTCAGAGATTAACTAGCAGGACAATATCTGACACCTGATATAGCAACAGAAAGGATTTCTGTGGTTTTCATTTTATATATTTGACAGTAACACTAATAGAACATCTGAGAGCTGAGCAGTTTCAAAAGGTTTACTCTCTGCAGTTTATGAGTTTGTTTAGAATATGTTTTCAAGAATAAAGTGCATAGTAAGAGCACATTTAAAATTACTTGATTTAAGTATATTCAGTACTCATGAGCAATTTAGAAAACTTAATGGCCTGAATGTAAAAAAGAAACAGCTATAGCTGATATGAAAATTAGCCTTGTAGATACACCTGAGATAAAGTACTTCTAACAAATGTGTTCTGAACATTCTTTCTTGCAAGTTGGAAAGAATAAGGGATATTTAGCATTTTTTAGCTGTTAAATAATATGTGAGAAGTGGCTGTACATATGAAAGTCAGATAAAATAATTCTCATCAGGGTGGAATAAGTTTTGTGCAGAGCTAGGAGGTACATGGATCGTAAAAAAACCCTCACATTTGAATTTATAATGAATCATGGTATGATCTATATCACACAGTCATCATTTTAGATAAATGGCATGAAAAAATAATGAACCTTGCAATCTGAGAAGCCGTGCCTTGATTTGTTTCTATTTTTTTTTAAGTTTTCAAAGTCAAAGATGTGATTCTGCTCTTTATACAAATAAGTAACTGCTGTTCTTTTAATTATTCTTTGTGTGCATGTGTGTCACTTCAGAAGCATCTTGTACTGTTAATAGCTGCTACTTACTTGTCTTGTATTTCTAAAATAGATGGCATAGAGAAGTAATTGTAATTCAAACTATTTCTTCTCTTCTGTTTTGTATTAAGTCTTCCTACTGAAAGGTAAGATAGGTACCCATCTGAAATACCAAATGGGTTTCCAGGTGTATCTAGAACACATCTATCCCAAAGGTCTGTGCTGTTACTACAGTTTTTAAAAAATTTCCTTTTGTTTAACTACCTGCTGATAACATAGGAGTGAAACGACATGGCTGTTCCCATGCTTCTGGATTCTCAGTGGATGTCCATGCGAGGCAATGTAATGTGACTTTCTTTTGTACTAATAGAGGCGAAAGGAAACCGTAGTTTTAATGAAGTTGCACACAAGGAAACAAAAAGCTTTTGTGCTCTACCACAGACCTAATAAAGAATCATAGGGCAATAGTATTTAGCACAATTTGTTAGGTGCCTAAATTGAATGGACAGAAGAATACATGAAAGGACTACCTGTTTTTATTTAATTTGAATGACATTTTAAAGAAAAAGAGAAGAATACCAATGCTGTTGTTGCAGCATTGCAATTGGATCAGTAACCAGAATGGATAACAGATAAGCAATTAGAATGGGTAGCAATAAGAAAATCTGTATTTAGATATAAACTTAATCCTTAACTTTTACCTTTGCTTGTTGCAATAAATTATAATATTTTATATTCTCCAAGATGTACTATGTGCTTCATAGATTGAAAGCCTTTAGTACCTGCCAATGAAAGAGATTCAAAATTTTGACAGACAGGGGCTTTTTTATTTTTTAAGAGGACTTTGTAGATTACTAACATCTTTAAGAACAGTAGAAACCCCCACAACCATTTTGACTGACCTGTCACTATGGAATTTCAAGCTAGTCAA
>VXBU01019118.1:352992-377130 GCA_013400315.1 Bombycilla garrulus | reverse complement strand
TTTGTGACATCCAACAGAG
Source organism: Bombycilla garrulus (assembly GCA_013400315.1). Lineage (NCBI taxonomy): Eukaryota > Metazoa > Chordata > Aves > Passeriformes > Bombycillidae > Bombycilla > Bombycilla garrulus. Next base: position 377,111 of record VXBU01019118.1, on the reverse strand, counting down.
GCAGCGAGTGAAGGTTGAATCCTCNTAAGTTGCTTAAAACAAATCACCCACCATGGCGTGGTGATGAACTGGGGCCCAGCAGCCTGCAAACAGAAGCTGATCTATGAGCAGTAGGACTAATTAAACCTAGATTCTAATTAATACATACCCTGTATGCCCTATATCCTCATACTGTAGGAACCTTCCCCATTGCCCAGAAAAACTTTCCCAAAAGTGACAGTAACTCGTTCCACTTTGCCCAAACCACACAATCCCACGTCAACTTCAGCCCTTTTCACCTCCTAAGTGATTCTGGGAGTCTTGCTACCACAGCAGGAGACAGGCAGAACGGTGAGAGTGCCAGACTATGGATTTCCTTGTCATTTGACTGACTGCTGTTTCTTATTTGTGACATCCAACAGAGGCAGTGAGTGAAGGCTGAGTCCTCCCTTTAGGGTTCTGTCAGGATGTCTCCCTTCCTCTTGTCCCCAAAATATCAACTTTTTTTCCCAAGTAACAACATCTTACTGTTCCATAATGTCCATAATGAGACCATTATTCCCCTGTCATGTTTACTGGATGGATCCAGCCCTGGGTTCAAAGGCTGTCAGAAAGATGCAGAGGATCCAAGAGGTATGATGGGTAAAGAAGATGGTTTCCTTAGAAAACCAGGCTAGTTTATATTCTTGAGGTAAGACAGCCTTCACTGTAGTAGCTCCACCACTTTTGCCTTCAGAACAAATTTTCTCACCTTATCAAAAGCCTGTTTTGCAAGACAGGTGTTATTAATTAAGTGCTTGAAACATGTAGCCACTCTGAGCAGCAACACTTGGAACCATTAGGATTTTAAGAACACCATTTCTTCACTTTTAAGGCGTGGTGTTGGTAAAAGCAAGATCAGCATGACCCGATAGGATATTACTGAGGAACAGAAAGAAAAATCAGTAAGGTTAAGGAAGTCAACTAAAAAGAAGTTAAAACAAATATAAGCAGATGAACGACCTAACAAGAATTTGTTAGACTGTGGTTTCCCCTAGGGCCATTACCGGTCATCTGTCAGGTTTTAAGTATTAATTAGAATATTAAAAATAAGTAGGAGCTTAATATATATAAACACCAAATATACATTTCCTTTGTGGTTTGAATGAAATTGTTCACTTCACACCAAATACAATGGCAATGTTTTCAGCAGGTCCCTCCAGTGTCTGAATGAAATATATTCTGTATAAACTTCCAGATGGTATTGGAACTTCTATATCCTTATCAACAAGTGTGTGACTTCAAAAATGCAGCAGTGGTTATGGGAAACTCCCAGTCACAAATGTAAACAAATGTATGTAATTATACATAATTATACAAGTCTCATTTATATAGTTATGAATACAAACACAAACACAGAAAAAATGCATAATCAAACATAATTGATGGGATTTCTCCTTGAGCCAGGTGTTATGAGCTCTCAGAGGTCCCATCCTTGTTTGGGTTTTGTCTTACAAATACCCACGGCTTAGAAAGAGCAGGGAAGGACACTTCGGGTGGTGTTGGAAACAAAAAGGTTTAATAACTTCCAAAATAACAAACTCTCAAAAGAGAAAAAGCCATGCCAGAGACTGGAGGTCCACGTCTCTGCTATAACAACACCCCCAAAATGCCATGAGGTTTCTTCAAGCAATGCTTTTTATGGCTTAGGCGGGGCTTTGGCAGTCATCCAATCCAGGTAGCTGCAGGGGTGGGGTGATGTCCGGGAAGTCCAATGAAGTGTCCCGGCTCAGAACATCTCCAAACTGGGAAAGAATGCCTGGGCCCTTCACCTTTTAAGGGGGACAAAGACAGCTTCACCTTTCTTGGTCTCTGCCTGGAGGAGGTGCTACACTGCAACACGTAATATGCAATGCTGCTGAAGGGCGTGCTGTGATCTATCAATTAATTATGTGTGTTTGGCCATCCACTACACATCCCAAACCTTTGAAGTCTTTTCACATACTAAGGCTTAATTTTTCAGCAACTACCCAGCTGTTAAATGCTGGTCTTGCATTCATCAAGTCCACTGGAAATTTGGGTTGTTGATGCAGTTCAGAAGTTTAGTCCTAAAAAGCTGGATGCACTGGCAATGATATCACTAAGATGTTCTCACTTAGTTGCAAGGCTCCAATTTTGTCAGTCAGTTGCTTAGGATAACTCCACATAAATAGGATGACTTTGGAAGGGGAAAAAAACTCAGAAACAAAAAGAGTACTGCTTTTCCAGTTGCCTGAAGTCACAGCTTTTTCCTTGGGTACGAGTCTCATTCAAGATCATGTTGGGCACTTTGTCCAGGGCTATAAGGAAAGATACAGTTTGCCATTCTTTTCCAGGAGCAAAAGTAGAGAAGGAAGGTATGAGTAAAGAGAAACTGATAACACATCTGCTGAGGGAAGGAGGCTGAGAAACACCATGGCCTGAAGTCTGGGAGAAAGGACATTAGGCTTCTCATGGTGAAGAGAGAGGGAAAGGCATGAAGCTCAATAAAGCAAAGCAAGAGGAAAATAAGGGAGGATTTGCTTTCCTCCCATTTAGGTAGTTCTGTTTATTTATATCAGAATCTGGGTAGATTTCTAGACATCTCCAAACCCATTTTATTCCTAAACTTTGCCATCCTGGAGCATCATTTTTAGTATTGATCCCAATATACATTGTTCTGAACTACCTAAAATATATTGAAAAAGCTTAACTTGTCCTTCATAACAAAGCTGAACAAAATCCTCATGGTGCCTGAAGCCAGATTTGTGTAGTGTTGTTTAACACTTTCGTCTCTAGTACAATAGTGCTCGCTCCAAATTTCATGAGTCCACAAAGCACTCTCTGAAGCACCAGGCCACCTCCGTGGTTCCCATTTTCCTACAAAACCAGGCTCTTGTCTATAGAGCCCACGTGTTTTCTTAATGGTGACTGATCAGCAGTACAACAAACTCGCCCTCTTCTCCTGCCCACTTCCATTCCTGAATTCCTACCGAGTGACTCGCCCGAAGCGCTGGGAGTGCGCGTCAGTCCTGCCAAGAAGCCTGTGAATGGTGCTTGTGGTTTCTGTAACGTGGACACCTGCCCCATAAAGTCTGGCCTGAGACCACCAGCTAATCCTGCGCTGGCCACCTGACAGAGACACACAGCCATTCGCCCTCTTTGCAGAGCGTGTGCACGTGTGTGTCTGTGTGTGAGTGAAAGGCCGCATTTCTTCCCTTTTACTGGCCTATTTTGCACCTGCTGCCAGATAAACAGCATGGGATAAGAGTCTGCTTCATGCCTGAAATAATTTTGGGTTTATTAACTTGCCATTCTTTTTACTCTTGATAGAAACTGACAGGGAGCAGACAAATACCTAAATTAACTTAGCTCCCAACGGGCACCTAGACGGGCCAAGAATAACACAGAGATAAAATGGAGGGGCTGAGGATGGTGATGGAGTCAAAAAGGAGAGTGGGGGGGAGAGCATGAGAGAAGGGAAAAAAATGAACTTTGGACCAGAGAGGTTTTAAAAAAAAATAATTATTCAAAGCATAACAACATGACAGAAGGCTGCCAGAAAAACCTCATCTGTTTGAGGAGGGCAGCGCACACGCAGTGGGAAAAAATTCAGACACACTTTTGCCTCTGGGACAACATAGATTTAATCGTAAGACAACTTCGTAAATGGAAATGAATGCAATGACCTCAGCTCAGGTCGCAAGAGAGTAGAAGCCCACCAGGTTATGAAACTACTGCAGAAATTAGGCATGTTTGGCAGCATGAGCTTTTGGGAGAGGCCCAAGGATGAGCAAGTTCTGAGGATTTGATTTCATTTCAAAGGAGGGTGGTCTTTCCATTTCAGGGTCAGCAGCAGGACAGTGCAGTGGGTGTAGAGGTGGAAAGGGAAGCACAAAATCTGGCTGACTGTCACGACCTCTGGATAATTGGAGATTTAACTTTCCATGTCTCAACACTCCCTGAATCGTCCCACACAGGCCAGATCACCAAAAAAATAGATGGGGGAAAATCTTCCTAGGTGGAAGAAGGTACATAATAGGCATGTTATGACATCCTTCCTTGTCGCATGCCCTGTCACAACAGACATCAGCTATTAAAGGTGGGGGATTTTTGTTCACAGCTGAAGCTGTACAGAGTTAATACATCAAACTGGGAGTACTTGGGGTGTGTGGGAAGAGGGTGCAGTGAGATTTGGTTAGGCTTGTAAAGAACAGTGAGTTATGTCTGGAGCAAAGGGGTGTGTGCACATGCACACGTACTTGGAGCCACAAGCTCTGTTTCAAATGCATCGTAACTCCTTTACAGCAATCATTACAACTCCATCCCATGACCTTTCTTGATAAGGCAAGGCAAAAGCAGTGAGGGAAAGCAAAATCAGCTGCAGAGCTGTAATTACAGGGTACGTGTGCCTACATCTAAAGTAAAGAGAATTAAAAACTTGTCATGCATATCAGAAGAAAAATTCCCCCAAAAGCTCACAGAGGTTTGTCAAACAGGTTCAAGACTGGGATGAAAAGAAGGCTTCAGAACTGTTCTCTTTTGCTTCACAAAAATTGTAATTCAGTAAGGTGTCTAGGGAGAAGCAATAAACTTTAAAATGCAGATATATATGAAATAAGAGGTGGAATTTTACTTCTACGAAGAATAAGAGAAAAATGTCCTGGCCAAGCTTGTGAGTTTGCATTTGCAGGAATCGTATAAAGTACTGCCACTTTAAATGTTTTCTCAGGAGAAGTAAATATTTAATGTTATACTTAAATATCCTAAGTAATTATCCCTGTTCCTCTCAAAAAGTGCCCCACAGGGTGTCTCAAGACTGTTTCTTTCTGATAGACAGTAGCTCTGCAGAGAGGCAGCTCATGCTGACATCCTGTTTCAGGATCTGCCACTGAGCTGAAGGGTGGAGCATGATTGCTACAGCAACAGCACGTCCAGCTGCAAATGTACGTGCTACCATGAGTTTAAGCAGAGGACACATAGGTAGGCAAAAATACCTGCGGTGATAAATTACGCATGAAAAAATAAGTGGCCTCCTTCCTGCGGATGCTATCAAACCTGCTTTGCTTGTGCCAGGGGCATATCGGGTATTTTAACATGCACAGAAGCAAAAAATTACCAGCTGGATGCATGATACTTGGCCTTGGTTGCTTGCTGAAGTGTGGAACTTAAAAGACTACATTGTGCTGTGTCAAAGTTTCATGTCACTTGAACTGAAAAAGTGGTATCACTGTTAAGGTAGAGTTTATAAGCAAAGCATTTCCCATAAGTATTCATCTGTTTTGCACTGACTGCATTTTTTGGGCTGCTTTGTTGTCCCATCTTCTCCCTCCTTCTTTCCCTACCAAAGAAATAAAAAGAAAAATAAACTTCTAGCTCTACTCTTTGCAAACTGGTTCAGAGTACTGAACCAGTACTCTGTCACCATGGCTGGAACGATAGAGTGAAATCCATATTTTAGAGTATTTGCTTACTTTCCTTCTCTCCCCCCATTCCCAGGACACGGCTGTGCCTCAGAAATAGGCTGCCCATCGGTACCACGTGGTTATTTCCTGTTCTAAGCACAGTGCTCACAATACATCCCCTTCTAATTCCTCAGTGTGACTTCCAAAGAGACAAACAAATGATTACCCCTCAAGAGAATTCCTCTCACGTTTTCTACCAATTAAGTTCAAAGCTTGCTTGGGCAGGTCTTTGAGAGTTTAATCGTTGCAGTGTAAGAAATGATGCAGTGCAGACAGAACCATTTAATGCTTATGATGAAGTACTCACTACGCTATATCTTTGTTTGGATTTAAAGAGCTTTAAATAATCTAGGATGTGTATAATGCAGGGGGGGATGGGGAATTTCACTTCATTCTTTCATGGCAAAATTTCTTCCTTCTTCCCCTGGATATGAAGGAGGCATCAATAGATTATCTGCTCTTCATTAGGTTCACGATCATATATAGAATATTAGGGGAAAAAAAAGTTGATAATACTTTGCCTATTATATATTAAAAGGTATATTAAAGGTATTTTAAAATGTTGCCTTTTTATTGTTTATATCTGGGTAAATAATTCTTTGAAAAGAAAACACATTTCATAGCAGTGATACATCCAGCTCCTAAAACAAGAGGACTGGATAGATAATAAATGCAGCTCTAGGTTTTAACTTCCGAATTAGACAACAGATAAAGAAATGACACTGTTTCATCATGATGTTCCCTAATTCCTTCACTTTTATTTCAGAGAAATAATTAAAGAATGCAATAACGTTTTGGGGAAAGAGGCTTAGTGGGCTTGATATAGGCATTGTCATATCATGATGTTTGTCCCTGATTTTAAAGACCATGAAAAGATACTTGGAGTGATCATTGACTGGTAACGAGCTTGGCTTGGCTAAGAAATAGAGTCCAGCTGGTCAGCATCAGATGATGTTTGGCCGTTCAGGCATCGTCATCCTAAAGTGTTGGATCAAGGTGAGCCACGCAGCAAAGGTTTGTGTTTATCCAGGTTCCTGCAACATCTTGTTGGGACACCTAAGCTCCTGTTAGGTGTTGTTTTGCTTATTGGGCAGTAGAAGCCAAAGTGTTCTTGGCACTGCAGAAATAAGGAGACACTCATTCCCCTTGCCTTCCCAAATCCACCATCTGGGTCTGGTGTAAAGCTCCTAGGAATTGACCCCAGTATGACTGGAGATTTAATGTGCCCTCCCTAAAAAAGCCAATGGACACAGAAATGAGTGAAAAGGTTTGGCTTTTTCGTTTTTAGTTCTGCAACTGATATATTAAAATGTTTTGAGCAAAGTTGTGAATAGAGGTAAAGCCTGTATTAAATCTGACTCTGCATCCTAGACTGGAGTGTCATCTTTTCTGCTGCTCACCTCACTAAAACTTTTGTCCCACATTTAACAGCCATCTCAGCCATGCCCTGAAAACTACTCACTGCCAAATCAGGACAGATCTGTCTGAGTTTTGGCTTGATCTCAAGGATTCTCAGTTTCAGGTTGGGGCAGTTGTCTTGCCATCAAGCATATCTGTAGGAGTATATCTAGTCTTCCTGAACAACACTTACCTTCACACTTGATTAAAACAATTATATTTTAATCCCTAAAACATTTAATAGAGTGTCTTCTGCATTTTATAGATGTGGCTGGCTGAATTTACAAGTTCAGGGCACAGTCAGTAGACATAACAATATAAACCTGTGTTAGAAGGATACCGGCATAATTTCTCAGATATTTCCATTACTTTACAGGAGTTTTACTCCAGGTGTTGACTTCCTCTGTTTCAATATAGACACATGATAAGTGAAGCTTGGGACATGAAACAGCTTCCTTCCCACAGCTTTCTTCCCATACCTGGCGGAGTTAGAGTTTAGTCATGGACCATTCAGGCAGCCAGGATATCACCAAGATTTGAAATTTTCCATCTGGAGACAAGTTTCTATAACTGAAGGAGACAAACCAATGCAGTGTTCACTTTGTAATTCCGCTGACTGATCCTTCACTTGCCTTTGGTCTAGTTTTCATTGTTTTATTTGGAGAAGACAATAAAAGTTTTTTTCCTGCTCTGTGACATTGTGAAATAGAGGAAAAACACGATGCAGATAAAGCACAGTTTAGGCGGGAAGAATGAAGTATAACCTTTATATGTTTAAAATATGTGTGTGGATAGACCAGCTCTTATGTGTGAAGGTGCAGAAACATCCAGAATGGCTAGAGGAAGAATCAATTACTGTATGTATGAATATGTAAAAAAATTCGAAACATCTCACAGTAGATGCAAATAGGCTCAACCATTTCTCACATTTTTTCCCTGTCATCTACTGTCCCAAATTTTATGTATTTTGCATGCTGTAGGGAAAGGCGTCTGTTTTCTCCTCCTTCCTTCAGTCAGTGCTCACAGGCACCAGGGGGCCTGGGGAGCTGGGGTGCATCACTGTCACTTCTGCTGGCAGCCTCTGCAGGACAAGTTGAGAGCTCCTGCATTCCCCACCACCTCAGACTCAGGAAACCACTGTGCCACAAATTGCTGGAGATGTGGGAGGTTATTCTGAAAAACTGTCACTGCTTTGAGCTAATTTGCTTTTTCTTTCTAGCATCCAGTGTGGCTGCTGGCTGAGACAAGATACGGGGCCAGCTGGATGAGCCGCTGTGCTTCCTCTGTTGTTCATCAAACTTCACAGAGACTCTTGGTTTATTTGATATTGCATAGGGGAATGAACAAAGGGGCAGACCACCCTGGCCATCAACATATCCATGGGTACGTATTTGTGAAAAAGGACAGACATGCTTTCTGCTTGTCCCCCGAGACCATCACTGTAGAGGGACTAATAAAGGGACTACAGCAGCCATAACAGCACAGCTGCCCAGCTGAAAAGGGGCTGTGGCACAGACTGAGGGATTACAAAACCCTGGGGCAAGCAGAAGAGCAATCATGCATGGCACTTACTCCATGTCTTGTGCATGTTTGAAAACATTTAGACCATAGAGCCCTTTTTGTGCGAGGTAAGAGATGGATACTGGCCAGTGTTTTTCCATAGATGGATTGACAGGCAAATATTCCATGTGTAAAGGCTGGATGATGAAGCAAACCTGGATGATGTAGCAATTGCACAACTGCAGGACAGTAGTCTGACTGTGAGAAAGAAAGAGGCCTTGAATCACTTAATTTCAATGTGGGTCTTCATAATTATAATAAAGGCTGTATAACAAAATCAGGCAACTGATTTAAACTGGCTTTGTACTGTACATTTAGTAATACTTTTGTCCAGAGCAGTTTGTAAATGTCATTTTATTGACACCAATACTTTCCTTATTTGTCATCAGTTTTTCCCAGCTGAGTTTAATCCTATTACTGCACGATGTAAACCCTCTAAGTAATTTCTTTCTCTTCTAGTGTTTATATTTTTCAAGCTTCTGTAGGGTCTTACCTTTTTTCCCCTGGGCCCCCTCCTTCCTCTGACTTTCTTATTACTAAGCCAGGTTGCAGACAAATGGTTGGTTGAATCCCTAAAGCAAGTTATGACAGACATGCATAAAGCAAACACACGTACACACACCCTGAACTGCCCAGAGCATAGGCAAGATGCAGCCAAGGCTCAGCAATTACTGCTTCTCACTGCTCCATAATAAGATGACACATAACAAGATGTTGTGACCCAGCTGGGAGTGTCCTGCTAATCCCAGAATTTTTTTTTTTTGTCTTTAAATTGCACAGAGAAGCTGCCACATCTCCAGGCTGTATTAAAATCTGGAGGAAACTAACTAACTAACTAACTAAACTAAAACACCAAAAAAAAAAACCTAACAAAAAAACCACCCCACACTATTAAAACTATTTAAAAATATATGTTTTGAATCTCACTGGGTCTGATTATTTCTTTGAGCAACCAGTCAGATCTATAACGTATGGCAGAGGTGGTTATGACTTAGTACTTTCTAAAGAGGGTTTTATAAAGTCGTGTTCCTGACATTGACAAATGCAGGCACAGAGTCACACATACACAAAGGTTTTTAAGTCTTCTGCTTCTTTGACAAATACAACATCAGGAAAGAACTGGATTTGAGAGACTGTTTTCTTTGCCTTGTTCTGCTAAAGATTTTCTTCACAATGGTAATCAATTCATTTCAAGCCAAGTTGGGGGGCTTCATAAATGTGCACAGATAGCCCAGAAATATTTTCGAAGATGCCCATCGATCTAAATTTCAAAGCTGAGCATTTCTTAAAAATCCCATGCAGAATCTGGTATGAATGTCTTTTGAAGGCATTCTCCTTTCTCAGAACTAGAAAACAGGAATCATAAATTCTTCCTTCAGAATGTGGGGAGGGTGATGCAGAAAGTAAATGAGAAAGGTCACTGAAACTGGAATCAAAAAAGAATAGCTTCTAATAATGAGCTGGTATGGAGAGATCTTGTATAAAAAGCATTCTCTCTTATATTGGGACACCACAGAGTGCTCTTAATGTTTTATCTTTTTATCTCCATACGGTTATGACAATGTGTTTGTATTTTTAACTAAAAGATGTATCACTTCTTCAGATCAAAGACTAAATCATGAGACAGCAAAGGCCACCAGTGAAACCTGTGTTGTGGCACAGTGATGAACATGATGTGAGGCTTTGCTGAGTCAGAAGTCTGTGGAGAAGTGCTTCTGGGGCCGTGTTTGTGGAATGAAAAAGCATTTCTGCCCACGGCCATCCTTTATGAACTGGAATTCATAGAATCCTCAGAGAAACACTGAGTCTGGGCTGGAAGGGACCTTGAAGATCATCCAGTCCCATCCCCTGCCATGGGCAGGGACACCTTCCAGTATCCCAGGCTCCTCCAAGCCCCATCCAACCTGATCTGGAACATTTCCAGCGATGGGGCAGCCACAGCTTCTCTGGGCAACCTGTGCCAAGTCCTCAGCACCCTCTCAGTAAATCATTTCTTCCTGACATCCCACCTAAACCTATTATCTGTCAGTGTGAAGCCATTTCCCTTTGTCCTATCTCTATATTGAACATCCCTGCTTGATATTTTTTTATTCATTAAAAAATTTCCCTTCCTCTTTTCTGAGTCCAGTCTGCTCAGAGACACCAAGGTAGCTGTCCCTGTTCAAATACAAAATCAGGTTCACCTGAAACCTTTCATCCACCATGGAAAATGGTCCCTGTAAGAATTAAACTATTTTAAAATTGCTAGATTATTAAATTTCCCTGTTTGGGCCTGGCTGGCTGAGTACTGTCCTCAGAACTACTACTGTAGTAATAGAGAACACAACTTTGAGAATACTTAGTAGCAAGACATTTTAATAAACAGTATTTATCTAGTAGGGAAAAAGGAGGTTCTAGATTTCAAATTCTCATATCAAACACATAAATCATAGAAGCAACAGGAATAAAAACTGCTGCTGAGTTAAGGAGGTGTCTGAAGAAAGACTCAGTGCCGTGGTCTGGTTGATGTGGTGGTGTTGATTCAGCATTTCTGTGTCCTGCAGAAAGTTTCTCAGGTAAACCTGGCCCTGGCAAGGTTTATCTGCAACAGTGCCATCGAACAGCACTTGGTGTGAATTCACCCACAGACACTGTGGGTAATTCTCGCTCAGAACTTGCTCTTGAGCCCTGATGCTTGCTGTGCAGCACGACCCAATGCTTTGTGCATTCTCAGGGCCCTCTGCTGTGAATTTGTGTCTTGCCCAAGGCTAAATCTGCCCGTGCCTGCCCAAATATACGTGTTGGAAATGTACACAATCGTAGTAGCACGTATGCTCAAAGAGCCTCTTGCTAGAGATAACTTTTCTCTTATGAAAAGAGAGGATAAAAGAGTATATTTTTTCGCTTTCTCAGAAAATTTTAAGATGTTTTCAGCAAACATCCCAGAAGCCTGTGCTGAGTTACATTTTTTAAGAAATGTATTGAAAAACGTAATTGAGACATTACGATGAGCACTTTTATTTACTTGACATAAAGTTTTCCTTAAAGTGGCCTGGGTGGAAAATATGTGATTTGTTCCACTCACTGGTGGTAAAGTCCTGTGAAAATACTGACTGATCATCTGCTCTTTCTGTCACCAGAAAAAAAAAAAATCTTGTGACCAGAATTCTCCTTTTTTTCTCCCTCTATGCATTCTTTCCAATATTCTATCAAGACCTAGAAAAGAGCTGATGAAAATATAACATTTATTTAGACCTTCTAGAAAGTGGGATTTTGTTTTTAAGAAATGAAAAAAGATCAGTATTTGTTCCTCTGGAACTAAAAACTATGACTTTGATAGTCTTCTATAGGCATGAAATTGGCCTGTGCAATCTTTCAAAATTACCAAATCAAACTGGGGCAAAATTTACATTGAAATTTTGAGATCTGAGCATAGCTGTTGACCAGAAAGGCTGAAGTCCTAACAGCATCAAAGGTAATGGGAATTCTGGCACTGACTTCTCAAAGATCAAATTTAAGATTTCTGCCCAACAGCACTAATTTTTTACAGATTCCATGGGCCTTTTTTGACTGGCACCCACAAATCTGTTGCTCTGTACTTCCCTTTTTCTCCTACATCTGCAATGCCATAGCATAACCTCTAAAGAGAAGCAGGAAGTAAATACCATATTTTAAAATTACTCTTGTTTTGTTAAATATAACAGGTGAAGAACATTTGCTCTGGTCAAGTTCCAACTCATTCTTTTATTATTTTTCAGATGTTCATACATTCATTTGCTGAAACTGAAATTTTCAAAACTTTTACTCAGGCCATAAAGATATCTTCAAAACTTTTACTCAGGCCATAAAGAAATGTGTTTCCATTCCCTCGTTCTTGAGTTCTCACACACACACAAAAAGGATAAAAAAAGAGATTATCCTTTCTCTATGAAGAAGTTTGGGAATGGTTGCAGTGTGAATCTTCAAGGTATGTTACTTTCTAAAGTCAAGTTTTATAAATAATGCCAAGTTTGAGATAAAAGTTCAGTTATTATCAAATTAAGAGAGTTAACTACCTGCATGCATAGAGCAGGACATTTCTGTTCTTTATCCTCAATGTACTTTCTGAGGATTTTAATTAAGAGATACAAGCACTGAAGACTTGTTGATTTTGTTTCTTCACGTAACTGTGCAGTAATTGAGTCTACTCTTTCCAGAAAATCTGATTTTTAAATCTCACTAACACTGATGAGCCAGACAGATCTTCAAGTTGTTCAGTTCAGTTGTTTTTGAGTTTTACCTTTTTTTAGATGATCCTATAACAGCCACAGCAAAGAAACCCATCATAAGGATACACGGATACCTGCAAAGCAAACACAGACTGGGAGTCTCACTCAGTGTCTGAGCTGCAGTTGCTCTTGTGTGCTAGAGCCTCCCAAAGCTGCTTCCAAAAATTTCACACTGATGCTTTGTGGCGGTGGAGTGTCCTCACTTGCTCCTTTCCAGGGAGGATGTCACAAAAGCAGTAATTAACAATCAGATTGAACATTAAAAGATTTTCCAGATTTTTTTTGCCAGTCAATAACCAAAGAGCCCTGCTTCAGTAATTCCTGCAGTGTGTGCCTTCAGGGCTCCCTGAGGCATGGATATCTCCTTTGTCCAACAGAAGCAGTTATTACATTTATGAATTCTATTTGTGCTGTTCAGCTCTGGAAATATACCGAGGTAGTTTTGCTTTTGTGCTTTACGGTGCCCCAGGAGTGCTGTCCAAAAGTGGAACTTACCGTGCACACAGGTGGATGCTCTGTTTTTCAGAGAACAGTCACAGGCATATAAAGGCACGGAAGACAGGAAAATATTTTGCATGAGGCTCATCTCCAAACCACATGAGGAAGACTGCATTCCTAGGCTATTTGTATCTTCTCTACAAGTTTCTGTATCTGTTCTGTAAATTCTTCCATCATTTGCCTAATCCCCAGAAAATTACTTTACTTGCAACACTACCTTCCTTATATCTCCTTTACACTCAAAAAGGGCATTGCATGGGACATCTGAGTTCTCTCCTGTCCACACTTTTCAAACAAAACCTTCCATATCCTTCTCCAGTAAATTCACAGCTGCAAAAAAAACCCAAACAAACAAAAAGAAAAGAAAAAAAAAATTTTTTTTTTTTTGTAACTTATCATCCATTTTTTCCCCAAGAGATATCAGAAGTGGTCCTTTTTTAACATGATGTCGCTTAATTTTAGTTTCTAATCTTTAGTGTGGGTTACCTATCATTTCTATATATGTCTATCATTTCACCTATGTAATTTTCATTACTTTGTTCTGTTTTGTTACAAAGATAAAACAACTCTTTGTATGAACCATAAAAAAAAAACTCATTTGCAGACTCATAGCCAATTCTGGCTGTGAACAATTTGTCTGATGAATATGAATCTTTGAGGGTCAAATCTCTCTGAGTTCTATTGTCTTTCTCCAAATACTGATCACTGCCCTAAAGTGTGTCACAGATCTGTTTACTGATTTTTTGTGACTCCTGACAAGCTCTGCAAGACATTCTGACTTAAATCCCTGTTTCAGCACTCCCCCAGGCCCATGTTTTACAGCTTTGGAGCTTTCCTTAGAGGACTGAAACAACAAGTTTTATAGCTTTGTTTTTAAACCTTTTTGATTGTCCTACTCTCTCATATTTTAATACTGTTCTGTAATGAAATAGTCAGAAACTATTGAAAACAGCAAGTACATTAAAAAGATCGCTGTAAAAGTCAGATTATCATCTGGGGGTGTCTCTATGATTGGTATTTTTTGTTCACATATACAGAGTAATGTGTGTTCCAAATATCATGTGCTGTTCCAAACTCCTAGGGGAGTTTGACTTGACCAGAATTGCTCTGTTTTTCAATTACTCAGTTAGTTTTACTGGTGATATTGTACATTTTACACAGCACTGAGATATGTTTCAAATGCTGTCTTAACTGGCGGCACAAAACATAACTAAAAAATTCAAGTAGACTCTGAAAAGATGTGGATCCCTGTGGCTGCTTTCTTGAATGGTGAATGTTGAAGGTTATAGCAGCAATGCCGAGAAATGGTAAGAAGAGAATGGTGAAAAGTCTTAAAAAGAGTAGAATTGCATTCCATGGTGTCTGAGATGCCTTGTAGCAGAATTAAAACTGGGGACATTTCCCAAAGGTTTGGGTAGATGTTTCAAAAGACACGGAATTGACGTGACTGAAATATGGAAACTGGAGATTTTAGCCTTTGCAGCCTCCATTCTGTGTCATCCTCCAGTGCTTCAGCTTCCAAGAAAAGGGACAGAGAGGGATGAGTCACTGTCACTCTCCAGCCATTCACTTGCCATGCCAATTCTGACTTTCCAGAGCCCAATTTGGAGGCTGAAGGGATTGGCAAAGAACTGTCCTGCCTTTGGTCTCCTCTCACTTCAGACAAACCACCATGAAATCAATAAATGACAACCATAGTGACTTCCACGCTAAACTGCCTTAGGAGAAGAAAAAGAGTTTTTTCATGCCTTTAGAGCAGCTTGAAGTGGTGCATTAAAGAGATTGCTCTTTGGTGATTTCACCCCCTTGGGTTTATACCACAGCATGGGAAGCTCCCATATTCTGTAAAGAAAATAATGAAACAAGCCTCAATCTCACTGACTGGCTCTATGCAGGACAGAAGTTCAGGCTTCATGCAAGCTTTAAAATTGCTGTAGGAATAATTTCTTTTACCATTTGGGGGGAGAGAGAGGTGAAGAAAGATGAGTTTAAATATATAATTTAAACAGCTTCCAAGAAGAAACGGAGCCTTTCAGTGATGTTTGAGATGGCAACTGCTTTTTTAATGCTATACTGGCATAGCAGTAATGGAAAATATGCCTCAGTGGAAAAAAAAAAAAAAAAAAGAAGGAGGTTTCATCATTAAAGGTGTGGCAAAAGGTTTTGTAAATTAAATCATAAATCAGTCAACTTTTAGTTCAATTAGCCCAGCCAAAAATACTTCTATTTAAAAAAAGTCACTTCAGAGTTTAAGGAAAGCCATAAATCATTGCCTAATCACAGTTTTTAGTACCTTAGAATAAAGTACCCTCCCAGTACTGCCCACCATGCTGGCCCGTGAGTGGAGTTAATAGGGAGCTTGCCAAAAGTTTTGAAGTGAAAACCATAGGGGTTTTACTCTTTCATTCAAAAAACACATTAGAGACCTTGGCTATAAATCTTAGCATGACCTGTGGCACTGTTTAATCAATTTACTTCATGCCCTCGTGGGAGATGGTGTATATCGTAGCCTGTGGTCCCTTTCTGAACATACACAGCAGACCCCACCACCTCCCCAACAAATCCAACTGCTAATTATTGAACAAATTCACTCTAGTGTTTTAATTAAAGCAGTATTTCTTATTTTAATTTGTGACACTGTGTCAGGTTACTCAGGGCTCTGGTTATAGTGTAGGGGAATATGTGGAACAAGTCAAGATGTTATGGCAGGCAGGGAGCTCTACGAAATAAAAGTTGGCTTCCTATCCAGTTTGCAGTAGTGTTGTGTACTAGGGACACCAGCCTTGTGCATCTGATTGAGGTGAAACTCACATGCCATTTTTCAGAGAATCATCCCCACCTGAGGTGGACTCTTGGAAGAAGACCATGGATGCACGCCAGATAACATAAAACATCCTTTTTCTGAATCCACCTTGTCCAGAGAGCAGGAAGCCATAGAAACACTGCAGAAAAAGTGACTCTGCTGTGTCCTGGACCTCTGATTAGTGACAGACAGGAGCATTTTGAGCCTCTTATTAGCACTGTGTCAGCTCCTCATGCAGGGAAGGAAGGCTGACACAGCTACAGCTGCTCCTCGTCCTCCACAGCACCCAACAATTACCTGCTGCTGGTTTTCAGCCAGCACTGAACTGCTGCTCTGCAATCACTGCACAGCTGAACCGTGGCCATGGCCACTCCAGCCTAGCACAATGAAGGATGAGCAGGAATAGGAGTTTCCTCACGGTGTCCACATGGCAGAGATTTTCCTCAGCATTTCATACAGGATTTATGCTGGTCTTCTTCATAGATTCTGATCAGGTCGATTTGAGGGGGTTTTTTTTGTGGGTTATTTCTGTCTTTTCTCAGAATTATAATGAGCAAACTTTTTCTCCCAAGCCCTTGGGAACTGAAGGCATGTGTGTAATCCCATCTCCCTGTTTTAAAGTTAGAGGGTGTTCATAATGGCAGTAATGCAAAGATCTGCTATTCCCTGTTATTTTCACAGCAAATATCCACTATTCCCTATCACTTTCACATAATAATTATCTGCCTCTAAGCTATCAAGAGATTTTGCTGATATTCATCTGAGTTCAGCAATTTTATAGGGTGAATATGTTTAGGGGAAAATAAGCTCTTAAAAAAGTTGTCTCAGATTCAGTCTCAAAATTTTGTGACTGTCTGCACTTTGATTTTCTTCTGAAAGCCAAATATTTCTGAGACCCCCTACAAAAAAATAAAAAAATAAAAAAAATAAGAAAAATAAAAAGAAAGAAAACACCAAAAACCCACAACAACAAAAACCCACCAACATCTTTTCCATTTGCAACTGGGGAAAGAAATACCTAAGGCCAGCCTAATGGATTCAGGATTAGTCATTATTTTATGATTTATGATTCACTCCATAAATGGCAGTTCTGACTATTGTACATTTCCTATACCTACCTCTATAATTTCCTTCAGGAAACTTATAGTTAGTTGAAAACAGAACAAATCTGAGGCCTCAGTCTTCATATTTAAGCCTTCATATTGAGTGCCATTTTGTGGCCTCTTGCTGGCTGAAGATCCATGACTTATTATCTGTGGAAAGTCCAACAAGCTCCTTCTGATTTTAACAAGCATTAGTCTTCAAAGCCCTCCATTGTTCTGCATTCCCACCAGGCACAGAGCACCGTGGTCAGAACAAGCTCTGTGCTAGCACAGACGACTGCAAAGTTATTGTTTGGTTTTGGTTTAATTCCTCTTCTAACTTGTATGGTTTTTCAGCATGCAGCCTCCTTTTTTTTCAGCTCTTTTTATTTCAGTAATTAATGATCTAATTCAGTTTTCACCATTTTTCTTATACTTTCCCCTCTTTATGATACCATTGCCTGCTTCAAAGGGAATTGAGTTTCTTTCAAGGCGTGTTTCTACTGCTGGATTTCTTTCATAGTATATTGTTTAGGTTTATCAGCTCTGACTTTTTATTCTTTATAGTGGTTTGAAAAATGTTTGCTGCTCATGAAAGGTACCAGACCGTGACAACACCAGAGACAGAAATTTTCTCTTTCTTCTACCCTCAAGGTACCTATTTGAATTCTACAGCACAAGGCACTTCTAGAAGCTTTTCCATCTTCACGAGTACCTCAAATAACCTATAATTTTCTTTGTGATGAAAAAAATAATAGGTTATTTTACCTTCATAAACAAAGTGTCTTGATTAAAGACAAAGAAACATCCAAAGCCTGTGTACGATCATTAAAGTTTTGTTAATGCTCTCTCAAGAGAGGAAATGAAGCAAAAAGGAAAGTGTCTTGGTTTTGAAAGACAGGAGCCCCTTCCGGAACTGAAAAATTCAAACCCCTTCCCTCCAAATTATTTACAGGGGCTCTCAGGCAAAGATATGAGGATAAGAATAACAGTTCATTAATATGAATAAACAAAATAAAATAAAAACCAACAAACTACAACCTAATAGGAAAATTAGAACAAGATGCAGTATTAAACAAAAAACAAACCCTGACAGTTAGAATACAACCTGACACCCTGTCAGTCAGGGTGTTGGTACCAGTCCAGTTTGAATGGTGGCTCCAGCAGTGCTCCTGGAGTAACAGATATTTTCCTCCAGTGGTGATNATTAAACAGGAAATGGCTCCCGGAGGGAGTTATCTGTGCCTCATAAGGCAAGGTGTTAATGGCCCATTAACAGGAGATGGTCCGGGGGAGGAGGCAAGGAAAACACTGCCGCTCCTGATTTTAACAGTTCATGAAGATGGAGATAGAATACAGACCTTCTGGAATATGTTACATTGTAACCTAGGACAGAAAGAACCTGAACAGGGAAAGAGAGGTCGTATCCAAGTACTTTTCTGGCAGCAAAGGGGGAACCATCGCTGTAGCCACAACGCGCAGTCTGAAGGATTTTTCTTGTCTTCCAAGGTAGGCATAGAGGACAGAGGACTATGCTTTGCCTAGTAAACTGCTCTTCTCATTTTTGCACGTGTAGCTTGGAAGAACTTGCTCCAAGTTCTTAAAGCCATGATTAAAGATCATTGAGACGGGGCTGAGAGAACTCAAGGGGAAAACAGAACAAAGGGCCTTGAGCAGTGGAACACAGCATGCTCGTGTTTGGAGACCCTGTGTCATTTTTCTGGCCAACACATGTTCCTTGTACCTGGTGTGTCATTGCTCAGCAAAAAGAGTTTTCCTTTCAGGGAGGGCTGAGACCACCCAGATGTTTCGGAAAGTACCTTGGGATACATGGCCACCTCAGGCTGAATGGGAGATTCCCTGCTGCTGCTGAGAATTGAGTTCATACTCATAAAAGGGTCTCCAGGCAGCCAAGATGGGGAGACAGCCTTTCCAGGAGTTTCTTAGGGCTCTCTTGTATAATTCAAATTTCTGCTTACATACCACCGGTGAGAGTAAAGAGCAGCTGTTAAATTTTTTTCTCCTGTGTATGACCAATAAAAACTCCCGGTTTGCCTTGAAGCCCCTCGAGTTGACTCCCAAACACTGTCAGTGAATCCCAGATAAACCTGCACTCTGCCTGCTTGAAAGTCAGCAGCAGCTTCAAGCATTGCAGGGCTTTCCAAGTCTGTGCGGTCACCCCATTCATTACTCATGAAAGAGACAGTGAAAAAACCAAATCTCTGTGGACCCTCTCATCTTTACTTTACTCTGTTTGTTTGTTTGTTTGCTTTCCCACAACACAAGCAGTAGCCCAGGCAGTCTCAGAGGAGCCCACTGCTCTTAAGATCAGGTTTTCTAGAAAGAGCATTCAACTTTTGGGTTGCCATGAGCCTTGTTTTTGAATTAGTTTGGTCAAGATTTTTATCCGCTCTACCACATCTTCTTTCTTAGCATGAAATCTAGTAGAGGCAAAGTAAAAGTCTCTCCATTTATTTGTTTAATACATAAATAAGATAATAAATCCATACATTAATGAAAATGAAGGGTACTTCCTGTAAGGTTCTGAAAGCTCCCAAAAATAGTCTCAGGACTCAGACAAAATTAAAACTGTTATGTAGCCAAAGTTTCCACGATAGCATCTGTACCTGGGTATCTGCACAAGTAAAATTGTGCAAACATCTACAGGCTCTTTTCCAGCCAAAATCCTTTAACATCTCAACAAACGCGAACTCTTCTCACTGGAAACATAGCAATAACCTTCTCTGTTTTTCCTGAAAAGCTCTTCGAAGCAGTGCTGATGGAGAGAGGAGCATGCTGTTTCATTAGGGTTCTGTGACTGTCGTGGTGTCCTCGGGCAGCCAGCTGCCTCTGCTGGTTATCCAAGGCACAGGCTCACGTGCCCCGTGGCTTTCCCGGGCCAGGGCCATCTGGCAGGGCTGGCTGCCAAGCACAGGGAGTGGTGGGACAGGACATATGTCTCTGGCTCAGACTGTTCATTTCAGGGTCCAAATTACTTCAAGCTTTCCTTCTCCTGGGTGCAATAGATTATCGGTGGAGATGATGCAAGGCAACTTGTAGCTCGTTCTTTTATCTCTGCCACAGAGCACCAATGCCCTGTGTTGGGATGGGTCATCCGTGGGAGAAGGAGCATTTCAAATTGCCAGAGCTTATGACCAGGGGAATTTTCTGTCTGTGTCCAGAGACAGAAGGGTTATTAAATCATTACAGCATGACATGAACTTCTCAAGATTCACAAACAGAGCTTGTTTTCCCAGAATATTGAAAAAGCAGCAGTACAGCACTGCAGATGGTGATGTGCTGCTCTAGAATATGCTTTCTACTGAAAAGCCCTGCCGGGTGCTTGTTCTGCAGCCACTGTCCCCTGAACCTCCCCTCCATCCTCTGAACTACCATGATCCCTCACCATCGAACGCCTTGACATCAGACAGAACCTGTGAAAGCACATCAGCTTCCCGGGGTGCTCTCCTCTGCTGTCTTCTGCTTGGACAGATCCTGTGTACTCCTGCTTCCAGTCTTCCCCAGGATCCTGCTAATGAGCATCCTGGAAGCCTGATTAAGCTTAGTTTTTGTCTTGGGGAAAAAAAAAATATTATGGCCTCAGGGCAAAAGAAGCAGAAAGAGCAGTTTGTAAAGGTAACTCAGCAGAAACAAATAGTGGTGGGTTATGTTTTGCAGGGAAATTTCGGTGTCACTGATCTTCAAAAGGCTATTTTGGTAGCTTCTTTCACCAGAAGAGTGGCATTTTTTCACTTCTTTTGTACTTATTTTTTATAAATATGAGCAAAGAAATAAATAAATCTCTCCAGCCAAATAGAAGCTCTTCCTCCCAACTGCTTTCATAAAAAAGTTAAGTAAACAGATGGGCCTCCTGGCATGTCTGAAGGGGATGCTGGATCATATTGCAGGCCATGGCTCTCTCCATCATCCAGCCAGGATTCACAGCTTTCATGTATGGAAGACGGCGCTTAAGCTAAATCTCTGGGTAGCCCTGAAATCACACACAGTTGGCTCACAAATAGAGGCTGGGCTAACTACTTCCTCTCACACTGTACTGGCAGGTTTACATTCAGAAGCCCCTCCTCAGCTCCCTGTGCATTGTCCAGGTCAAGCACATCTGGCAGCATTCACTCCCCAGGAATCAGGAGCCCCAGGCGTGGTGTTCAAAGACAATTACTGCTCCTTTCCAGCCGAGAGATCAACAGATTCTTGTGCAACGCTATCTCTCCCTTTACCACACAAGAAGAAAAAACCTCAAACATCCTAAAAATATCTTTGAAAATCTTTTGGGAAGAGCAGGCCTCTTGTGACTCACCTTTGAAGGTGCTCTCAGGCAGGCTTCAGGGCGTAGGTGCAGGCATGCGTGTGCCACAGCTTGTCATTGCAACTTTCCATCTAACACTGCAGAAAACAGCACAGACACTGGCATCATTTTTCACTTGAAAAACTTCCCAATATATAAAACAGTTACCAGGCAGTTATCCTGCAAAGATACTTGGAGCAGGGCACATAGGTTGGAAGCTGAAGGAAGCAAGAGGGGACACCAAGCTGTGTTCTCTGTAGAACGTATTATTTTAAAAGAACAAAAAATAGGGATTTTTTTTTTCTGTCTTCCAACAGGAAGTTTCTGGTTTTGTCTGTTGTCACCTTATTATTTCCAAGTACAATACAATCTTCTTTGGGGTATATCTTTCAGCTGGAGTGGCTGGGCAATAGAGAGAACTGCCCCTTTTCCTTGCCCGGGCTGCTGGACAAGAGGGAAAGTGGGAACAATGCTCCTTCCCTGGGAGAATCTGAATGGATAAATCCTGGGGTAGGGGGACAGCAAACATCAGCTCTGAGTCAGGGAGAAAATCATGGGCTGCTGAGGAGAGCAGGCAGCAGGCACAGAGCCAGGGCTCCCAGGTGATGGGAAGAGAGGAGCTGTTCCCAGGGAGCCACAGAAGCCCGTTCAGCGCTGCTGTATCCCAGGGAGCAGATGGTGCACACCAAAATCCTGTCGTGCTGTGAGCTAACCTGAGCAAAATTACCACCTCCTCCAATGGGCAGGGAGAATTATTGTCAAATTCCTGTATTTTCATACATGTTAACCCAAAAAACTTCATTCCCTGTGTTGGAAAAAGATCCCTGCTTTAATTTAGGCTCTCATAAACCCCAGCTCTGGAGTTTTGGAATGCCCTTTGGTGTTCTGGGGGAATTCTTGCTTTAAGGAAAACACTCAAACAAGTCTACCTCAAACTTCTGGCTGCTTCAAGGTCCTGTAATAACCATTTTAATCCCAACTTTGTTCTGGTCTAAATCTAAAGTAAAAGACTATGGTATTTTTTACTTAAAGAGTGGTAAGAAATTGCTATCTTCCAGAAACACATTACCTAAAATATAAGAACCTGTATATCTTGGTTTCAATTCCTTTTCCTTTTGTGAAAGCTGTCCTAAAAATTCACTTCTCTACTTTTAACTGTTCAAAGAGAAGTCACCTCTTGTGTGACCATTCCTGAAGTGGTAGGCCATTCCTGAAGGTGGTAAATAGTGCTCTATAAAGATATGAAAAGTAGTTATCTCTGTTATTTTTAACACAAATTTGCAAAATTTGAAAATGGTGTGGATGAAATATACATCTAATAACCAAAAAAAAAAAAACAACAAACAAACAAACAAACAAAAAAAAAACCCATAAACAACCAACCTACAGCTAAACTTTCAAAAACACAAAGAAATAAAGTCAAAACCCGAAATGAAACAACACACAGACACACACAGTGATTTTGTAACTTTGGCAATAAGAAAATGAGGCTGGTGAAAAGGGTTCCTCAGGCTCAAATCTTATCTCTGGCAGTGGAAATTATTATCTACTTACCAAACAACAAAGTATAAGAAACAGGTGCCTATCTCTTCCTGGTGTGATCTTTCCCTTTGTATGCAGCCTCATTCTCTGGAAGCCAATGGTTTGGAGATTTCCTGATCAGAGGATGAAGTGTTGGATAAATATCATATTCATAGCATGGCTTTCTCCCACAGTTTGTTCTGTTTACATTTTATTCGCTGTGATGCCATAATTTCTAAGTACTGCTGCCTCTTCAGCCATTCAGATACTGGATCAATTTAGAAGGAAATTACTGTATCATAAAAAAAGGTGTGAGAAAGCTGTCATGCAAATTTGACCTCCAGAAATTATTTTGCCTGATAGAGGTGACTGCAACCTCCCTTCCCATTGGTTTTGTTATTGTTCTAATCGCAGGTTGCAAATAGGTTCCTGAAATGCATCAGCTTGGAGAGCCAGTGAAAGATAATTCTCTGCTGAGAGGAAATGCTTCTCTGGCAGGTAAGCCAGTGACAACTGGAAAATGTTTCTGGAGTATAATAGATTTGTTCCCCAAATTCCTTGGGAACTTGTAAATATGCTTTGAAGGCAGGAACCACAGCTATTGGGCAAGTATATTTCACTTAACAGCAATCAGTGGTTGTGCTTCAGAGAATACAGAACATTCCCATAATGAATCTGTGGAGTGGGAAACAAGAGAAAAAGGCCAACTTCTTATTTAGTTTCCTTCTTTTACCACACATGGCCTGAGTTTGTTCTGGGAGGAAAAACAGGACATTCTGGGTACTTAGCTTAAAAAATAAATACAGCCAGTTCCTCTAGCATTTGTCTCAAGAATTCTTAAACACATAATTAAACTACTTTTTCCTTTACTATCTCTTACTGAACCCAAAGACCACCCCAAATTCTGTAGGAATAGCAGAAAACAGATTGCATCTTTCAACTGCTTTCTGTACCTGATGCTAAAAAGGGAGATATAAGCTTTTGCTAAGCTTATGTTCGTTAATTACTTCCTTCATGCCATACTTGAGACAAGGAGGAAGACGAGAAAGCGGGAGATGTGCCAGGCGGACTCAAGCAAGGAAGTGTTGCGTGAAGAATGGACACCCACAGTTACAAGCCGAAAAGAGATCCGGTTTGTTCCTGTTTCTCTGAATTTCAGTACTAGTGTGAGGTCCTGGATTGACAAGCTCAGAGACTTGGGTCTGCTGTTTAGCCACAGAAACATTAGACTGTGGGTTAACTTTCTGGGGTATTAAAAAAAAAAAA
>VXBU01019118.1:325440-352911 GCA_013400315.1 Bombycilla garrulus | reverse complement strand
AGACTGGGGGACTGGGGGGTGGGGGAAGGGGGTGAAAGGAGGGCTGAAGGTGAAGAAGGAGTTGTGTACCAAAAGATTAACTAGACAGCAGGAAGCAATGGAAACCAAAGGAGGCAAGACCAGTCCCGTGCAGTATTCCCAGCAGTAGTATGAGAAAGAGGAGCAGCTGGAGTGTGTTCCCAAGGTGTTGAGCAGGCAGGAGGGCAGCCCAGGCTGCAGGGAGGGAGGGGGGGCTGTAGGACCAGGTGGGGGTCTCTGCCAGCACTCGCCCCAGCAATGGGTGATACAGGTAGCAGGGAGGCAGGGGCCTTTTCAGGAGAGTGATTTCACCTGGGGTTTTGTGGGAGAGGGAGGGAGAGCCGGGTTTCTCCCTGCCCTCAGTGGTACTGCACTTTCTCAGCCCAGTTGACAGAAAGGAGCAGTTACACAGGAGACAAGGCTGGTCCTTGGAGCAGAGCTACAAGTGATTAATTGTATCAAGAAAAAGAAACAGTGTCTCCTTGCTGAGCTTTGTAACGGGCTTCATATAAATTTGCGTGAAATATTATGTGGGATTACTGCAGCCAGCCAGGAGTTTGGCTGCAGGAGCCAAGAGGAGGATGGGAGCCCAGCCAACAGGAGAAGCAGGAGATGAAGTGGATTGTGTTTGCCAAGGCCAGGAGGACAGCCAAACCATAGCTACAGTAGCATAGTAATGAGAAATGGGAATTGCATTCAGCATCGGTTCTTCTCCCTCTTATCATGATCGTTAATGCTCTGCATCTAATTGTCCTGCCCTTCTCCCCCAGCTTTGCTGCAGGCCACGGCAGAATGTGGGACAGCAATAGCAGGCAGAGAAAACAGCACAGAGGTGTTTAAACATAATCCTGCCGGAGCCCGCAGCTGGTGCTACATGAAACCATTTACCCCACCCACCAGTGCAGACCAGACGCTGTAACAGATGCTCCCTTCTTCACCAGCAGAAAGGTGAGCAGGACAGAGGTGACACAAAATGCCACTTTCCAGGTATTTCACTCACAGCAACATGTTAAAGACAACTAGGGAGAACTGGGACTTCAGAGTGACATCTGTTTGATCCTCCTTCTTTCTCCCAGTCCTGCACAGTTTGTGCTCGCTTTGGTTCCCACCTTCTTCCCATCTGCATTCCCATTCCTCTCCAAAGCAGATCCTGTCCTTCGAAGCTGGAGAGGGCTTCAAGGCCAGCTGAACTGCTGGCGCTTGTCCTAGGCCTACATCTGGGGAGTCCCTGGTTGGTTTAAGCAGAGATGTCTCACCTGGAGCTTCACAATTATGAACACATAAGTTGTGGCAAAATTTGAACTGTATATCTCACCCTTATTTCCTTTGGGGAGGAGATTGCACTCTCACATGTGAGCTTCTCAAGAAACCTGTGTCTGGATCCAGACTTGGCATCCTCCATCTCTAGCAGCCTGAACTCAGCCTCTTCGCCCAGAAATAGTTCAGATTTTGAACAACTCTGTGCTTTGGGGCTCTTTCTAGGATTTCTGATTCTGCGCAAACATGCCTTGGCCTTCATAAAGCCAATAAGCGGCGACGAAAGCCCCGAGCAGACTTTCCCAACGTGCGTATTCTCACAGCTGAGCTACACACTGAAGGTGCTCTGCAAGCAGCGGCCCCTCCTGGCAAGCCAAAGGGGCTTCCTTGTCATTAGCTGTGCCAAATGGAGTGGCACGAAGCCTGTCTCAGCCACACCTCATGCGTTGCCCACCTCCGAGGCCTTCACACCCGAGGATGTGCTGCTTTCCCCCAGGATCAAGGCTTTCTTGGCAGGGCTGGGAAGTGGGGCATACTCAAACCATTGTGGAATGACCTGCAGTCCCAGCCTGTGTGTGCAGACAACCTCCAGCCTGGCTAAGGAAAGGGTGTGGTTTTTTCTCTATTTCCCTCCAGCTGGAATCAAATGTGAAATCTTCTCATAAACGCAAACTGAGAGATTCTTGTTTTCTCGAAGGACACAGGGCAAAGACTTGAATTTCTTCTCCCAGCCAACACTGAGGGAGTTCCCCTCCTGGAGGGAGGGTGCCTGCCAGCCTTGTGGGGTGTCAGAGTGCCTGGAAAAGGGCAGCACTGACCGGGAGCACCGTGTGCCACCGACTCGAGGTTCATCCCTTTGCTCTCCAGCAAATGTCACTGCTGCTCCCCACGGTGTCACCTGGTCAGTGTGGCTTCTCACGGGTCCTTATGTGTGAGGAAACGGACATTTGGTGCATTGTGCCAACACTAGTGTTACTCTAGGGTTTATTTGAGATTGCCACTGTCCAGAGAAGCTTTGGAAAAGGTCATCATACACAGCTTCCATTAGACGGTTCGGGAACTGTTACGTTCCCGTTACGCACAGAAATATATATAAAAAATAACACACATGTAGTCTCACTGTGAGACATGAACTAAACACCCAATGTTTAGAAGAAAAACCCACCACTGAAGCAGCTCCTCTTCGAAAAAAAGATTTGAAAATGAACTGTTTTGAGGTTAAGGAAAAGGTTCCCTGTAGAAGTAGACATCCTGAAAGAGTAGAATATACACAGCTGGGATATCTCTCTTGTTTTGTTTTCATTTCCTCTTGCAGTCTTTTTCTATTTTAACAAGTTCATTTGGGCGCTGTGAGCCAATGTTGGCTGTGCATCTGTGTTCACTAGACTGCCTGGGGCTCTCCCCTGGCACAAGTCAGGTCAGCACCAAGCTCTGTGCAGAGCCACCCACAATCCCAGAGTGGTACTGTTGCTTTCTTTTGTTCATCGTGGACTGTCCCTGTCACAGAAAAGCGTTTCTTAACTTGGCCTGAACTGAGACAGAGTGAAAAGTAAATTGTTTGTTCTTTCCCTTGAGGCTGAGCCCAGAGTTCTGTTTTCTTAAAGTGTTCAGATCAGCTTCAGGTTTTGTGTTGTGGCCAAATACCATGATCTGTATTTCTCTTTTTCAACAAAAGCAAATTTTCTTTGACTCCTCATACCTCTTACTTCTGCTCAAGACAAACAGATGTATTTCTGTCCGTCAGCTGATGAACTTTGTTTCCATTTCCCTGAGCACCTTCTGAGCAGCCATCCAGCCTTCCTGTCTTTTGTCATCATGTTTTACGATCACGTATGTAGGGTGTCGGGCAGAACCAGCACCTCTAGACTACTCAGGTCCTTTATTTCACAGCTGGAATACAAATAGCAAAGATCAAGTCCCCTGTGGTATCTCCTCACTCTTCAAGCTTTCTTCAAGAAGCAAAACTCTTCCAAGTGCACCCATGAAGCACCTTTGCATTTCCCTACTAAAAAAAAATAAAACAAAATATTTGATTAAGTGGTCCTGTTTAGTTGGTTTTGCTGCCTTTTTTCACACTGCATAGAGTGCTCTGATAAATAAACAGACATGTACAGACTCCACACCCTAATAGGGAGGAGAGTCTTTACTCCTGGCAGGCAAGAGCCTGATTCGAGGTAAGATTAAGCAGCAGTAGGAGGGTAGCAGAGATGTGAGCAAGAGAGAATTGGAGCTGAAAGCTGAGAAATAAGCCAGTTTATCTGGGCTCCTCCATAAAAGTGCTGCTGCTGTGACAGATACACGGCCTAATGGCACTTGAAGGGGTTAATACACCTGGAAAGTGAGTTTTCAAATGAACTGCTTTTCCTCTTGGCCTCAACATAAGGCAGTGCTCTATTAGACTTGACCTTTCTTAATGTGAATTAGTAGCTCAGTGGAACAGGATCCAGAAGCCCGAGTCCCTTCCCTCTTCACATCCATGCATTAATGTAACAAAAGCAAAGAGGTGTCAGGAAGGCTAAGAATAACTGAACAGATCTTGTGCCAATTTGGAATAAAATATAGGACCCTCCAGAAGTGGAAGTAACTTGGTTGCTTCTGAACTCTAGGTGAGGCAGGCATTTTAACTCACCCACCTCCAAACCGCAAAAGAAAATGAAACATGGGCAAATTCAGGTACTGAATTTAAAATAAAAAATAAATAAAATAAAATTAAACTAGTCAGTTCATCATTTTGGTAGGACAAACAAGAGGAAATGCCAAATTATGTCTCTAGAATATAAATTACCTTTTCTCTCCTGAAACAGATTCGCTCAATGCCTTTCAATAAAAGTACTCCCTTGCCCCATTCCCACTGATTTCCTGGGAGGGTTTCCTCACCCATTCCCCTCATTCAAAATGTTTCATCAATCTTGTCACCTTGGTTCTACCCTGTCTCATGAGGAAATGGATGGAGCCCAGCTAGACACGAAGATGTGCCATCCAGGAAACCAGACCAAAACTGGTATGTTTAAAAACGTGTTTGAAGAGAGCACAGGATGACGGGGGGGGTGGAAAGGGAGCAGGGGATGTTTTTCAGCCAAAGCTTTACTTCTCCCCTTCTTACAGACACTTGCTGTTGTCCAGCAGCCCAGGGAAAGAAATACGTTTTTTTGTTTTTCTTTTTTTTGGTGGGGGTGGGAAAAAGCAATGATAACCAGATCCTCATGGCACATCTGTCTTTAGGTCCCTATGGGAGCCACATAGCGCAAAGAGGGGAGAGCGAGGCGAAAGAAGTGGAAGGGGGGTGGTGTCCAACTTCAACTTTCTAGAGATGGAGTTATTTTAAGCAATATCTTTGAAACAAAAACCCATGTGTTCTCCGTTCTGCAACGCGCTGGGCAAGGCTCAAACACCGGGCTGGGTTGCCCAGGGTCGCAGGCCCCGCCAAAAAAAACAGAGCTCTGAGGTGGGTCTGAGGCAAAGCTGGTCACCAGCGCGGAGGGTGACGCGGCCAAGCCGAGGGAGCGTGCCCTGGTTGGTAAACAGGGCCCGCAGCCCTGCCGGCCCCTGCGGCATTTCCCTTCCCTTCCCGCGCGCTCGGCGTACGCTGCTGCGAGCAAATGTTCCGTGAGGCGTGGATGAGGGATGGGGGCTCACGCTCTGGGCACGAGCTTTGTGTGCCTTTCAGCCTGGGCTCGGCTCTGGTTTGTTTTTCGGGTTTTGATCCACCCGGGCCTGCCTGGGTGCTCTGCCAGCGAGGGGAGCGTCATGCCGGCCTTCGGGCCCCTCCGGCCTCGGTGAGGCCATGTCCAGCCACACGCTGCTTCCCCAGCAGCAGCTCCCACCATCCCACCTCGGTCCTCTGCACCTATAAAATCCCGCTCCCATAGGCATTCAAAGGAAAGATTTTATCCCCGGTTCCACACCGAGCTCTGGTCTGGGTGTAAACTTCGTCAAAGATGACGTTTTGAGATGGGGAAGCACTGGTTCAAATACATCCTCAAAAGCCAGGTGTTACTGTCAACTGAGTTTTAAAAGCTGTCTCAGATCAGAAAGGAATTAAACTCCATTTTCCAGTAGATATAAACTGGTTTCTTTTCCAGGAAACTCAAAGCTGTCACATTGGTTTTGACCAAGTGGAAAATCACATTCTTCTCCCCACATCTTATAAAGGAAAATGTGTGCAAGGGCGGAGGATTCCAATCTGCCAGTGGGTTTTGGGGTGTGCTTACAGGCTGCTGAATCTTTGGGTCTCCAGGATGCATATGAGAGAGAAGGGGAGAGCCAAGACCATCTTAAAGACTTGAGAAAATAATGGCAAAAATCTCACCCTATTTTCTTCCCTTCCTACCTTCTTGGGAGCCACACAAGACCATTTTCTTGGGCTGGGGGAACAATCAGAGAGGGAGAAAAGGGATCATCAGTACCTGTTTAGTATTTTAAGATACGGATCTCCAAGCTGCGGATCCTACATCAGTTAAGCTTTGTGGAACTTCTTATGGTTAAGGGCTTTTGTGTTTGTGGAAACGCACAGGTTAAGGAATAAAGCTTAATTCAAATGCTCTTTGTTCCCTAAATGATTATTTTCCATCTGAATTTGCTGAATGCCAACAACTCATAGTCGGTGGGGAGCAGAGGGTACTCAGCATTCCTGAGAACTAGCCCCAGGGTGTATATGTATTGCATTAAGTCTCCCTAACATTTCACAGATTTGGCTGATTTTCAAGATCTTTAAGGCATGACACCATACATTTGTCCCATTTTTTCTCCCTTTGGTGCGGGTGTGTGCCCATGGTGGGAGTGCTGGTAAAGGAATTTTTTGCAAAAGCAATATTTAAATCCAGCCTCTCGTTTTCCCAGGGGTATTTGTTTACATAAAAGGCTTTGTTGTGGCAGCAAGGTCTAATGTGTTTGAAAATCTGTCACAGAGTAATTAATTTATCCTCATTGCACCAAGCTGTTGGATAACTTAGCATTATCCCCATACTGCAGGAAGAGAAGCTAGGAACAGAAATTAACCCATGAGGGGCCTAAGGAGGCTGTCAGAGAGCCAGAAAAGGAACACAAACCTCAAGAATTAACAGGCTAATGCCTTAACCACATGAATATCCTTTCTAAGGTTTGATTTGTTGCCATATCCTTTTTCTGCTTGATCACTTAGGACAAAATGACCTGTCCCCAGAGAACATTTTATATGCTGGGACTAAAAATAGAAATTCTCCTCTCCTACTCTTAAATTGTAGCATTGTAAGCGTACAACATGGGAACTTTTGGGAAAAGAGAACTTCTAGGGTTCAAGAGGAAAAACAGATAAAGACCAAGTGTGGGAGAAGAAGAATGCTATGGAAAGAAAGAACCTTTGGTAGAGCATAGAGGGGATCCACCTCCAAATACTTCTCACCATTTAAGCCTTTTCTGCTGCTTCTCACCATGCCCTTAGGAGAAATAAACATGGGACTGAAGAGCATTTGTTTTAATCCTCACAGGTGATGCATGTATATGCAAATGTTTGCCATGCTACTTCTTTAACAGGAATTCAGCCTCCTAGTGGGAGAGGCACAGACCAAAAGCTGCAGGAAAACAATCAAACATCCTTCATTCACTTCCTTAGGTTTTTGCCCTTACCTTGAAACACAGCTTTGCTGGAGTTTACAAGTGACCAGAGAGCTGAAGAAAGCCTGAGGCTGGTCATTTTTCTGTTGTCTTTTAAAGTAAAATAGAGTCTTTAAACACAACACTGTCACCTCAAGCTAGTTATGGAACAGTTTTGCAGTGCCAGTCCCAGACCTGCCAAGTCTCACAATCTCTGGTTGAAGATTCCCTCGGCCGTCTCCTGTCTCACAGTCCATCAGCGCAGGACTGACACTTCACATCATCACAGCTTCTCTCTGGCTCTGGGACCATCTCATACTGCATGGCACCAAACTGTCTGCCACCCATCCACTCTGGGGCTGGGGTTTCCAGTTAAGAGGTGATTCATTTACTGTGTCCCGCTGAATCTACCATCCTATTTTCTTCTGAGGAATCTGCATAGGGGAAAACCCTTTCAGTGCAGGATGCCTGTAGCTATTGAAAGAGAATCTTCCCCGACACCCCTCTTTCTGTTGTGCTTTCACATTTCAGGAACCTGGGTAATGTTCAGCTGTTTTATTAAGCATTGCTTACTGCCAGTGCCTGCTTTGGTTAAATTAGAGTTCCACAGAACATATTCAAGCTAGAGCTACGTTCCTTAGAAAAGAATGTAGTTCCAAGTTACCTTTGGATCTTGAGGAAAAAGCTTAGAGTGAGGGTTCCCAAAAGCACTCAGCTTTGACAGAACAGGCAGCAGCTGTCACACACATGCACGAGCCAGAGGACGCCCTCAGCTGCTCACAGGGTAAGAATATGCCACGTCTTTGGGAAGCTCAGCTCCAGAGGAAACTCCCTGCCACATGCCACACACTTCCTACCAGCAAAGATCTTACACCAGCTCTGGTGTAAGATTTTTGCAGAGCAGCCCCAGAGAAGCCAGAGATGTTCTGCAGTGGTGTAAGTTGGGTAGAAATTTCTTATTAGTCCTGCAACCAAAAAAAAGCCAGGTGTTACCTCAGTAAGGTCCTCTCTACGCAGCCATAGAATCACAGAATCATTTAGGTTTGGAAAGACCTCAAAGGTCGAGTCCAGCCTTTGACCAAACACCACCACACCAACTAGACCAAAGCACTGAGTCCACCCATTTCTTGGGCACCTCCACTGATGGGTTCTCTACCACCTCCCTGGGCATCTTGTTCCAATGTTTGACAACCCTTTCCAGGAAAAAATATCCCCTGATGTCCAGCCTGAACTTCCCCTGGTGCAGCTTGATGTTATTTCCCCTTGTCCTGTTGCTGGTGGTCTGGGAGAAGAGCCCAACCTGCCCTGGCTGCACCCTCCTGTCAGGAGAGTGAGAGGGTTCCTCCTGAGCCTCCTTTTCTCCAGGCTGAGCACCCCCAGCTCCCTCAGCCACTCCTCATCAGAGTTGTGCTCCAAATGATTCCCCAGCTCTATTCCCTTCTCAGGACATGCTCCAGCCCCTCAGTGTCCATCTTGCAGTGACAGCCCCAGAAGTGGACACAGGATTTGAGGTGTGGCCTCACCGCTGCCCAACACAGGGGGCAATCACTGTCCCGGTCCTGCTGGCCACACCATTGCTGATCCAAGCCAAGTGCCATCGACCTTCTTGGCCATCTGACCCCACCTGGCTCATCTTCAACAATCAGGGCAAGCAGCACCCTCAGGGCTTTTCCCACCAGGCACTTTCCAACCACTCTGCCCCCAGCCTGGATCTGCAGGGGTTTATCGCTAGGGTAGGCAGACAGACTTGATGCCTTCAGATGTCAGGATGCTGGTTTCAGCCTGGAGATGACGGGCAGGCAGCACACTCAGGGTGGTACCTGTGCCCTGCAGCATAATTAAGTGCCAAAACTTCTCTTAGCATCTGACCATGAGGTACTATTGCTGCCTTTGCTCAAGAAAAAGCACTGGCTGTGGTTCTTGGAGGTTATTGCTGTGCTAACGGCTGTGACGTCATGGCTAAAGGCAGCTACAGCACATTTCTTCCTGAAGCCAAAGTGCTATTAAAAGTCTAAGCAGAATTGAAATAAAACCTAATTATAGGGTCCAGCTAAGCCTTTAATAGGGATGTCTACATTCATCATTAAATTCAAGATAGACCTTTCTCTACCACGCAGGATGGAAATTGTAGAAAAGTGGCTAAATATATCATGGAAGACATTTAGTGTCCTTTGTCACACAGCACGGGATTTATTATATTCAGAAATGTGGAAAATGCCTCATTTGGGCTATCAGATTCTAGCTGAACTCTTTTGGCTATGGGCAACAAGTCACTTGATTGTTTTGTGTCAATATCCCAAGAAATGGCAGAGATGGGCTGGCCTTGGGATCGTGTTGTACCTGCACACTTTCAATTGGAACCAGGAATCCACACATGTAGGTCCATGATCATTTGGGAGAAGTCCAGCCAAGAACCCTCTGTGTCATTGAAAACAAACCCGCATGAGCTGCAAGCAATCTGAAGGAAGCAGGTAATATTGTCCTTCAGCAGGAACATGGTTAGCAAGATTGGAAAAATTGTGCATAATGAGTTTTTTGTGTCTGAGTGGATAATGAATGCTTTTTTTAATGTCTACGAGGCTTTTACAGGTGAAATTTGAGCCAGCATTATGCCAAACCCAGATCAGCTTCCCTCTAAAATTGGCTGCAAGGCACAATCATATTTTCTGTTCCCTCTCTCCTCTTTATCTCTTAAAAGGATAATTCCTGACAATTTACATTAACAGGCAGGCTTGGGTAGGGGAGCTTGCTTGCTTACTTTCTGGAAAATTCTTAAGGTGAGGTCTTCTGTCTCCTCTCAGGAGCCATTTACTTGTACAAAGGGAGGTAGGATACAAAAGATCCTAATATACCTTACCCTTTAATCTTCCTAAACAAGCTTAATGCAGAGCTCAGCCCCTGCTGTGAGAGGCAGAGCTCTGTTCTGCAGAGTTCCCCAGACCCACTGCTGAGCAGATGACAGATGGGCAGAGCCAGGGGCAGAAGTGGTGATGTGGAGAAAGAGGCACCGTGCTTTCCAGTGTCACAGTTTCCAGCCAGTCGGTGATATTGTCAGCACTCCTGGGTGACATCACACTCCTTTGGACACACAGCCAGGAGCGGTTTCTCTCTGGGACAGTCTCAGAAGAGGCTGCAGGCACAGTCGAGGTGGGAGGACTGCACAGCCATGAATTTATGCATCTTGTAGAATATATACGCCATTCTGGGTAGTGCTCCTGGTGCTCCCAGGGATTTTCAGGCCCTTTAAAAAACAGACCTGGCAAGTGCCTGGAGAAGGCACTGCTCAGTTCTTTGTTCCTCTGGGAGAGCATGTGTGGGGGTGTGAAGGAGGTATTTTCTCTTTGCCAGTGAGCAAAGAAGCCTCCTAGCAAACGACCCTGCCAGTGTTTCACAGTGAGTGTTACCCACATTCCACCTGGCACAGAGGCACAGCCAGCTTGGAAACAGACATTATGAAAGAAAAATAATGGCTCAGCACTTCAGCCACGGTGGTACAATGGGTTTATTTTCACCGTGCCATGGAAGGAGCGGGAGAGCTGAAGCTGCTGAGCTGTGCTTCTGGACCTGATCTAGTATCACAGAAAGGCTTTGTGCCATGTGGATGTGCCAGCTTGACTGGAGCAACTTAGAAACTTCTGCCCTGCAGCTTTACCTGCTGCTGACATCAGCATTCACATTCAGTTTAACTCAGAGTCTCCTCTGTATCTCTGTCCTTCCACTGGTTCATCAGAGCAGTAGCCTCCCCTGGCAGAACAGGAGATAAAGAAGGGGTGCCTTGGTCTGGATTCTTTCTTTTCTACCAGTAGTTCTGAATTTTGGAAGTCTCTGTCTCAAAATTCAACCTCAATTCCTCTTTCTTCTTTTACCAGAGGGTTTAAGCACCTCAAAGTTTATGAGATGGGTGGGTTCTTCTGTCTTTTTTTTTTGTTTTTGGAATATCATTATAAATGGGACACAGAAAATGTCTGCTTTGAGACTGTTTT
The DNA here is from genome assembly GCA_013400315.1 of Bombycilla garrulus. Classification (NCBI taxonomy): domain Eukaryota; kingdom Metazoa; phylum Chordata; class Aves; order Passeriformes; family Bombycillidae; genus Bombycilla; species Bombycilla garrulus. The sequence goes on along the minus strand of VXBU01019118.1, from coordinate 342,082 downwards.
ATTGCCAGGAAAATGAGCTGAACTTCTACCTTGGGTCAAAAAGTGAATATGACTAAGTTACTTTCTTCTTAGCTCCTTGTAGGTTTGTGCTTGTCAAATAAATTAAACCAGTTGGTAATCTCTGTGTAGGAAAGCTTCAGGCTTCAAAAAACAAGAATTTTCTCATGCATTGGCAATGTTGAGTGCATCTCTGCACACAAACTATCCCAGGACTTTGACTAACTGTTACTCTAACCACTAATCCTTCACTTTCCTGTCCTAACTAATAAAATTCAGGCAATCCTTATGCATATACACCTCTGGGAAGGATGCTGCCTTTGTGGCCTGAAAGACAGTCAATTTGCTGTCGATATGGAAGGCATTTTACACAGATGAAAACTGTGTTTCTGATTTCATGTGCCTGGTTTGGGAAGATTTTTGGACCAGGTCCTCCAGACAACCTGAAGCATAGCTCAGAATTAATTACTTTCTGAAGTGTGTTATAAGAAATTTTTATTTAACCTCATTTGTCTCGGACCTCTGTGTCTCCCTGCTTGCATCATATGTTTTGGGGTTTTCTTTTATTCCCAGGGTAACCAGGAGATACAGAGCAAGTAAAGGAGCCAGCAAAACAGACAAACAGAAATAGCTGCTAACCTGTTGACTCAACATTTCCTGAATCCTACGGTGACTTTAAAAACCAGAGATGGAAAAGCTCTATTACATTATCTTATCTATCCCACTGCCAAAGCAGGTTCAAGCATGCGACATTATTAGCAAAGCTACTTTTCAGTTTCCACTTCTGTCTTTTGAGTCGACCATATCTACATCAGATGGTGCCAGAGCAGAACAGTCTAATGTTGTAAAAGCTAAAGCATTTGCTTGGCTCTCCAGAGCCTTGTTTACTAAATTCTGAGTAGAACTGAGCTGTGAATGATGAGCACTGCTCTTGTAAATGAGTGGCGCCCTGGACAGTGATCACAGAATCATAGAATAGTTTAGACCAGATGGAAAATTTAAAGGTCAGCTACTCCTCCCTCCCCTACAATAAGCAGGGACATCTTCAACCACATCAAGTTGCTTAGAGCTCCATCCAACCTGACCTTGAATTTTTCCAGGGATGAGGCATCCACCACCTCTCTGGTCAACTTATTCCAATTATTGCGATGAGGGTGGTAACCCTCATTGTAAAACATTTCCTCTTCAAATCTAATCTAAATTGACTTTCCTTCAGTTTAAAAACATCTTCCCTTGTCTTGTTGCAAAAGGCTTTGATAAAAAGTCTGCCTCCCTCTCTGTTATAGGCCCCCTTTAAGTACTGAAAGGTGCCCTGGAGCCTTTCCTTCTCCAGGCACAACAATCCCAATTCTCCCAGCCTTTCTCCCCAGCAGAGCTGCTCCATCCCTCTGATCATCTTGGTGTTGCTCCTCTGGACTGGCTCCACATCCTCCCTGTGCTGGGCCCAGGGCTGGAGGCAGCTCTGCAGGGTGGGGAGGGCTCTCACCTGAGCAGGGCAGAGGGGCAGAATCCCCCACCTCCCCTGCTGCCCACACTGGGGGCTCAGCCCAGCACAGGGGGTGAGTTTTACTGATAACTGGCTAAGTATGAAAGCTGGAAATATTTTGAGAGGAGAAGCGAATGAGACAAAAATACAATTTTATGACTGAGAACAAGCCAAATATGATGCCGTGGGGTTGTGTTTATTTTTCACCCGTTAACCTTTGGGTTAAACCTGTCAGCAATACCATTCCCAGAAGCTTCAAAGCAGGGAAGATCTCACTGGGAAAACAATTCTGGCTCCAAGGTCTAGAGATATTCAACTTAGCAGCTTTGTCCACCTCATTCTCATCAGTTTTGTTCCACTCCTGGTGTTTGCCAACAGGATCCAGTCTTTTCTGCTTGACATAATTTTATTTCACATGAATTTAGAGCTGTTGAAAGACACAGGCTTTTCTCTCTTAGATGCTTCTCTGTATACCTGTGAGCTATGCAGCAGCCTGGCAAGCTTTCCCTGGCTATCCTGCCAGGACATCCTAGTCCTGAGGACAAAATTCATTGCCCATCTCACTCACAGTCAAGCCTGCAAGTTAAAGACATCATTTCACAGATCCTAGATGTAAGGCCCTGAACCAGTTGTCTGAACACTCATTCTTATCACCTTCCATGCAGTATTGTAGTGAAATTATAAATGGGATATGACAACTTCTGCACAGGTAGATAGGCAGGATTTTTCTACCCTTTCCTCCACTCTCCACTCCAGGCAGCAACAACAACAATTACTACATAGGGCAGTGATATAATATAAACACTACTGAGAAACTGAATATAAACTTGATTGGTCATTAAAGGAGATCACCACCAACTGCAGCTCAGCTTCATTCCATGAGTGACAATAAGGCCATCATCAGGTACACCAGGGATGGAGACACGACCTCAGGAGGAGGAAAACCTGTTGGGCATGGTCTGACAGCAAATATACAGAAAATGTGGGAGAAGCCTTGGCAAGAGCCGGTGCCTCTGCAATTCAGAGGCGCCTCAGGGACACGTTTCCTCTGCACTGGCACTTCAGAGGAGGATGGGTGGCACCCAAGGGAAACCTTAAAGGCTTAACTGACTACAGCAGATCATAATAAGGCAAAGCAAATGAGAAATAGGCACTCTTTGAACATCAAAGATTATTTTTAAACAGAACCTCATAAGCCTACTCAAGTCTTCTAAGCACCCCTGGGACAGAGTGTAGAAAGCTCTGGGTGGCCTTTTAAACTCACATAGGGAAGACAATTAGCATAAAAAGGTCTCCTGGCAAAAAATAGGACCTTTACACACATGGGAACACCAGAAGGGTTGCTCTATAATCAGTTGTTTACCTGCCTGTGCAGAGATGCTTGAAACACACCGTGTTTCTTTCAAGACCTATGTGATTTGCCATTCTGGCTTTTCTTACAGGCTACACATGTAACTATACTGACTTCAACAAAAAAATATTCCAAAACCTTTTGATGTAAACATTAGAAGCAGGCCTAGTTCTGATGAACACCCAGATTAGGCTGTAGCACATGTGGTTTACACCTCTCTGAAGTGAAACAAGTAGTCTTAATCTTAAGGGGCAAGGGAAAAAAACCCGAAACATTATGAATTGACTCAATAAGTCTCAAAGACTTGTTTTCTTGTTTATGGCAAGCAAAACTTATATCACCTACAGTGTTTCTTTGCCATTCATCTCAGTTTGCTTTACACCCTTAGCCAGATATTATTTACTTTTTTTTCTTTCTCCTTCTGTTGCATTTTGTCTTATAGCTAGAAATAGTTGCCACCTGAAAATATAACGATGCTTAAAATACATGTGCACTTAATTGAACAAACCACTTGAATTCACAGGTGTAAATCAAAATATATTGTATTCACTGTTGCCACAATCCAGGAATAAGAGAATATCTGGGATGTAAGTGGCTCTCGTGCACTGTTTCCAATTTTGCACCAAAGTGAGAAGCTATTTTCACTTATTTTCTTCTGAGCCTGGTCCTGGACAAGAGACTCTGTATGATTTAGGCTTTTGTGTGATGATGTAGTGTACACCTTGATGATGGCAAATTGCAGAGGACATCAGTCCCCCAATAGAAGCAGGTATATTAAACTCTGATAAAGGCTCTCCTAGGGAGCAAAGCATCTCCTGCGTAGAATTACAGACTGATACGCTGCTGAGTGGATTTCATTATTAAAAATACATGGTAAATTATCGGGCACATATGCTCCTGATTTCACTGATTTTAATAATAGAAAGTGAAAGCTCCCAGCTGGGGGCACAGCTGCTGCCTGAACACTTGTAGAAACCATAGCCAGGAGTGTCACTTGCAAATGCAGCAGCCTGAAACCAAAGCAGTGGGAGAGTTCGATTTCTCCTCAGCCTGCAGCTGAATCTTGGGGGTGGGGTGGGCTTCCACAATGCTTGAAGGGTCAACTGCCTCTTCTCTAAGGCAGGTGCAGACATGTTTAGCTGTAAGATTCTCAAATATTGACAGTGCTTAGCCAACACAGTACTTCCAGGAATCCAACGTCATTGTTGCTCTCTCTTTGTAAAATCATTCAAGTTTGAGCGATTAAAAAAATGCACCTGAATGGATTGTCAGAGCTGGGACACAGGCTTCATGACACCAGGTGCTGGTGACGAAGGAGGACACCTACTGAGGACAGGTGATGGCAATTTTCATCATCTACAGAAACAGTGAAGGGAAGAACGGAAGGGAAGAGAGGAACGGAGAGCGGGTGTGTTGTGCTTTTTGTGCCAGCATCTCCCTCAAGTAACATCCTGCTGCCTTTTAGGTGGAAGGCTCTGCAGGAAGGAGGATATAATGTGCAGGTTATTGGGCTGGACAGCTGCAGGGATCAAGCATCTCCTCTTCCAGCACTGAGTCATTGCTACAACGTGACAGTAGAAAAACCAGTCCAGTGCTTGATTGTATTTTATTTGGTTTGTCTAAAATGCACCCAGTTTTGAAGTCTTATAAATATCAGATGCAACTTCTTTCCAATATTCAGTACAAAGCAGAAGGTTTTCGTATAAATGAACTTTAAAATGCAAATGTAAACAGTCTTTTTGCTTCTCCCCCTTCAAAAGAAAGAAAGAATGAAACAGTGAAAAGTGGTTTTAGCCTGTTGGTGAGGCTCTCTGCAGGGTCTGTGTAATGAGAGACTCTGAGGAGAGCAGCTGCTGCCTCCTGATCTTTAATGTCTGCAGCGCTCTTGACTTGTACAGCAGGGAAAATAAGTAATGCTATCTTGTTTAATCATGCTGTCTTCTACCTTGCTTAGCATTTACTAACTGGACTGGACCACCTAACTTGAAGACCTGCTTTAAAGGCAACCCTTTGATGGAAGAAACCCCAGACAGGGGAATTTTTGAAACAAGGGCACCCTCTAATGGAAACGAGAATGACAAAGCAACCACAAGCATTTAGGGTAGGGAACATACATTTTCCCTTCTTTGGGTATTTATACTAAGCTTATGCAAGAATCAATCTCTCTCCTACTCTCAAAGGAATGGCTAGATATTCTGCCTTTTAAATGTAAAACGAAAAAGCATTTTTTTTCATTGCAGATCAAAGGTTACAAAAAAATAACCACCTTCTGCACAGAACCCAAAACCGCTTCACCAACCTGAAGACTAAAAAGCATCTTGGCACCTGGTGGTCCAAGCTGTAAATTAACACAGGAGCTCTGGCCACTGAGGCCAAAGAGCTCTTTGTTTAGATTGCTTCTGTTTAAGTTAACTATTTCTCCTGCTTCAAACTGCATCAGCAGTAAATGGATTTCTCCTGAGCTGCTGGTGGTATTATAAGAGAACAATAATTGTTCCACAGCATAGAAGGACACAGTAATTGCTATTCTGTGAGCTCTTGTTCTTGCACAATTAGGCTTCAGAGTTCTTCCATATGAAGCAGTGTGAGCTGCAATCCAATGGCTAAGGCTGTATTAGCAAACCCTCTCTTACTTATTGGTAGAAGTTTTTCACAGAGGGTGAAAACCAAAATGGGAAGGCTACGTTACTCATCCAGGATGATTCCAAATGATTTTGCTGCCTGCCCCCACAAGCAAATTCTCTCCTGATTCTCACACAAAAGATGGATGATGGTGTCCCTGCAGAGGATTAAATTCTGTGAGTGTTTAGCAAGCTTCTTGCCTTAGATTTGCTCCTTCTTATCCTCTGCACCATCACGTGGTTTCAGGGAGTGAACTGAGATGAGTTTGTCACCCAGGCTCTGATTTGTATGTTCTAATAGTACCAGAGGACTTTTGGAGGATGCCACCATATTTGCTTGCCATTTAGGAATTAGCCAATTTCATTTTGCCCTGAGCACCCACGAGCCTGTGTGATCCAAAGGATGTGCAAGCCCTCGGAACCACATCAAACAGGAGAGGGGTGCTCTGTCCAGGCTTGCCGGCTGTACCTACTGAATGAAACACGCTCAAGCATTTCCTGAGAAAGTCTGGTGAGTCAAATCAGGCCAGCAGCACAGCCCAGCTGTGTGCATCTTCTGTTTTTTCTTGTGTTACTGGTCCATAAAATAGCTAACACTGATTGCCTCAGCTTCAAAACTTGTGTGTGTAAATCAATGCTATGTCTGTACCATAGCACCCACATGGGTGTTGACGTAGTATTGTAGTTAAGGCTTCAAAACAGTTTTTGTTCCAAGTCCAGTGTTTTCCCTCGCTCCTGAGTTTCTGAAAGGTTCTACTTTCTAGGCTGAAATTTTCCATCACTATGCTCAGCCAATGGCTTCTGGGAGAATGTCTGAGGAAAATCCATTCGACCATTCTGTGAAACTGGAAAACAAAACAAAACTTCTCTGGAAAATTATTTAGGAATATATTAACTTGCATATCCAGTGAGAAAAACAGGAGCAGAAAACACAGCTGGGCTTTGACGAGGAAGCTGATTAGAACTTTTTTAAGATGTGATTCCCTGTAGATTTACTCTGATGCGTCTCTCCTGATTTCACCCTTTGCTTGTACTGAGTTAGGTGACAATGGAGTTAGATAGCATTTTACCACAGCACTGGAGTTATCTTTTGGAATGTGCTGGGAATGCGAGTGTGTTGTCACTCGGAGGAATGTGAGTGTCACCACTGCATAAGCAACACGTAACAGTCCTGACCCTGTGGCCTGTTCTGTGTGGGGCAGGAGCTGACAAACACCACAGCTCTGCTGTACAAACTGTCCTCTCTCAAATGGCATTGGAAACCTCGAAATCCAGAGAAGACACAGGGGGAAAGAAAAAAATTAATTCAACTTGGGTGAGTTTTATCTACTGCAGAGTTTTCACACATGATTAAGTAAATATCATTTGGTATGTGCTGCCTCTGTTGACGCTTCTTGTACGTGCTTTTATTATTTCTAGTAGCGTGGGACACAAGAGACAGAGATATTCCTACAGGATAATACTATTATCAACACATTTCTACAAACCTCAATAACAGGCACACACACTGTTTTCGCTTTCTTTTTATCTGACTCCAAGCAAAAAAATTAATCTCGAGATGACCCTCAGCATACAGTGTGAGTTTCTCTTCCTTTTGTTTTGCTCATGGTGCCTCCCTGGTCGCCCACAGAACAAGGCCAGTGAGTGGCCGTGGATCAGATCCTCAGTGAAACCTGACAGGGTAACGCTGATGAATTGCATCAGCTGGAAGTCTGGCTTGCTGCTGTTTGAGAGCTGTGGTGAGGGAGGTGACTAATGTGTTGCAGTGTTTCTTAAGCTTTGAGGCTGAACATCCTGAGGAAACTCTGATCTCAGAGCAAACCTTAAGGAAGTGCCTTGTGTATGTTGTGGGAGAGGAAGGCTAGGAGGATGGATGAGAAGGAAAGGATTTTTAGGGGATTTCTAATGACCAGGGCTTGGCAAAACCAGACCTTGGGACAAGTTCACATTAATAAATGGAGCTTGTTTTGCTGAGTCTAGGGAAAAACTGACTTAGTGAGAAAGAAATGGAAAAGATCTTGTTTTAGAAGTTTTAAGATGTGCTAGAAATTTTCACACAGAAAAAGAAGAAAAAAAGGAAAGATAGAAATTCACACTTTCTCCTCTTTTTTCTGCTCGTCATCTTCTAGACTTTTCCAAAGAAGGCATTTGTGTTTGCATCTTTGGACAGGATGAATTGTTTCATGAAAGCAGTCTGAGGAGCTAAACCTTTCTGTGAGGACCCTGGGCCAGAGCCTTTGTCATAGCTGAGCTCTCTTATCCCATGGGCAAACTGAAGAGACCAGTGAGCTGTAGCATTCCTGGAACTCCTTTTTGATTCATTCAGCTGCTTCCAAGTGATCCAGCAGGGTTAGTCCCATCTGATAAGAATAGCAGGGAGATAAAGCAATTGCATTTGGTTAAGCTGGAACAGAGAAATTGCTTCAGCCAGTGAAAGTGAATTAGGAAAATTCATTTTACAGGCCTCCATCATGAAGTTCTTTAAGAATATTATCCAATTTACCAGCAGTTTTGAATTTGGAAATATTAGGGAATTATGGAGGCCAGAACAATGATATAATGGGACAGACGTGGAGGGTGAGCTTCAGTGCAACATAGCCTGGTCAGAGCAGCCACTGTGAGTGGCTCGAAGTACAAATGTTTGTTCCCTGACACTGTGAGCCAGACCTCCCTAGTGCTGAAGGGAGGAGTGAAGGGAAATAAAGCCCTTTGCATGCGCTGCCAATGCGCTCCTATCTGGAAACCTTAAACACGAGAGCCCTCCCGTGGCAGTTCTTCAGCAGCGTGCATTTCATCAGAATAAAACTGTCACCACGAAAGTGCTGAAGTACGAGCAGAGGGAAGCACGGCTATAAAAGAAACCTGTATCCGTGCATGGTGGGTGTGACTGCGGGTACGCTCAGCTAATAAATGTTAGCGGGCAAGCCAGCCACATGCTGCTTGTGTTGGGCAGATCACAAAGCTTAACCTGACCAGCTTAAGAACATTCAGCAAATTAAGCCCAGCCTTGAACGTTGAAGCTGTTTGCACCTGTGAGAGCCTGACAGGCTGCCTGCAAGCACAGAGCCTCTGCTCCTGTTTTTTTGGGAGGTTTGAGGGTAAGGTGTATCCTCTGTGCGCCCGGAGTGCCAAGGTTCAGCCTGCAGGAGAAAGCTGAATGCTGTACACAAAATTCCCCTCACACAGCAGTGTGGCCTGAAGGTGATGGGTGACTTACAGGACTTATTTAAAGCCTCTAAGAGATCCAGATGTCCTAACTGGGCCTGAAGCCATCCACACTGCTGGTCGTGAGCTTGTAGATGAGGCTGAGCACCCAGGGCAAGATCCACCAGCAATGGTCATCTGCCCAGCATGTCCTGCCATGGGGTGTCCATGCAGAGAGGCTCATGTGGCCACACATGACAAAGGACAGCGGGTACAACCAAAGCAAAAGTCTCTCTGAGGTTCAGGGATCATCACTCACCCACCCACACAGTTCACTCAGCACTCAGTGGATTTACAGCTGGGGTAATACCCATGAGGGATGTGGAGGGTGCTCGGAGAGTTTCATTCTCTGCTGACTGCACAGTGGCTGTTTCTGTCACAGCCCTTGGTGTTCTGAGCTGCCTTGGGGACTTACAGGCCACTCCCAGCAGATCGTATTTGTGCACAGAGGGTGAGGAAAGAAATGGCACAATAAAGACTCTTTTATGGTACTTGTGAGTAGAGGGAGGGCAGGACTAACCCTTTTGGGAGTTTCACACACTTAAAATCACATCAGCTGGTCATGAATTCACTCTTAAAGGGTGGTGGCTTCATGCCTGCCTTGGTATGCACTAATTGCTACAGTAGCTGTATCCTGTTAGCAGAAATGTGCAAACTGAATAAGACATTTATTAGTTAGTCACACTCTGCTAAGAGGAAGATTTCACAATCATTTTCCCCATGTCAGAAAAGACAGTAAATCTGCATTATTTTGTTCAAAAGTACAAAACTATTGAGACTTAATGGACAAACAAAAAGCCTTTTGAACAGAAGTAACACATGTTGCCACATACCACAAATTGTACCCCCTGGCTAACCAGCACCAACTCTTTTGCAGGTTCCAGACCATGTTCTGAACCTCACTTGGTTAAACTAGTCCTTGAACAAACTTCAGTTTGCTTATTCAAAGTAGCAGCATCCAAATACTAAACCTCAGTGTAATTATTGTGTAAGAGGTGGTGTCCAGGAATTTTAATGCAAAGCACCTGCTTTTATCTTATGTGCTAGAATGTAACTTGGTGTGTAGCACTAAAAGGTAATTAGGTTGAACAGTTTCTCTAATCTTAGGGGCTGTTTTAAAGGCTATACATTTTAATTAAGCCGTAAAGAACATTTTTAGAATATATTTCAATCTATTTGGGTCAGTGAATTTTCATGTTTGGAAATCATGAAAAGTTGGGGATAAACACATGCACAGATTTGTACAGATACATAAATAAAAATCTCCCTAATGTTGTTTCCTCTTAATTCTATTTTCATTTTATTTCTTTACATGTCTCTTTGCTGCTGTGCTAACCTGTCTGGAAGAGAGGAACACATGGAAAAGGTCCAGGAATCATTGATGTTTCACTGTCAGAGGCTCAGCGAGACCTAACAAACCCCTGAGTGCCCACTGCTGGGGAACGACTCTGACCCGTAGTGAACTAACATGGTAAGTCTTGGTATTTCGAGACTGGCAAGACCTGGCAAGTTAACAGTCACCTACTGTGCAAGCCCAGGACGTTTTTTTTCTTCCCAAGCAAAGTTTCACAGGGCTTCCTATTCTGAATTCACACATGCTAATAATGCAATCGCACATCTTGTTTGTTGCTCCTGCCTAATTATAAAATATATTTTTTCCTCTCCTAACAGAAGAGGAAGTATAAATATTTTTATAAACATAAATCTTGATCGTGGAGGTGGATATTTGTGAAACTAAAGCTGATGCTGCTCTTGTGGAAGGACAATTTTCCATCACAAAACAAGCAGTAAACTAAAGTGGAAGATGTGCTGTAACATTATGAAAATGAAGGAAATCCTTTGAGGAGACCACTGATTCTGAATGGGTTTGGCACAAGTCTGACCAGGAGTGGCCCTGACTCCCTGGTCCAGATAAATTACTTTCTGGAAAGGATTTTTGCTGTATGTGCTGTTTTTAAAAGTCTTCGTACACTGACCTTGGGTTTTGGGAATTTTGTTTGTTGGTTTTGGTGGAGTTTTTTGGGCAAGTTGTTTTTTTTTTTTGTTTCAAAATAAAAGCAAAATCAAATTTAAAAATGAAAAGCACAAATCTTTTAAAAAGTCTCCACCAGTTTTCTCTTTCACACGATATGTTGTAGTGATTGACATTTGACAAATGCTCTTTCTGGTTTATACAACATCACCTCCTTTGCTCTGTTCATGTATAATTGTAAAATGAAGCCCTGCAAGTTGTTTTTTTCAGGGAATAAGTACTTTTTTACTCTGCTGTAACCAGACATCATCTTGTCAACTGCAGAATAAAACCAGAAAAAAATCATCTGGCTTCCAGAAGAAGAAGCTGTGTTGCTCATGCAAGTATCTTTAATAATATTTACTCAGAAATGTACATACTGGCAAAGAAAAATGTAAAATGTTTTCCTTTCTGCATGTTTGTCCCAGCATGAAAGTCCCTTTCTAATTACTTGCTACAGCTGCCAATAAATGGTGGGGAGGGCAGGGGAGCAGGCACACAGGGAAGTGCTATTTTAAGAAGCAAGGAAAAGTTTTCAAGGGTCTTTCCTATTGTTGTGCTGTGATTTTGCTCCTTGAGAGATTTTTAGTTTGGAGGGTTCTTCACCGTTTGGGGTTTGTGCAGCAAGGAGGAGTCTCAGCCCAGCTTTAGCCTTGCGCTTCCTCCTCTTTCCTTGCTCCTGGAGGCTCCAGAAACCTCTCGAGGTCTTGCCAGGTCTTTCTCCTACAAGCTGTGCTGATTTTCAAGGCTGGGAAGATCCTGCAGAGCCTCTCAGTGCCACCAAAACTGCAGGATGGTGGAGCTCCTTGGATCTTTCAGGGTTTCAGTAACACTCTGTTCCCTTTAACGCGGCTTTGACAAGCTGTCTCTTGCTTCTTTTTGTACAACCTGTACTTTTAGAAGTAGTCAGGTATTTGTGGGTGTCTGGCGAAGGGATCTCAAAATCCCAGCCAGAACGTAAACAAAATACAGCTCTTCAATAAAATTCAATAAATATTGGCCAATATAAACCTGCAAAAAAAAAGAAAAAAAACAGACTGTGCCATGCAACATTAAACCTTGTGAGCTGCTGAAATCCCTCACCTTGAGCCTTTTTTCAAAAGCACCAGAAAAAGCACAGTTTAATGTATACAAATGCATAGGGACTGTGTTAGGAAGGTATGCAGAGGCCAGTTCATGTATTTACTCCATATTTTAGGGAGCAGCTTTTGAATGTCTCTGTGCACTCAGAAGATCCAGTCTGTAAACTCCAATTCTATTGTCAACAGTATTTTCTTTGGAAAATAAACTGCCTTGGCTGAATTTGGAATTGCTCCCAAATCCAACTTTGTGCTCACTTCTTGATAAATGGCAGTAGAAAACATAGACCAGCTAACATAAACATGAGCATCTGTGTCCATAGAGAGGAGGTATGTATAATAATAGTGGGTGGGTGGACATCACTCAAATAATTCTGTAGGCCACTCAAACACTAGAATCCACTGTTCTTTATTTATACAGCTCTGAAAGATGGCTCATATGAAAAATCCAGCTAGGCTATGGAGCAGTGCTACTCTTGTGGCACTTGCCTAATTCCAGACCAAAAGCATATTTTTCCCCATAGAGGCCTTATAAATGTGATCCATCCAAAATTCCTGTGGGAAGGCCTCCACTTCTGGTGATTTTTTTTTTTTTTTTTTTTTGTTTGTTTGTTTTTTGTTTTTAAGGAGCAGCTTGTGGTGCACAGGTGGGGTCCCAAGCTGGGGGAAAGGTACAAAGACTCAGACAGAGGCAAGGACAACACCAAGAAAACTTTAACAACAGCTGCTGGATACTGAAAGGATTACCCACCAGATACTGCTCCTCTAGCGAGGAGTTTGCTAGAGTGAAATGTGGGCCAGAAAATCAGAGCTGGAGTTCAAATCCCCAAACCAAATATAGGCAGGTAATTCACATTGACTTCAAAATGGAATAAGGTGACTAAGTACCACAGACCCAATCTGGGCTCTAATGTTTATTATTTGCATTTCCTTAACCATCGTATCTTTTTTACACAATTGAATACTAAGAGAATGAAAAGAAATAAGCAATTTCTTCTCTATTTCTCTTTCTTTTTTCTTTATTTTCTGTTTATAACCAAGCAGATAATTTGTCTGTTGTTTGTTTTCTTAAGGAAGGGTCCACACTTAAAAACTACTTGGGCAGATGTTCTTCTATATTTCTCTGCAGCCAGATCTTCTTCCCTTTCCCACAACCTCCTCACGCATTTAACACAGCAGCAGTGACACAATGCAGGACTCTGCTAAACAAAAGTGAAGATAAAATACCCTGGTGTCTCTGCTCACTGCTCTCACTCACTTAATGGGGTTTGGATATGCGGATCAGAGATGGCTTCAAGCAAGTGTCCTGGAAATGGTTTCATTCCCTTGAAGTTTTATCATGGCCAACAGGAATTGGGTAAGTTGTGACATTTCCACACCTCCTAGACATCAGTCAAAATTGTTCTAGGCAAACTCACAGCCATCAGGCCTGTCCCACACGTCAGGCAGATCATGCACACACGGAACTGGGAGCACCCTCACCAAAGCCAGCTGTGATACGCCTTTTAATTTCCAGAGCACAAATGTCTTGAATGCCTTTCAGTGCCTCCAGAAAGGAATAAACATTCCAGTGGTCTCTCCACGGGAAGGATCAGCTGGCTCCAGTCTAAGGCAGTGAGATCAGGAGTCATCCATCCACTCCTTGTCCTCAGTCAGACAAATTTCTCCACGCTGCACGCTTGTGGGGTTCCTTGAGCCCGCTGGCTGTTGTTGCCACAGTTTCAGATTCTGGGGGAGAGAGTGCTCTGTTCATTGTCAGGTTTATGTCTTTAGGACAGCAACCCTTTCCCCAGCAATCTTCCATGCAGTGCACAAAACACTACTTCATGTTCTGAAAAGCTTTTAGAGACATAAGAAGCAAGTATCAGATGTCAACATTTAGCCCTTCCTGCTTTGCAGTCCAGAAACTCCAGGGATTTTACAAGTGAACAAGAATAAATGCAATCTGGGAAGGGATGAAATGAGACAGAAACAAGCCAAAGGCTATTTCAGAGATCAAGGAAAATACTATACTGAAGATAATTCCTGTCTCTTAACACAGCAAACACAAGTTATAATGATGTGTCCAAAGCCACAGGCATGATGAATCCTTCAGCATGGTGAGTCTGATCTCTTGGATGGAATTGATGGAGATGCAGCTGATTCCCTGGCCCGCCACTGCATGCATCAGGGAAATCAGCTGAAGTGACAAAGTTATAGCAACACCTCATTAGCTAGCATGCCAGTGATGAAAACTTTCAATCACAGAGTTCATCCCTCATCGTTCCAAACTGCTGCTCTGTATTCTCCCCTTAAGCTGCTCTGCACTGACATGACTGTGAGATGACTTGAGCTTTTTCTTTCATATAGAATAAAAAAATTCCTTGAACCAACACTGCTCATGAAATGGCCACAGATCTTGGTTCTGTGATCCACCAGAAGTTTTTCCAAAACTAATGGAACTGGAAGGCTGAGGAAGTTACAGAGTTCCAAGACTTGGGACAAACCAGTCAGGACTAAATGTATCACTTCTGAGCAGGCTTCCTCATGTGTCTTAGAGAAGCAGCAAGAATAGGAGCTGAAAAAAACCACAAAAATTGTTTCATCTACCTGTGAGTAAGAAGAACTGTGTGTGTGGTGGCTGTCTACTGAGGAGCAGAAACTCCCTAAAAGATATTTTGTAAAGAAGAAGGAAAGCTAACTCCTCTTTCTGGAGAAAATTGTAGTTTGGAGGGGGGTTGAAATCCAGGTGGAATCACAATTGGCAAAGGTCTTTCCTGTGTGGGCATCTTGTGGTAAATAACTGAGCCTCAGAAATTTATGCCAATGATCTTTGAGGAAGATCTGGTGTTCAAAGACCTTTAAAGGACCCTATCAAGCCAAACCATTGTACAGTTTCTTGCTTCTAAGATTCCTCCTGTCGTGGAAGGGGCTTGGCAGCCAGCTGCCCTCACGGCTTTGGGCCCAAGAAATCAGGGAGGGACTTTAATAGGGCGTGCCCTGCTCAGAGAGATACATTTATTTACTAATTTTGCCGCCTAGTTCTGGTTTTATCTGCTTTGCTTCCAAGGATTTTTTTTTTTTCTTATTATTCTTTGTTTCAAAGTGAAGATGGACGAGCCACTGAGTTTCAGCTTGTAGGATTTTAAATTCTTCCTTGCCTGGGGTCCCTTATAGGGAAACTCCTAGGGTGTCCCTGTCCCTCTCACCCAGCAGGATGATCGGCAGTTTCTCATCATGGCCCTGCTCCTTGTCCCACTCCGATTTGGGGAGGCCGGCTGTGTCTCCATCCCGCTCCGATTTTGCGGAGCCTGGCGCAGGTGCCGGCGGCTCGTGGTGCCCGCGGCGCCGCTCCCAGCCCCTTCCCGAGCGGCCTCGCACACCCGCACACCCCCGCAGCCCGGGCCCGCAGGGTCGCGGCGCTGAGAGGCGGCTCCGAGACTCCAGAGTGCGGGGCTGAGGACGCGGAGCTCTGCCGGTGAGTGCCCGCACCGCTGCTCCGTGCCCGGCGGGCGCCGGGAGCAGCTGGGCAGGAGCCTTCTGCGAGTGACCGGCGCTTTCTGGCTTCTCTCCCCAGAGTGCCGACAGCTGATCCGCTGGCCATGCGTGTTCAGACTGATCTTCCTCTTGAAAACAAACAAAAAAAAACCACAAAAAACCAAAACTCCACGAGTAGGTGAAAGATGATGGAACCAAACTAATTGTGTTAAATCTATTCCTCTGCTCCTGTTCCAGCTGAAGTTGGAATGCATCCAGATTTGAATATCCAAAGTTTGGCACCTCTTTTCAGACACCACGCTGAACTTTAACCGACTTGGTCTTCATAGTTGAATCTGAATCCACTTTTGTTGCTCACCCTTTCCCTCTGCACACACAGAAAAATAACTGGGTATCACATATATTAGACTATGCCTCCTTCGTCTTGGGCAGGTAAGAACAGAACAGGTTTCCCATGAACCTGTCTGAGGTCAGGGCGGTTCCATCAAGTGTTACTGAACTCAGATAAATGGGATCAAAGATGCCGAAATAACAGGATAAAATCACTGTGAAACGTCTGCAACTGCAAACACAGATGGGGAGAGAGAACAGTAGCTCTGCAGGTGAAGCCCTTGCTTCTGGCTGCTTCAGATAAGGACAGCGTTTGCCTCTGAACTCAGCCAGTTGCCCTCGGCCTTCCAGCTGGGGAACTGGAAGGAGCCTTGTGGGAGTCTCCCCCTACTCCCCTCCTTTTTCCCTTGACCTTGTCTTACCTCATCATTCAATCTGACACTTCCTGCACTTGCTGTCTTAGGTCAGTCCCACCAAAGGCAGAAATGAATGCTGGGAAACAAGTAGCACAGATTTTTACAAAGAAAGCATTTGGAGGCCACACTTGGATCCTCTAGAAAGGTGTTTAGATTACTGGGGTGGACTTACCTGTCTATCCAAACTTCTGAGGTGCCATAACTGCGTATCTGCCACGACTCCAGGTGAGTGCAGTCAGACCATCTGTGGCTTCAGGATGCCAAACCTCCACTCCCTGTAGAGCCAACAGAAAGATATCTCATATTCAGGCCACCTGCTACAGCTCTAACAAAAAAAAGTTTCCCCTCCTTCTCTCACACCTGCTCATTAATCCCTGGAACAGATGTCAATAATGACCACTCTGTTGTGAGAGACTGAGCAGACAATGGATCTGTGACAAGTACACCATCAAGGCAGAATATATCAAGCATCAAAAAGAGCTGGGCAGTATCCTGTACTTGTGCTTGAAAGGCTTTGAATCAGATCTGCCAGCACTGTTGCCTGATGAGCACTTGTGAATCTTCTCTTCCCAGGGAGATAACACAGCTTTTTCCGGCCTGCTGGTGCTGTAAGCAAAGGACTATCCCAAAGTGCAGGAATGAGCCCGCTCTGCTTTTGGCACTGTGCAGG
>VXBU01019118.1:309879-325178 GCA_013400315.1 Bombycilla garrulus | reverse complement strand
TTTTTTATATATACACTGTTTTTTTTGTATTTTCCCTCTGAATGGGGGCTACTTTGCTATTCAACATTAACCTAAAAGCAAGTAACCCAAAGAATAAAAAGTATTTTTGCAAATCTCTGCTATTCCCTGTGATGGGTGGTGCTACAATAGTTAAATTGGAGAGAAGAGTGTAAAATTCAAAGACAGGAAGGAAGAAGGTGTTTATCATGATGTGCAGAATGTGTCTCTTTGCTGCAGCCTTGAAAGCAGCTCCTACAAGCTGGCAATGCTCAGTCACTGGAAGACAATCTAGCCAATGCAAACATATTCAGCATGTCGGATTTCAGAATCTCAGCCTTGTCCTTTCCTCACAAACAGGAATTAGATTGCTTTTTTTCCCCAAAGAAAAAAATCCCATGAAAGTCCAGAAGTTAGAATCCAGGTGAGATATCAAATGTGCTTCAGACAGTTTCTCTCTTTTGAACTTGGGGAGAAATCATTTCAGCTAACTCAGACTGGATGATGCTTGAGGATTATTCTGTGTGTAGAAGGTGAGAAGGATTTCAGCAGACAGAAGATAGCCCGAGTATTGCACTAGAAACTCAGAGGTGCTTTCAGCATATGCTTTCTCTAGCTCTTCACAGCTTGCTCATTGACCTCCCCAATTTTCTGTCCTCTTCCCTTCTTTTCTGATCTTTCCACCCATCTTCAGCACCTGGGCACGCAGCCCACTTCCAGACTCACACCGTGCTCTGACTCCAAGCCCTGGTGCTCATCATGCCTTGTCAGCAGGTCCTTCCATAGCAACAGCTCCGACAGTCCTCGTGGGAGGAAGATAAATTGCCATCAGTCAGGCTCAAAATGCACTCCTTGCACTCCAGCTGAAAGAACGGTCAGATCGGAAGAGGAGGAAGAAGAGGAGGAGAGGTGATTTTGTTTTGCAGCATCTCGAGTAAAAAAAGTTGTGGTTTTTACTTCAGCCTTGCCAGCCCACTCATCTCGTGGCTCCATACACTGACCTTGCACATCTCCTGCACTCCTCCATGGCAAACTTGTGGAATTCAGGCTGTGCAGTGACTGTGTCTCCAAGTGTGGGAGCCAGCACTGGGCTGAGCCAAGCCAGGATCACTGCAGTACGGGGCACAGGGCCTTGGCACGTGTGACCTCCAAGAAGTGATAGTGCTGGGAATATTCCCTCCTGGGACGGCTGAGCTGAGGAGGTGGTGCTGCCATGCATCATGAACACCTCCTGTTTCTGTTTGGGGCCGGTTTTTGGTTGGTTGGCTGATTTCCAAATCAGCCATACCCTGCAACACTGCCTTCCATTCATCCTCTTGCTACCACAGAACAAGCCACAGCCACCATGCAGGGCTGTTCTGACATGCTTGGTGCTCTGCAAACGCAGACCCAGCAAGGGGAAAGGTGCCTTTGTTTCCTCAACTGATGTATTTTGCTACATCCAGCTTAATCAGAGCTCACTGCAAAACCTGGCAGAGCCAGCTGAGATGCTGATGTGAGTGAGCTGGAGGGTTACTGATCTGCCTGGGCTGGGACTGCATTAATCAGAGTCAGGGAGTTGCTACACCCTCCTCATCTCTCATTAGCATTTCCTGGGTGCACCTCCAGGGCCTCGGGATGGAGAAAGAAGTTCACTGGTGAATCCCTTGTCTACACTGTGTCTCCACTCCTCCCTGCTGGTGAATAAGGTGAATTAATCCCTCTGATATATTTTCCTTAGCTTCAGGAAGAGAGATCTGGACATGCATGGATGTTCTCCTGCATTATCAACAAAATAAATTTGAATACACAACAAAGCAAAATGGGAAATAAACCTCCCCAAACCCAGCTGCACAATGCCACTATAAATTTTCATAGATTTCAAAGGAGCTGTGCCCTTCTCCAGCACTTTTCAAAACCACTTTCAATGAATTATGCAGCAGAGGTATGGTCACTTCAGTGTTCTGCTGAAAGAGTTTGACTGTTATTAAAAAGTATTGAAGAAAAGAGAAAGAACACAGGGAATACTCGTACAGGTGCTCTGTACCTTATTCAAGTGAAGGCTGGATGTTGCTACTCTGCTTCGGGAGCATTTTGTGCTGCTGTAATTGACTGTGCCAAGTAGATGGCAGCAAAGAATCCTTTTGAAAGGAAAAAGAAAAGGAGAGAGAAAATGTGCCAAAGCAGTACAGGGCAATAAGCTGAAATCAGAGTACAGAGTAATAATTGGTAATTGGGTGCGTGCTAGAACTGCTGTGTAAGTGTGTCAGACCACGCAGTGCAATGGAAGATTCCACGCTGCAGGAAGATGTAAGCTTTCACAGAGCTCGTTGAGTGGATTAAATGTCACGTTTGCACAGCTTTGAAAAAGGAAAACAGCATATAGGACTTTTTCACAGCAGCTAACTTTAGATCCACAAGGACAGTCTTACTAGGCTGCATCTAGAGCAGTGATTTTCAATTTCTTTTCGTTGCAGTCCTTAACAATTTCTTACTGCAGGTGAAAAATCCTGTAAGCTGAATCCAAATATACTGTGAAAAGGTTTGCTGCTCTGAGGTACATCTTGCAGCACCCTTAGAGGTACCCGTGGAATACAGGAGAAGATTATTGCTTTATGGTTGAGGAAAAATGGAGAAGTTGTCCCAGTGTGCCTTTCAGGACTGAAGGGATGTGCTGTGTCAGACTCTGGCCGAGCCTCCCTCTTTCCAGGGAGTGCAGAAGGGCTCTCTGAAGACAGGTTTGTTCTGGCTGAAGCTGCCCATTGGAGGAGAGGAGGAGGAAACCTAACTATATGAATTACTGTCCTAATCATTCACTCTAATCACAATGTGCACTTCAGAGAAATTTAATACACACACAAACAACCCCCACATGCTCCCCATCCTTCTTTCCTGAGAATAAACAACATGCTCACAGATTATCTCAGTGCAAATTCTTCTTTATCCAATTAATACTGACAGAGATGAGGGTTATCCTACTCTTTTTTTCTCATTTGTTTCTTCTCTTTTTGGTTTTTGTTTGTTCCTCTCTAATTTTCCCTACTCAGATCAGACATGGGACACCACAATCACTTGGATGAGCTGTTCTCTTGACTCCTCATCTTTCACAACACATTTTAAGCACCTCTGAACTCTCTCTGAAATATATGTAGTAAAGGCGACCTCGCTGTTTCCTCAGTGCTCAGTAAGTGACAAGTTTATTTCCTTACAAAGTCAGTGTGTGTTAAGAGGCATCAGGAGCGGCTGAAGGGAAATCTGGAGATGAGATCAGGTGGCTGCAGGTGGAAGCCAGGACTCTGTTACTGCTTTTCTATTTAGACACATCGGAAAAATCTCATGTGTGAATCTGGGTGACAATCCATGCACCCCAGTTAAAGAAACTCTCTAAACAAGGAGTGAAAGGGGTGAATGATCAGAGTGGTTCAAGAGGATTGGGAAGATTAGACAAAAGGAAAACTGTTTATTCAAAAGTTGTCTTCGAATAGCTTTGGTGCTTATCCATGGGGTTTTATTTTCTGCATGATTTGTAACCTCACGATGTATTGCATTATTTCAGTGTCTTACAATACTGAAATATAACTTTTCTTCATAAGATTATTAAATACAGTAGCTAATTTGTACCAGGTGAAATATCCCTGCCTCAAACACTTGAACATTTATGCTGGGATAATACGAGTAACAGCCAGTCTAATTTACTAAAGAAGATATCTCAGTTCTCATTAAGAGACAACTGTCCATAATACTTAAAAAGCCCTCAAATGTTTTATTTCATACTAAAGTAGACTACTGGTAGCACTATTACTCTAATGTTGTTATCGTTAGTAGCGAAAAATCACTGAATAACAAGTTTGTTTTTTTTGTAAATGCCATGTTCTGGTTGACACTTCATATTTCAAAATGTAGTTTAAAAATGGCAAATTCCCTAAAGCAATTTTCTTCTATGACATTTTCTGAGCTCTGCAAACCGAAGGAAAACTGGTTCCACAAACTGATTTTCATTTGTCACTTAAACAAAGACAAATTTCAAAACTGAACCAAAAATTAGAAATGCAAATTTCAATCTGTTCTACTAATGAATGTCTGCAGAATGCTCTATTTTATAGCTAAATTATATAATAGAACCATGTTCTATTGGAAGGGACCTTAAATATCATCTTGTTTCACCCCCTGCCATGGGCAGGGACACTTTCCACTGGCTCAGGTTGCTCAGAGCCCCATCCAGCATCTTGGACACTTCCAGGGATGGGGCAGCCACAGCTGCTGTGGGAAAAAGAAGCTGACAGGATGGGATCCCTCCTGGCTTTTTTCTAAAAGAAGGGCTGCAATAACTTTATCATTTGTAAAGTGTTCCCACACTGGAATTTATTATGATAAGAGATAAAGTACAAGCCAACCTTTTGGAATTTAATAACAGCCACAGAGTTGGTATAAATTGCTTTAAATATCTGAAAATTTTATCATGTCTTCCCTCTCTGCTGCGGAAATTGAAAGAGCAGGGAGTGCTAGGAGAATGACAGAGCTGGGTACAGAGAGCAGGCATCATGACTTCCAGGTCTTTGTGTTCCTTGGTCCAGTGGTTAAAGTACAGGTAGTAAAGCTAAATGGACCATGAGGAAGCTTTTATTTAAACACAAGAACTCAAGAAATGAATAGGAACCATATTCCAATTTAGAGAAGGTGCTTTAGAGTTAAATTGATTCAGGAGCGATGCACATGGAATCTTTTCTCTTAAAAAAGATTTGTGTTCATGGTATTGAGCTCTTAGAGCTCATGTCATAGTACTAACAACCAGGGCTTTAGTGGTAAAAATAAACTGTGTTCACCACAGTGCTATGAAATCATTTGTTAGATGAACAAGAGGGGAAAAAAAACCCTAAATCAAGCAGACATTAATCTGGCATTTAAAGCAGGTCAGACAAAGCAATGCATTTTGTTTTTATATTTTATTCATGCTACTTCCTTCTCCTCTCTCCATCTCTGTTTAGAATATACAAATGATTGAGTCACACGAATTTTGCTTCCAGGCAATCTAACTCACAGCAACAAGCAGAACAATTAGAAAAAAAAGCCATTAAAATATTAATCTAAAGAAGGAAAATTCCCTTCTTAGAGAATAATGGGGCTCCAAGGGAAGAAGATGCCCCAGCCCAAAATATTAAATTAGACTCTGAGAATGCGATGCAGTTTTTGGTAGCTGGAAGTTGCTGAAATGTATGGCTAAACATCATCCCTCAAGTGGTGTGTTTAATTTGCTCTGCTAACTGTTCCCCTGAACTCACAGCAAGATTTCAAAAGCATCTTTATTTGGGGCCTGTGATCCAGATATTTGGGCATCTTGTGCCCAGTTATGGTTTTTCAAGCCTCTATTTGAAAATGTATTTAATTGGTGTACATATTTTTCCTTGATCCATTTCATAATGAGTTTGATGCAGTTTTTATGAGCTGTCTCCTTTTTCAGGCTGCCAAAGCTACCACTAGGCAGAGATTTCAAAGTCCTAGTTCTTAAAGTCTTGTTCAAGATTTAGCTTTTGCTAATATTTCCACTGAAATCATAAGACGATTTTTACCTGTCTTTCCTTAAGGCCCTGTGGGATGTGCATGTCCACAAAGGTACACTGTGTCCTGGGAAATTCCTTGGAATTTCAGAAAGAATGATGTAAAAGATATTTCACGCTTCTTGCAAAATGCTGAAAACCTGCTCGCTTGGGTATATGCACAGATTTGCTTCTTGCAAAATGGAGGGTCTTACCTTTTTATAGCAGCCTTTGTTTTCAAAAAGAATGTGGACCTTGATCCAACACACCTTTAAATCCTCATGATTTAAACTGTACCCAGGTGAACATTTTTAGCTAATACACTGGTAAAGGCTCCCAGTTTTATTTGTCAGGAAAAGTGCATGTCAGAAAAATGTCTGCAAGTCTTCACATATATTTTTATATCATTCTTGAGGTGCTATGGCTTTAGTAAATACAGCTAAGAAAACAAACTTTGAGGGATTATATTCACACATTGAGAGTATTTTTAGAATTTTCCTCTGATTTAAAGGATCTGCATATAAAAAAAAATGTTTCTGAAAAGCTGGAGCAATGTATTTGAAAAATGGTAGTCAGCTGAAGAAGAAAAATGGTAGACAGTTTCAAAAATTTCTAGACTCTCAGGATTCTTGTAAAAACAAATTGATTAGTCCTCCTGCCATATTTATGAGACTGAAAATTTTTAATATATTAATTTTCTATTGGGAGAAGCTGAGGTTTGAATAAAACAAAGTGAAGAGATCATAGTTAATGTACAACAGTCAAAAATAAACAGCCAGTGTTGTGTAAATGCATTTTTGCTTTTCCATAGAACATTGAATAATGCTGTTTTATATGCAGAAGGTTTTAGATCTCTTTTTCAAACATCTTGGAAATTTACAGTGATTAATAGAAAACATATATTTCACTGCAGTTTAAAACCATGGCAGGAGTGCTCTTTCTTTTCCCACAGAAGTCCCAGGAGCATTATGTTATTTTTTCCTTCCCTTCCTCCCTGGATTGCAATATTCCATATATGTCCCCCGAACTCTTACATTTTTGCTGAAGCAATGGTAATAGTGTTTAGCAATGGGATTGTTTCTTGCATGTAAATTCAGTCTTGAAAGTAGTATGAATTAAGAAAGACAAATTTCATTTTAAGTATTTTAACAAGCTTCCTCCCAGTTATCCATGTCTTCCATTGTCAACAAGATACCAATTCTCTACTCCTCCATACTAACATTTCAAGATGCTAGGATAATCTTTTAGTAAAGTAGATGAAGAATTTTTCTTTTAAATTCAAAAACTAGAGTTGTTTTTGTTGATTGATTTTTGTTTGTTTTATTCCTTTCTGTTTTCCTCAGGAGTTCCATTGTTCAATTCTTTTAAAAATGTTTTTATTGTTTTCCCCACTTCCCTTCGGGAAAATCTTATTAACATTCATAAAAGAAACAATAACATGCCACAGAAGCCATATGAAATTCTGCTGAAGAAAATGTCATGCTAGGAATAAAGTGAATAATGATGACTGGAGGTTTCAAAGCCAGATGACTGGTATGGATGAGGACTGCAAGGAGTTCAGGAAAAGAGAGGCTCCTGCTGCCAAGAAAATCTCCCCCTCAGGGTGGAAAGCTGTCATCCTGCCTCCATTAGGACTTCCCTTCCTTTCCCTTCTCATCTAACAGTGATGAACATTCAAACAATGCTTTTTTAACAACTTTGCAGGTCCAATAAATGTCAGACATTTACATTTGTCCAGAAGACCCAGAATTTGCTGCTACAAGAAGGGTTTCAATACACCTTGAGGTCACTCAACACCCAATTTTCTTTTTTTCAATGTCTCTGCCTTCAGATCCAAGCTGCTCCAAACAGGGAGGCTGAATCATGCAATGCATTTTCCATCTGAAGGGGAGGGAATTGTTTCCCCCAGCTTCTTTCAGAGCTGGATGATAAATTACTCTCGTTTTTGCATCAGACCTCATAACTTCAGCAAGGAGAGCGCTCAGCCTCCCACACTGCAGGTTTCAAAGGGGGCAATTTCTAAGCCATGCATTGCAAAGCTTGGCCTAGGTGTTGTTTGAAAACAACTGTCCATGTCAGATAAGCCAGAAATCCACCAGGTGCAGCCTAACATCTTCTGTGGGTCTCCTCAACTTCTCCACTCATTAAATCTTTTAATTAAACTAAGCCCTCACCTTTCCTGCTGCATACACAAACAGTGTTTCCTGGAGGTTTTGGTGATTTTATTTTTCTCCAAGCATCCTCTTGGACATGATGGAGTAATTCAGCTTCAGCACTGTCTCTCCTCCCAAAATTTGCACATATATTCATCTTTGCAATTAATATGATCTTTTTTACTTGAGTTAATTCAGAACCAGGAAAAGTAATCCTTCAAAAAAGCCCAGATTGCTGAAATTGTCTCTGCTGTCTAGAATCCATTATATAAGGACTTCTAAACTCAGAAAGAGCTACAAACAATAAAAAATCTTTTTAAAGTTTAATTTCAAATATTATTTTTCTTTATAATTTTTTAATCACATGAGTAGTAAAATCAGTAGAAGATTATGGCTTTGTTGATTTCATTGCTTTCTGTACTTGATATTTGGAATTTCTGAAAGTTGATTTCCTCTCTCTGTCCTTCTGTATAATGATAGAGAAGCAAACTTACCATTCTCTCAAGCTTTATTTCTTTTTCACACGAACAAATAACTTTCCATGTGAGAAAAATTAGCACTCTCAGTGACCATTCACAAAATCACACAGGCAGCTTGGAGTTACTTTTTTATTATTATTTTTTTTACATTTTTAAGTGCTAAAACTCAATCCAGTTTTACATACTCAGAAACCTCCTGAGGGCCATGCTTGCAGAGTCAAAATGGTAGAGCCTGACAATCACCACAATTATCAATGAAGGTGTTTCCAGTGAAAGAGTCGAACATCCTGATTGCCCAAAAAGCCCGTGCCAAGAGAGTATTTACGAATAGAGGAGGTTGATGCATTTTTCTCTTCTTGCTTTATGAAAATAGCTTTATGAAAGTATCTTGCCCACAGGGTTTGACTGGATGTGCCATCCTACCAGCTGCTGTTGGGGAAGAAGGTTCCAGCACAGGACAGTCAAAATGAGGGCTTGAGCAACAAAGCTCATCCCAAATCCGATCACATCACTAGAAGCTGAAGAGGTGCAAGGATTTAGTAGGCAATAGAATTGCTGAAAATCCACACACACATGCACATGACCTTCTGAGGTATTTTGGGCTCAGTGCTCTGTTACTTCGTGTGTGCACACGGTGGCCTGAGATGGAAATGAATAATACCATCTCATGCTTCAATAAATGTTTATTGTTTATTCCAAATGCAGTATTGGATACCCCAGGTAATGCCACGCTGTAATAACTAAATACAGCAGCATAGAAGAGAATGAAGCAGCCTGTTTGGAATGAACTAGCCCTGTAAGCTATCACTGAGATTTTCGGAAGGCAAAATAATGGTTTGTTGATATGATAAAAAACATTCCTACCAGACTAAAAGAAAACAGATCCTGGGTCACATGTGAGAAATAAATATTAATATCCAGCTATTATCTCCTTGTACTCAGAAGGTCATGTCCGTGTTTAAATGTTTTTACATATGTATTCTTTTTTCACAGTGTTGCTGTTATGTGGTAGTTAAAAGGACAAAACAAAACCACACAGTCATCTTTCAACACCTTAGTCCAACTGACCAGATTACCACAGGTACTTGAGCTCTCTGATCTTCATCTCAGTTGCATGTGGTGTCTTCTTTTTGTTGTGGTCCTCATTTTTATTTTTGCCAGCTCACAATCAGAGCCCTTTGAAAGAGGACTAGCTAAAATAGCTGAGTGTTCTTTTGAATTCTGAAAAATTGAAAACTAAAAAACCTTCGATCCTGATTTTTACTGACAACTCATTTCTGCACTCCTGCATAATTAATAATCTAAGGTTCCTTTTTGTTAAAATATGGCTATCTTAGTTCAGCTGTGTTTACTGTGATCTGAATGTCTTTCTGCACTGAAAACAATGCATGAAGGAAGCTCATCAGGGCAATTTAGACTGCCTGAAAATTTGATTCCTTAGGTCAAATCATTTGCTGTTAAAGGATTCTATTTTGTTAAGTTCTCCACACAGCCTGAGGATGTCAGGGAGTGCAGCTTTCATTAAAAAAAAAACCACACACACATCTTTTCACTCATTTAGATTATTTTTTAACAAAGGGATGGCTCTCTGCTCAAACATGTTCCTGTCTTTCTTCTTCCTGGTGAATTAGATTGGGCGAATGATGGAAGAGAGATCTCGAGAGGCAAAGGAATCCTATAAATCTTCTTGAGAAGGCTACCCCCACTGGTCCTGCCTTTCCTAAAAGCCTAGCACCCCCATGCACACAGATGTTGGGCCTGCTTGCTGGACAGCTGGAAATCCAGTGGGAAACTATTGCCCTGTGCTATTTAAACAGGATCATCCTAATTCTCGCTGTGTTGACTTCTGAATTTACAATATTATAACTTGAGGTTATTTTCCACATTGTTCTTCTTCTCCTGATTCTCTTTTTCTCTTCTTGTCACTGTCTCAATTTTACTTCAGTCTTTTCTTACATTGCACGAGACGTAAAAAAACCTCAGAAAATTAAAAAAAAAATCTTCTTTCAAAGCTTGCTGAGATCACACAGCCTGTGCTTCTAGAAGGTGGGCAGTGGTCAGGAGTAGGTGAACTCCTGTACAGTAGATCAGGGCATATTCATCTGTTCTGGAACTTTTTAAGTGTTTTGGAGCCCAAAATTTAATGATGAATTAATAATATTTACCAGCTGTTTGGTGTTTAAGTCTGCTTTTAATGGCCTGCTAAGAGTTTGCCACACTGTGAATCTCTTGCTGAAATGCTGAGACTCCCTATTCATGCAAAAACAGTTTATAGCAAGGATGGTATCAGGAAGAAATGCCAGTAAATAATTGAAAATATCTGAAGGAAGAGCCTGTGCTATCCAACTTCAAAAACACAAAACATCTGCACTTGTAAAAATTAATACTACCAAATGAGACATAGAAATAACAACATGAATATTGTAGCTGATTATTATGGTGATACAGTATTCTGTAGTAATTTTATGAATAAACTGGGTTTGTGCTTTCTTTAGAGGGGTTGCCAAGGTGTCTGCACTTTCTCTAGTATTCTCAAGGAATATCTGGACTATCAGAGACCAGACATCAGCAGGAAATAAGGGATAGCATGATCTCATACATATTAAAAAAATCAACTGCCTCCAGAAAACGTAGCGTACATTTCTGACTTTCTGCAAAACACTACTAGGTATTCTCTCACGGTAATATTTCTCTAATTGTATTCCGGGATGGGAAAACCCAATAAAGGGAAAAAAATCTTGTAAATGCAGGCCTCAGAACTGGGTTTTGCCCTGACTTCTGCAAGGTTTTAGAAGTTTCATTTCTGAAACACAGGAAATACTGAGATGTTGTCAGCTCACATTTCTGTCCTGGTTTCCAGGTCCAACACTTCTGGATACAGATCAAAATAATAAAAAAAAAACTGCCATAGTAGAAAACTGCTCACAGGTGTAGATTTACAGGTTTAGAGATCAGCCAATCCAGAAATAACGAATCAAACTTTGGATTCCCATAAAAAAAAAAGTTGAAAGATTACAGTACAAACATCGTAAGGCCTATGGTTAAAAAAGCAAGATTAAGGCTCATGTGACAAGGAGCCTATTTGTGTCTGGCATCAATCACTTAATGCAAAGTGGCTTGGCATTTTTTGATGTGAGGCACTTCAGACATGCACAGACTGTTATTTGTTTAGGCATAATTTGACCTGAAAACATGATATTTAACTAATTATTTTCAGCACTATGACATTTCACTGCTGGTTACTCAGGACTCAGCGCTGCCACTGAATCGGTGAAAAGCAGCGACGAATTTTAAAACCACGGAATTATGGAATGGTTTTGTTTGGAAAGGACCTGTAAAGATCATCAAGTCCAACCCTTAACCCAGCACTGCCAAGTCCACCACTAACCCACGTCCTCAAGTGCCACATTTACATGTTTTTAACACTTCCAGGGATGGTGGCTCCACCACAGCCATGGGCAGTGTGTGCCAGTGCTCAGTAACCATTGCAGTGAGGAATTTTCCCCTATTACCCAATCTAAACCTCCCCTGGTGCAACTTGAGGCTGTGTCCTCTTGCCTGTCCTTTGTTCCCCGGGAGCAGAGCCTCTGTGCACTGCACTATTTGCACTGTAGGATCCTTTTTTTAAAAAAAAAAATCAACATTTGTCTTTTTTATTTTTTTTTTTATTTTTTTTATTTGCACTCAACAGCTTGCCACCTTCTCTTTCTCCTCAGGTATTATGTCCACATGAGGAAGCTGTAAGTGGGTTAAATCACTGTTATTTATAAATCAACCTGTCCAAAGTCTCTGTGGAAGCTTCCCATGCATAGCTATGATTTTCCCTCATCATAAACATCAGGTCTGATACAGCTTGATCAGGCTGACAAATGACAAGACCTGTTAATAACATCTTCTTACTTTTAAATATTAATTGCATTAATTGTAGGCTTAATTTTTAAATTTTCTCCTCAGAGTCCCTAATCTTCAGCTGTATCTTGGTGAAGGCTAACACATCATTGGAAAAAAAGTGAAACTGTGAAAAGTGTATTCCTTGTATTAAGAAAATAAAAGCAATATTAATTAATTCCCTCCCTCTCACAAGGAAAAAAGAAATAAATATTTATCAGTAGCACAACGATTTTTTAAAACATGTTTGCAATATGTGGCAATTATTATATTCATAAAGGAGTTTGACTTCTTTATGACTATTCAATATATGTAACTCCATTAATCAGAATGTCAGTGTTTGCCTAATAGATGATTCAAAAATCATCAACATCTTCCATCACGTTTCAGTTTGCTTCACTTGGTCTGCATTATAGAATCACGGAATCTTTAATTCTAGGGCATCTAAAAACTGCAGAAGACATACCCTTTCCAAATCCAGAGGAGCAACCCAATTGGATAAAAGGTTAGAGGGCAAGCTGACTTGCTAAATCAGAAATATAAGAAGAAATATAGTATTGGGAGCTATAGAGATGACAGGTGTCCATTTAACATTCTTTTGCTAAATAAGCATTATGTAAAAAATAAGCTGGGCAGCCAGAAGTAGGAGTGAGTGGTAGGTAAAAATAATTTTAATATAGACACGATTTTCTGCTTACAATGAACTTAATAGTTATTGCATTTGACTTTTCTTTTTCAGCCTTGAAGCAACACAAATCTCGTGGGTCAAGCTGCTACTTTGTGAAGGCACAGGTAGAAATTTCAGGAGGAAAACCAAGGTTAATTCATTTTGCATGTTTTCTGTTATATTTCTTTTCGCCTTTGGATGCTTAATGGAAAAATGATTGCTTTGCTCAGAGTGAGTACCTCACCAAGACTGAATCGCTTGCATTGGCAAGAATTCAGAGAAAAACTGACATCTGGGAAGGAGCCAAGGAAACCTTATCTTTTAATTAAATGAAATAAAAAAACAACAAAAAAATAGAAGCTCCAGAGTGAGTTTTGAGGACCTGTAGCATATTTCCCAGTGTATCAAACTACTTGCAGTCCTCTTTAGAGGAAACTGCAGATGTTTTGACTCTGCGCTCTTCTCCCGCAGTTCACTCTTGTCCATCTCATTCCAAAAAAGCACATAACACCTTTTTTTCTTACAAACTCCCACAAGCTTTCAGACAGATCATTACTGCTTCTCAAGCCTTCGAGAACTGAAGCCTTCCCATTCTTCCCAGCACTTGAAACATCTGAGAGCTTCACTGCTACCTTCATTTCCTGGGTTCAAAGGGCAGCCTCCTCAGGCTAGCACAATTCCCTGTTGTTTATTCATCTCCTTAATCAAATTATGCTCTCAACATTTTTTTTTTCCTAGAGATTTCTGGGAAGCTGTCATGAACCGACTCTGACACGCAAGCAATTTAATGTCCTAATTGGTTCTTAGTTGGGAACTGTTCTTCTGACTGCCTGCTTTTTGGAAATTTTCCAAAAGAATTTCGCTAGGTTTGCAGATTTTATGTCTCCTATACAATGTCTCTTGGAAGAGTTTCGGCAGGAACTGATGCTTATCAAGCTCTCTATTCAGTGTCCTGAAAGATAATACTTGCAATAGTTCTCTCTCATGCTGGGCTTCCCAAAAACTCTCCTTCTGGTTAGTTTTCAAACTGCAAGATCACGGCCTTTGAACAAAGCCACCCCTAACTGAAGACTCTTTTAATTCACTTCTTTGTCTACTTATTCCTCACTTTGGTGTCAAGCAGTCACCATCAGCTCAGGTACGGCCTTTTCAGTCTCGACAAGAGGCCTGGCCAGCCTGTCAAGGCAGATGTTTATGTTACAGAATACGCCTGTGATGCAGGCAACCAAAACTCTCTTTACTCAGAACCATCCCAGCAACCATCAGTCACTTTCTGCAGGCAGCTGGGGCCTCCTCCGGTACAACCACTTCCTCTGGTTTCTTTCCTTGCAAGTTTCCTCCTGCTACATTTCCAGTGAATGAAATCTGAAACCCCTTTGCTGGAATCACAGAATGACTGAAGCTGGTAAAGATCACCGAGTCCAGCTGTAAAAAAAGCTGTAGGTTGTTTTTCCTTGTAAAAGCCAAAATGAAATTGAAACAGAGCTTCCACTCTCCTTTTGAGTGCTCCAAACCACTGTGACAGCACCCGGGTATGGGAGAAGGCAGAACCTTTTCTTCCATCTCTATGAATCATGAAGGCAAAGTGCTCTACATCCCATTTCCGTGGGATGAATTGCCTGCACAGCTCTGTACAACCCTACTCCAATCCAGGGGTGTAAGGTAGAGAGCAGGTGACACAGACCTTGTGTCCTGATTGGATTTTTATGGTCTGCCTTGCTCTTAGAGCCCTATGTCCTGTGTCACATGAAGGGGAGTGGCACGGGTACTGTAAGGACACCTGGCAGAATAAGGTGACAATGGGAAGGCTTTGGAGACTCCACCCAGTCTTAGATGGTGCCCAGATATGCCAACAGGCATTGGTAGGTCTCATGGGGAAGTGGCAGGCACTTCCTAGAGCCCATAAACTCCCCAGGCAAGGAGCTGCAGCTGCGGGTGCAGTACCCAATCCCTTTGTGTGGGGTGTTCTGCTGACAGCTCTCATACCGACTCAGTCATCAGTGAGCAGTTTACCCAACCTCTCTCGGGCTGGCTTTTCCCCAGCACTAATAAACGGTAGGAAATAATGAAATAAACACAACCTTGTAAAATTAATTAATGCTCATACATGCTGTACGTGTAATACGAGGCTATAAAACGTCACGTCTTGCTGATTCTGATGCCGAGTTGAAAAGATCCGAGGGTGTATCTTCTATCGCCGAAGCGAGAAAATTAATATTGGTGGCAAAAGCAGATATTCCGGGCTGAATAGGTATGCTGCATGTCTCGTTTTTTTCCCTAACGCTTATAAGACAAATTGCGTAATTAACTTAATATGCCTATTTTATAACTCTGTTTCTGTGCACAACATTCTTCCCGATCATTTTAATCACAGCCGTAAATTCAGCTGTAAGCTGAAGAGAGTGAAGAGGTGTAATAACCTTGGAGGACACCCGAGGGACCGCTCGCCCTGTCCCTTCGCCACGGATTTGGGAGCTTTCGGGGCTCCTCCGCCCTCCCCCGGCTGCCTGCGGGGCTCCAGCGCAGCCCGGCCGCGCTTCCCGCATTCCCGGCCGCCGGCTCGCGGCTCACGCCGGCGCAGGCGGAGCGGGGGAGGACGAGG
>VXBU01019118.1:263218-309145 GCA_013400315.1 Bombycilla garrulus | reverse complement strand
GGGGGCAGCGGCGGCCCCGGCCCCACCTTCGGCTCTTCTTGGATGAGTTGGAGCCGAGGTGCGACCCTGTGAATGAGGAGGAGATGTGGCGAGCGGCTCCCGCCCTGCCTCGCCGTAGGTTTGGCTCCGGGTGGGGGTAAATCGTCAGTGCGATGCTGTTAAAAATAAAGGAAGATCTAATCTAATTTTGGGGGAGGGTTGCTTTTTTGTTTTCCTTCCGTTAGGCCCATACGTTGTTTTTGGTTTTATTTTATTTTTTTTTATTTTTTAATAGCAATGTGGTATTAGATAGCAATAGAGCGCTAATCAGATGAGGAAAGTGCCTTACTCGGAGCCTTGGTGCTGTTTTCTGTCTCTTGATTGGGAAATGCCTGGATATCTCTGACCTGCAGGGCACCACAAAGATTTAACGCAAATTTTGGTACAGAATCCTGTGAGGATCTCCTCGGTTCTCTGGAAATTAGAGACATGTGACCCTGTCTTGTCTTATACAGTCCTCTACCGTAATGTTGTTACTCAGAACAATTTGCTTCTACGTGTTTCCCTCGGAGCCTTTTAAGGGCATAGCTAGAGGAACAAATAACTAATGACAGACCATTATCTTCTGGGGAGAAGCAGTAAACCTGAATGGGAGTTCACCCAGAAATACGGCACTATAAATTCAGTCAAAAGGCTAGTTTTCCATCTTTATTTTGACTGAGAGTTTGCTGTCTCTGAAGGTCATTATTAGGCTAGAAAAATGTGTTCTAAAATCCATGTCAGCTCTAATGCTAGTGAAAACAAATTCACTTGAATTTGTATTAAAACAAGTGTACGGTTGAACTGTTAGGTGATCCCAGAAACAAACAAAATGCAAGGCCTTTCAGAAACTTTCAATTTCAACTTCCAATGACCAAAGCTCTCGTTGTTTTGGCTTGTTAGTTTAGAATGTAACTTTCTGTGTGTGCTGGCATTCTGTGAACCTTCATCCCCGCTGAAGTAGTTGGTGGCACTACTGGAGTTTGTTTTGGTTTGCATCAAAGGCATCAATCGCTTACTGCTTATCTGTAATGTTCTTGACTGGAAAAGTGCAAGTTCTGTTCATTACAGAGTTAGGTGCTCATCTTCTGTTTGAAGGACTACTTAGTTTAAAAATTGCACTGATAGTTGCTTAGTGAAGTTGTAAAATCCCTGCTGCAATGTAGTGCTTTAATCTCTAGATCTATTGTGCTGTTTTGACAACTTGTTTCTACATAACAATAGTGTTTTAAAACATTGCCTCTGTGTTTTGGGGTGTTTGTCTAAGTTAAAGTCACCATAAATTTCAGTACATAGGTGATGAGAACTGGGGATGAGAACATTGGGGGGGATGGGGATGCATTCACTCAAAGATATATGAATTAAACATGAAGCAATAGCAGATTTAGGCCAGCCTTCTACTATATTTAGAGTATGTTTGAAGATGCATCTGATATTATAACAAAGCTGCAAAATCTTCAGTTCTTCCAATTTAGGATTCAAGTTAATCCCTGACAAGCTTTGTTTAAATTAATGGTGGGGAAATGTAGTTCTAAAACGTCTTGAAGACCATGTGAGGAAAGGTTGAGTAAATAGAACCTGTAGCAGCTGGGAAAAAAAATATCTAGAGATCAACTAGAAAAGTAATAGGAAATGGCCTGTTAACAGAGTTTGTGGCTCTATTACAGGAGGCAGCTTTGACTGATAAGCTTCTTGTACCTTCCCCAAAGTCAGTTCAGATCTGACAAAGCAGAATCTCAGGGAGGTGGATGAGTTGGGAAGGTGTGGGAGTGCTGGCAGGGAGGACATGGATGATGACAGGGCAGAAGGATTGTGACAGGGACTGTTGGCAATAGGACCAAAGGCGCAGAAACCATCATTTGTCTGCATGGTGCAGTGGAGGAGACGAATAAGTAGTAATTGTCTTCAGAAATCATCTGGGTACTGATGATTTCAAGTCCTGTGGCAGAGTGTAGATCCTTCCTCCAGAGGATCAGCCTGCAGAATTAGACTGTCACTGGAAAAAGAACTTTTTTTTTTTAACCCCAAACATTTCACATGGAAAACTCCTCGTTCTGAAGAATTTGACAGGTTTTTCCCCAACAGCAAGTTATTTTGACCAAACAAGGGACGGATCATGTGAGCAGCTCAGTGGGGTGGAGAAAACTGTACTGATGAGTACCTGACTCATTTGGGGACTGTTGCTTATCTTACTGTGTTCTTTGGTTTCACTGTGTTTGGAAGGAAATATTGGGAATAACAGCTGCAGGGGACAATGTTAGCACTGTCCTATAGTTGGATTATTTCACATTATCACTATGAAAAATTACAGCATTCTGTTTCCCTAAGGGTCCTGAATCCACAAAGGAGGCTTAAGAAATGGAAGTTTGAATGTTGTCCAGTGAGATTAAAATTATCTAAATTGCTGGGAGTGGGTCGCAGAAAGAGTCAGGCATCACCAGATGTGTTTGGAAACAAGGATAATCTGAGGACATTCACTTCCCTGGCTCAGGCAGCTGTTTGATGAAGGCAGTCCTCGTTTGGGAGCTCTTCACGTGTGGAGCTGTGCTGGCACTCCCCAAACCTTCCTCCCCAAATGAGGGCTCCTGCCTGACCAGGGGTCAGCCCGCCTGCCCGCCACACCTCTGGCTACGCATTCCCGACCTCCCGCTTGGGATGGGACTGCTCCTCCTGGCCAAATGCAAATCTGCTCTTGGTGTTGCTCTTGGCCTGCTTTTCAGCTGGATGGATTCCTGGGTCTGACTCAACGCCTGACTGAAGCACGCCGAGGAATCGGCGGCGATCAGATCGAGCGCTTGGGGAGAGAGCGGGCTGCTCCTCCCCGCAGCACGGCACCTTCAGCCTCATCAGCTCCTCGGTGCTGTGCTGATGCTTCTGCACGGCCTCCAGATTTCATCTGGCTCCTGTCTGGTCAATTTGGAGAGGGAGGAGAGGTGCCTGCCTGGCTCCAGTCACCTGTGTGGACATACCCTTCAAGGGTCTGATGAATGGAATCAAAGAGGCAACTTTGTCCTTCAAGATAAAACTACAGCAGATGCTTTTTCTTTTATTACAGTTCTTTTCCATTCCGTTTTTGAATGATAAGCCTGTATTTCCCATTTTTAATGCCATCTGAAGCAGACATTTTGTCTGTGGTTTTTTTTGTTTGTTTGTTTGGTTTGGTGGGTTTTTTTGTGTTTTTTGTTAAATTAATATTTTCATAGTGCTTTAAGGCTTTTATTAGAAAATTGAGCTGTCTTTGAGTGACATGCAGCATTAAAATTACAGCCAGCTAGGACTTTACATAGTGAAATAATAATAGTAGACATGCAATTAATGTTCTGTTGATGATTACTAAAAACTGGAAACCCTTTCTCCCTCAAATCCGTGGCTACATTTGTTGTTAAAGCATGAGGCATGTTGAAGCTTTGGCAAAAATACTTGTAATTCAGTTATAATTGTGTTCTGTTCTAAGCTTATCTTAGCTGTGTTTTGCACAAGTTGCTTGAATGTGTTTCTCTTTGTGTATACCTCTACTTAGGCAGTTTCAAGTGGCTGGAAATTGCATGGGGCTCTGTTCTTCCACCCATGCTCACAGAGAAAAGCATCTTGTGCCTCAAAAATACGCTGCTGTGTTTGACTCCAAAGTTTTCTCCTTCCCAATAAATTTTTCTCCTTCCACAGTATAATTGTGGTACAGCTGTGCCCATAAAATATGGTTATAACAGGTTTACCTCATACTTCAATTAATTTTTAACCTTCTGTACCAGTACCCATCTTCCATACCTGCTTTGAGTAGCAGGTGCTTGTCTTGTGGGGTTAACAGAAAAAAATACAAAACTTGATGAGTGATTAATGCATTCAAGAATGGTGGGACTGGTCACAAACCTGGGTGCTTGCAATGTAATTTCTAAAGCCGTCTTTCAGCCTTGCCTTTTTCCAAGCCCAGATCCATGTTTTATTGTGTCCAAAGGTAAGAGGCAATTTTATCATGCAGTGTTCTTGGGAAGGGAACACAAGGTTCTGATTCCAGTTTGGAATGGTTGTGTTTACCTTTGTAGCAGACTCAGTTTCCAGTACTGTTTCTGCAGTACTGTATAAAATTGAGACTGGCTGGACTGACAGCTCCTTTTTTGATCGGTTTGTTTTCTGTTTTACCTTCCTGAAAGAAGCCATAAACCTAATTGTTTGAAGGAAAGAAAGGTTCCCTCATTAAATGTAATAAATGGAGATTTATTTTGCTGTAGATGGTTCAAAAAGGCCTTTTCTTATTTGGGGACTGCTTAATATAATTACACTGTAGTATTACAACCCTCTCTAGAAGATTCCTTCAGAAACTATCTTGATACTGTGGGTGAAATTATGAAAATGTTAATTGACTGCAGTTTTGTAAACAGTGTAATAGATAAACAACAAGAAAAAGGTTCTTACAAACCTGTGCAGTTGTACTGTTTAAAGAAATGTAAAGCAAGAATAAGTGTTATGTTGATATTGAGCCAGTCTCTCCTGTTTCTGAGGAAAATCTGCAAAATGGAGATGCTGTGTAGGAAAAGCACCTCGCCTTTTCAGGAATGTAGTTCCTACCCTACACTTTAGTAAATGCTGAAAGAGAGATTCTTAATTTACTCACAAAATGTGTGGGTTTTCACAGAGCAGAGCAGTGTTCTAAAAGGTTCTTTGGAACGGGTGTACTGTGAAGATAATGGACGAGATGGTTACAGGTGGTTTCAATAGTAGCCAGAGGTGGCACCCTGTAATGATTCACTGGCAGAATAAGAAATTGTGAGTCATGTTTTTAGGTGTGCAGTGAGAGCTCAGAGCAGAGTTACAGCTGGCTGGAGCTGGTGCTGTGCTCCAGCTGAGGCAGCGTGCCCAAAACGACAGCGTGACGCTCGCACCGTCTCTTCATCATTAGTGGATCCTTGTTCCCTGAGCATAAATAGCAGTAACCGGGAGAAGGCTGCATCTGCATTGCTTTGGCCAAACACACAAGTTACTGGAAATACATTTTTCTGTTGCTGCTGTTGTTTACACATGAAATAATGTTTTTTTGCCCACTTTTTCTGTTTTGAGATGTAACGTGAAGAGCTGTGCTTCCGTGACCTTTGCTCCCATTGCAGTATCGTTAATTGGCATGAAGTTATTCACCATTTTTCAAAGTTTGGCTGTGCAGAGTTGCCTCCTTCACCACTCCTGAGGTGCCTCCTTCCCCACTAGGGCCTTCAGAAACAGGTGCTGGTGCTTTGAGCAGGGCTCTGGCCTGCGGGCAGGTGTTTGTGCCGTGGAACACGCCGTGATGCTCCCTCTTAGGTACCATCCTCTGGTGTGGGCAGAAGCAAAGTGGTTGTGGTCTGTGGTGAGTGACTGCCAAACCCAGGAGCTCTACCTGCTCTGGCACTGGCTGGGACCAGCAAACATGGGGTGGGTTTGTGCCCGGTGTCGGGTGGGCCCCTGGCTGCTCAGCCTCGAGGTTGTGTTCAACCAGGCAAAAGCAGTTTGGAGGTAGAATGAAGAACGTGAGTGAATTTTGCCTGATCTTTCCTGCCTTTGTGGCAACCACTGAGATCAGCTGCTGGTTTTCTGGAGTAAGGAAAGAAAAGGAAAGGAACCATTTCTTCTGCCAGTACCCTGTGGAGCTTCTACGATGGTGGAGCCACAGACTGCCACAAATCTTCTCAAAACCATCTGTTTTACCACCTGTCACTGCTTATTCAGTAACGTGTGGTCTTGTTGGGCATCGGTATTAAAAACCTTTCTCTGGAAGTACAGAAATGAATAGGTTTCTTCTTCAGTCCCATGCTTGAGATGTGGGTATGTAATGGAGGAGTTTCAGATGTGCTCTGTTGTGAGGGAGAGTGGGGGGAGAGAGATAAAAGGACTTGCCCCCCTGACATAAAGCACTTTCTGATGTAGTACACGCTCACAGAGCTTTTATTTTTGTTATCTGTTGGTCTGAAATGCATGGCATGGTTCTGTTCAAACCTAATTTTAAGGACAATTTTGAGGGCAAAATTTTGTTACAGAAGGAGCCCTTAGCAAAACTATTGCATATACTGACATCAGCTTATTCATTGCTTCTAGCTTTAAGTCAAGGGGAGCATCACAGTCCAGGACTGCTTCTAGATTTCCTTTGGCTATTGAATTAAATGTCATTGCTGTAAAGGACTCAGCTCCTTTGTTGGACAAAAAAATTTTGAGAGGGCTGAGGCTATTGGTCCCCAGGCCATTAATAAGACACCCAAACTCATGTGAAATGTATTCACATTCCTAAATTGAATGTGACAGACAGAATTACACCCTTAGTTAACCCTCAGCTCATGTAACTGCATCCTTGCTGCTCTACTTGTGACCCTGCAGACTGCAAAGAAACAACCTGATAAAACAGATAAAAGATCTGTTTGTGCAGCCTCAGAGCTCTGACAGCCATGAAGTGTGTGCAGTAGATTCTTCTTTATCCCTGTGACTGCAGCTGGAACCTCTCAGCCTAGCTCTTTACATGCCCTGTGATCCTTTCTCCAGTAATGTACATTATCGCTTTGATGTGGTTCTGCTTCTACTTCCCTGTGGAGCCCTGCTGCAGGAAGAAGTGAAATCCCAGGTCAAGATGTTACAGACAGTGAATGACACTGGTTTCTACCAGGGATCTCCTCTGAGTCCTCGTTGGTGCTGTCTTCATTAGATACTCCAAAGCAATACATTCCTAGTGTGGAACAAAATGTCAGCGATCCCCTCTGCACTTCTTTATGCCTTTCTTTGCATCTCAAATAAAGTTGATGGCACTTGGCATAGAGGAGAGGGTGAGCAGCCCAGGGGGTGCCAGCATGTTTTTGCCATGCTCTGTTGGGTGTAGCAAAGTAACCATCAAATCTTGCACCCGGATGCAGTACTCAAACCTGCCAGCTCAGTGGAAAACCTTTGTGGTTTGCAGATAACCAGTAACAGTTGCCATAATAGTGTCCAGCTATGGTTTTAATTTTTCTTTATTCCTACATTTATGTTCAGTGGCTACTGCCTTGTCCTGTGCATCCTCAAGGCAGCCAGTGGGTTTCTGCTCTACTTCGTTTAAGGTTACAGGGTACCCTAAACAACGTAGTGATTTGATAGGAAATGCTGAATCCTTGATTTATTTATCAGTTAGTATTTTTTCTTTTCCCCTGTTTACTATTCTCTGTCCTTTCCCAGGCATTTTGATTTGTTCCTGTGCCTAGTTCTGCCGTCACTTGGCTAAGCTGAGAGAGCTCAGGCTGTGTCCACAAAGACTCATTTCCTGCTGGAGGTGTATCCCTTCACCTTTCTTTTGGCCTATTCCCGACTCCTCATTCCTCTGTAGGGTCAGGCAGACTGCTAGCTGTGTATTAATCTCTTTGGCTCAGGGTAGGATTGAACCCATCTCCGCCATGCTCTAAAGCTGTATTTGCACTAAAGCCAATGCTTTACAGGCACCTGTCTCAAATCTGGCATTCTGCTGTTTGCTGCAGCGTCCAGATCAGCTCATCTGTGGAGAAGTATCAGTTCCTGGTACTGGAATGCTCCATACATGGGGCCTCAGGTGTTTTGGCCCAGCATTTTTTTCTGCTGGGTGTTTGTATTGGCCCATATACAGCTGAGATTGTTTTTCTGTGATTGGGAACGATGAATTTCCCACTGAGGGGAAAGCCTGTTGCTTTGGCTGGCTCAGGGTTTTTCAGGAACTGATAAGGCATTGCTTACAGCTGATAAACTTGTCCACAAAGAGTTCCTAGCAAGCAGATTGAGGAGAAGGTGGAACTGTGTGCTTCCAAGATGATGTGATGACAACCCACCCGTATTTTAAAGATGAGATCTCTGGACTCTGCCAACACAGTAATACTGTTGAACCAACCACATATGTAAAACTAAACTTTGATCCGACGGCAAGTCAGTCACAGCCTACAGATGCATTAGCTGCTCATACTATTTTACTTGGGCAGGGGCTGTGTGTGTCTTAATTCTCAGGTTCTTCTTGGAAACTTTTGCCTGTCAATGCTGCGTTTGCTGCAGCATTGGTTTTCAAGTAATGAATATTTGTGTTTCAATAGTCACCCGTCTGCTGGTGAATCATCAACAGGCTGAAGTTGCATTAATACTGAACACATTTGTCACCTTTACCGGAAGGCCAGAATTCCCCCAGCCTGGCATGCTGATATACACTGGAGGAAAGGTCGCTTTGCTCTTGACATTCAATATGATTTTAAACTTCCAGTCTTAAAGGTTGGCACATCTAGCTGTTGGTATTTAACCTGAGAAATTAGATAAACATGCTGAAAAAAAGAAAAAAAAATATGCAATGCCAAAGATTCCATTGTTGACCACAGATTGCATCCTTGAAGATGGAGAAGTTCTTGCCTTCTGAAATGACATAATCTGCATTTATCAAAACCCTGTTCTTCTGTTTGTCACTAACATTTAATTTTCCCTGGCAGTCTAGTTAAGTCTTGTTCTGGGAGATGAAGTAAGGTGATCTGGAACCCTTCATAGGAACTTGTTTCTGATCTGAGGTTCATGAGTTCAAAATGTTAAACCAGTCACAATACTGTAAGCCTTTCATTAAATGATAGGGTGCCTTCAGAGAGAGTAGTTCTCTTAGTTTCTACATACGCCTACACTGAGCATGACTAATGTGATTGTGACTGTGAGCCCTTAAAGAAAAAGTGGAATTCTAGAAGTAGGTCTCATAACATTCCTAGATACAGAGCAGGAAACTTGTACCTTGTCTCTTGGGTAAGAAGAGTAAGCTGAATTTATTACATCTGATTGTTGGAATTAATTAAGACAGTAGGATTTGGTTTTGTGAAATGCATGCAAGTCCTCATACGGATTTTTACTCTAAACATACAATTTTCGGTGTGTTGTTTGTATTATCTGGAGTAGCATTGGCAGCATTTGGTGCTTTGCTCCGTGTAGCTTTGTAAAAATATCACCCAGTGCTGCTGACTTATTTATAAAATAAAATGGGCACTTCCTTGCACTTATTTTTTCTCTTTTTTTTTCTATCTTTCAGACTTCAAAAATCCTGCCTGCTGTGTGCAACTTTATGTCCTTTCCATGCAAAGTATAGTGCCCAAAATATCCTGAGATGCTTTTTATCTAAAGTGCTCATAATCGCTAGCAGCAGCTTCCTTTAAATCATTTAACAGAATTTTCACTCGAGCATCCCATAGGCAGGTGGATTTTTATTCTGTACAGTGCTGTGCAAAAATCTTTGCAAACAAAAAAGTTCCACTTGCACCAAGAGAGATATTGCATCTATTTGATAATTGTTTTGAAAGTTCAGGAAGATTAAGGCCAGGAAAATACAGTAAGGATAACTAATTTCAAGATGAAAAGGTCGTACTTC
This sequence comes from Bombycilla garrulus, assembly GCA_013400315.1. Lineage (NCBI taxonomy): Eukaryota > Metazoa > Chordata > Aves > Passeriformes > Bombycillidae > Bombycilla > Bombycilla garrulus. The sequence continues at coordinate 299,793 of VXBU01019118.1, read as the reverse complement.
ATTGCCTTAGCTTTCTGAAATGCCATGTTTTTCATACTTTATGGGAATTTACCTTCATTCCTTTAAAAAGCAAATTCTGATCTGAGTGCACTGTTAGAGTAAAATATATCAATTTTCTGTTTTCAAGCCTACAACTGTAGAATTTTTTGTTTTGTTTTGTTTGTTTGAGTGTTTCTGCATTGACTAAATAATTTCTTTAATATATTGGAAAGAAATATCTGGTGTAGTGTTAGCAGGGGAACATATGTTCCAATGTTTTAGCATAAACAAGAAAGCTCCGCTAATAATTCTCTACCAGGACTGCATGCTACAAGAACAAGATATGCTGGGCCACAAGTCTCTATCCTCTTGAGAATCTTTTCTGCCAGAAAATGTTGATTTTAGTGATCCTGTTAAGTCTGCACCTCGTGTTTACTGCACAGTCATTGGATACCTGTATTTTCTTTGTAAGAGTGTGGCATTAGTACTAGAAAGAAAAGGGAACATCACAGCAAAGCACAGGAGTGATAATAAGTGGTACAAAATGTGGGAAAATTAAGTAAGCATGGTAGAGTTGAAATCAGATACAGAGGTCTGCCAGTGTGACACAGGCTGAATGGAGAGAGGAGCAAGGCAGTGCTTTGCACTTGTGTTTCCCACTTCACTGTTAACAAAGAGCCTGAGATTAACTCTGGCCAGCCCTGGGGGCACATCTGGAGAGCTGTGACCAGTCTGGGATCATCAGGACAGCAGGGACATGGAGCTCCTGGAGCGGGGCCAGCAGAGGCTGTGGGGATGATTTGGGGCCTGGAGCATCTGTGCCAGGGAAAGGCTGAGGGAGCTGGGGCTGTGCAGCTCGAGAGGAGCCCCAGCTGAGAGGGGCCCTCAGCCCTGGGTGTCCCTGTGTGCAGGGAGGGCTCCCAGCAGGGCCCAGGCTCTGCTCTGGGGCCCAGCAATGGCACAGAGCAACGGGCAGGGACTGAGCCCAGGAGCTTCCACCTGCACATGAGGCAGAACTTCTTCCCTGGGCAGCGCCTGAGCCCTGAACAGATTGTCCAGAGAGGCTGTGGGGTCTCCACACTGGGGATATTCCAGAACCAGCTGGACACAATCAATCCTGTGCCCTGTGCTCTGGGATGGCCCTGCTGGAGCAGGGAGGTGGGACCAGTGACCACTGTGCTCCCTTCCAGCCTGAGCCATTCTGGGATTCTGTAACAGACTGTATGCATTGTCTAAACACGTGGAGCAGGGAGCTGTGTTCAAAAACTGCATACAGTGGAAATGGCTTCCCTTCTGTTCTGAACACTGAGAGTTGGCAGCTGCACAGTGGGCTTTGTCTGAAAACCTCTGGAAACGCTGCCGTTACATAGCATTATTTTGTTTCTCAACTCAGAAACAAGTAGTGACAGGTCTGCAGTGGATTGCAGGTCCCTGGTAGAGTCAGAGGAAAGGGTAGATACCAGTCTTGCACTGAGCATTCAGGAAGGTACCCTGGCAGATCTGTCAAGACAGCAGTGAGATTCTTTAATTTTAGTGAAGGGGAGTCTCACTGGGTCTCTGCTGTTCCCATGGAGGAACCACATCCTAGCAGAATCCATGTGGAATCCAGTAATTTTAGTCCTGTTAAATAAGTTTAAGGTCATGTGTCAGAAAGGTGAATTATTGTTATTCTTCATGGCTTCAGTTATTTTGGAGATACTATTAAGGGAAGGGTTGAAAGTTTTTTTTTGAGCTGTGGATATTTCTTGGCTCTGGTTTTTCTCCCTTAATCAGTATTTTGATGCTAGTGCTCTGAATATTTGGGTTCTCTTATTTTTAATATCACTGTCTAGTTGTGAGAAGCACTTTTTGGTGGATAGCTGCTCATGGAACTTGAGGGTAGAGCCCTTTCCTGTTTTGTAAGGTTGGGGTAGGGATAAAAGCTGTGTCCTCAGAGCCCAGGCAGCCTGGGACTGAGTGCACAGGCAAGAGGTGGCCTGTCTTGCAATCTGTCCCGCCAAGCAAGAGGCATGATACGTTCTTTTTGCAAATACAATTTTGTACAAAAGCAAAGACTGCCTAGGAGAACTTAAATAAGCAGTGCAGCACAGGAAACAGAATATTTTACTAAGAACTGTTTTAAAAAGCTGGCTATGTTAAAATCTATCCGGCTGGATGGGATTGATGCTAGGATGCTAAAAGACTTAGATAGGTGATGCAATTGCAATTCTGCACTTGCAATTCTCTATGAAAATATATCAGAGAGGTCCCTGAAAACTAGAGAAAAGCTTTATTTACTACACCCATCTTTTTAAGGAGAGAAAGAAGGGTAGTTCAGGGCTAGTCAGCCTTCTGCAATCCCTAGAAATATTAGGTATCATTGCCTCCAGGGAATTAGTTTCCAAATGTGAGAAGAATGAGAAGATAATCAAGAATAGTTGTCCCGAATGTACCAGAAGCAAGAAGTACTTGATAAACCTGAATGCCTTTTGTAATTAAATGACCAAATATGTAGATGAGGGCATATTGGTGGATAAAATCTTTGCTGTGAGGGTGGTGAGGCACTGGCACAGGCTGCCCAGAGAAGTTGTGGACGCCCCATCCCAGGGATGGCACTTTCAGCAACCTGGTCTAGTAGAAGGTTGTAACTGCCTGATCTTCAAGGGCCTTTGAACCCAAACCATTCTGTGACTCTCTGAATCCAGTTTTTGTTACCATCTCTCACTGAGGAATTATATGGCTTGTTGGATTAATTGAAAATTGTGTGGATATTTGAGTTCAAAGTGTATTCTTCCATGGCTCAGTGTCTCACTGGAGACAAATAACAAGAGTTCAGTGAGGGATTGGGCCAGTGATGTCACCTCTCTGTTAGTTACTTAGACGGTGAGGTAGAATGCACAAGGAGAAAAGTTATAGATCACATTAAATTGACACGAGAGTTCAGTGCATCAAGTGGTAGAAATTCAATTTGGCTGGGTCTCAGGAAGCCTGAGATCTGGCTATCAGAAAGCTCTTGAAGTTCAGTGAGAATAAACATAGAATTCTGTGCCTGTGCAGATCAACTCCTTGCAGCAATGTAGTCTGGGAAGCAGCTGGCTGAACAGAACATTTGTGGGAAAGCTATGGGATATGGTGATGGCTGCCAAGTCGGAAATGAGTTAGTGATGCATTTTCATTGCAAATAAGGCAAACGGCATAGTGGTCTCCATGGCCAGCAGATCAGGGGAAGTAATTGTTCTTCTCAGCATTGCTGAGTACTCTGGTTCTTCAATCAGTCCCGAGGTTCCTCAAATGGAAAGCACAGTGTTTAGAAAATGAAGAGAGGACTATCAAGGTGATTCTGAGCCATGGGAACCATAAGTAATGGGGAGATTTTAGGGTCCCTGGGCTGTTTTAGCCTGGTCAAAAAAAGAGGCGAAGGGGCCATCTTATAGAAGCCTGTAGATTCTTGGAGACAAATTCTGATGGCTGTGGAGATGAACTCTTGTATGTGGCAGATGGTAAAAACAAGGAACAACTGTCACAAATTGCAGCTCAGACTGGCCATTGGGAGAAAGTCAGACTGGTCATTAAGAAGATATTTTTCACCACTGAGTAGCACAAGTGTTATAACATGCCACCCCTGGAGGTGGTGGAATCTTTCTTTGGGTGTTTTTGAGGCTCAGCTGGACCAAGCTGTGGCAGACCTCATCTAGCACCTATGAGAGTCCTTCTCCAAGCAGAGAATTAACTGCTGATCTGTGAAAAATCACAGCAGGGTTTTTTTGTGTTTTTCTGTGATTCTGCCCAGGACATCAGGGTGGAGCAATGCAGAGGAAGAATTTTGTACAGCCGTGACATTCCTGTGTCCACAAGGGTGAATCTGAAATGATGGACAATGGAAGTCCTTCTATAAAGATTTCCTCCTCACTGTCAGTTTGAAATGTATCCATGTACTAGGAGTCCTTAACTCTGTATGAGATGTGGGTTTATGTTGCCTGGCCATTTTCAGATTTTCTGCTCTTTCAGCGTGCCTTGAGAATAAGCACCAGAATGTTCACATGACCATAGGAAGCCAGGTAATTTGTATTTCATCAGAATTATTTCATTTGAATTATTTATTGAGCATTATGTCTACTGTAGTCATTGCTTCTCTGTGTAGGTGTTCTAGGAACTGTAGACTTGAATAGAAATCTGTTTTGGAAACTTCATTTGTCAAAGGAGAGAAAGAGACGTGAGAAAATCAGCTGTCGGAGTCATAATAGATCTGTTTTCACAGATTGGTGTTGATGATTTTTTTCAATTGAGTTGATCCTTGTTTTAAATCTGACTGTGATTGATTGCAGGTGCTGCAATATTTAATTGAAGAGTCCAACTCATGGAAAGGTGAAAAAGTAGTCAGCTAAAAGCCAGGATAATTGGGAGCGTGATTTTATCAGTAATCAGGGTAGGAGCAGAGACAGACAGAATGGGGTCAACCTTTCACAAGCTATAAAGAAACACCCAAAGTTCTGGTTCCCCAAACCCACAGTCCAAGTCCCATTGCCAGAAACCTGTGGGTGGTAATTCCCCCTGTTGAGGCTGGCCAGGAAAAGGTGTTGCAATGGTATGTTGGTCATCCTTTCTGTTTTATCTGACTCTTAGATAAACACTAATGCCAGCTGCATCAGAACACGCAGACGTGCCTGTATTCACTTCAGCACTGATTCCAGTTCCAAACCAGTTTTATTTCTTTCACTTACTGCCTGAGCCAAGAAACCCCGCAGACCTAAGTCAAGCCAGTTTAAGGAGGATCAGATCTCATTTAGGTTGCTTGGAGAACAGAGGGAAAACAGCCAGGCAGCCCCAAAATATTTTGTGTTCTGAATCCAGGAGAAGCTGGCTTAGTAAAGCCTGGATTTAAAACTCTTGACTTTAATTGACATAAACTGAATGAAAGTACGAGACCGACCAAAACCTTACTTGATGTGTGGTCATCATTTCCTCATTCAGGATATTCCTGTGAAATACTATTCCAGACTATGTCTGTGTGATTAAAATTGGTGTTACTCTTGATTTACTGCACTCTCCTGTGCTAAAGGGTTTTGCTATAAAACTAATGCAAGGTAGAAATGCTGCTCTGAGTAGATGTGGATTTCCTTCTTATGGCTGGTATTGCTGTAGCAGCATTTCTGTCCAAGCCATGACTGTAATTACAAAAGTTGCCATTGATTATATATGTAGTAAATTATATCTGTATTTAGCAATGAACTCCTAATGTCAAATGAAATGAATGCCCGCTTTTCCTATTTATCCCCCACGAAACCTCAATTTTCATTTCAACAAAATAATTTGATTTTTAGGAATTCAGCTTTTCAGTAAGTTGTTTTCAGATGTGAAAACAGTTTTTCAGTCTCTGGATTTAATTTGTTTATTGTAGCTTAATTTAATCATCAGTGTTCACTGTGGCAGTTTTACTAGAAAGGTTCTTGTTAGGAATCTCTGCCTCTCCTGGATATATTGGGGGGTTAATTGTGACCTTGTATAGATCTCAGAGGAGGCATGCAAAAAAAAGGAAATTATTTACATGTGGCACATCTTGAAAATATATTTCAAAGAGAAAATGTTCCTGGTAAACATTTAGTGTGTAAATCACATTATTCATGTAACAGGAATATGTCTGTGTTCATAATTCTTTTTTCAGTCCAGAATGAGGAGCAGCAGTCAGAAGGAAGGGCTGTCTAAGAAGACAGGGTGGGAAGGTCAGTACCCTGTCTTGGGTGTGCTGCCTGAAAGTGAACTGTGTGACTGCAGCCAGCAAATCTCATTGTAAGACTTCATGCATAAACCCACAAGCACAAAGGAATTAGAATATACAAACCTGATTCTGGTTAAACCCCACACATTATGCAAGAGCATTTATGAAATGAACTTTAAGAACAACAGAGTGACAGCAGCTAAGGTAAGAGTGCAATCAATCATGAGTAATCGTGTTTTGCTCAAGAATCTGAGGGGTCATTATTATGCAAACAAAAGCATAAATGGGTTTTAATTTCTTGGATATGACCTGCTCTTTCTTCTCTAAGCAGCCCAGCTGGGAATTCTGGACTGAGTTTGCAGTCATATAGCTTTGAAATAAATTGTAGCTTTACCTGGATTTCTTGGTTCTCTTGTAGTAAGTGGCTTGTTGATTTTAAATTCCACTTAGTGCTTAGACTTTAGACTGGATTTTATTTGAGAGATTCAAGGCTCTTGAGGAGTGATATAAATACAGTTTACCGAAGGGCCTTTTTCTCCATAGAATAGGTGAGAAGTGATTTTGGGTCCTTTGTACTGAAGTCATGGTGTTAACATGATCCCACCCCTTCTCTTTATTTTTCAGTGAGTTCTGAAAACAGACTCATCTCTACCTCAGGCTGTAACTTAGTTGCCTCTCTTCTGAAATTGCCCCTGCAGAAGAGCCCTGCTAATACCTCTCTCTGGGTGCCCTAAACCCAAAGGAATGCAGAGATTGTTGTTATGCCATAGAAACATGTAGGGTAGAGGTAAAATCATTTGTGTTGCTGGAAAGAAGAAAAGGGAGTGAAACATATGGCTAAATCTTTTATCATCATCACATTGCACTGATGATTTTTTTGAACCCAAACATGTTTAAAACAAAGCTGGTTGATGTGTGACTTGTGTCATCAATATGTGGCCACCTGAGAGTTCTTGGAAACACACCCAGTACCTCTAAATCTTATAGTTAAGCTGCTTACAAGCTACTTAATCCAAGAGTCAGCATGAGCTTTATACATATGAAGAGCATACAGTCTCTCCTGATTTTGGAATGCTGTTCCTGATGGAAATTTTATATGAACTCCAGCATGAGATTACAAAGTATAACATGGGGTTTGTAGGCAAAACTTTTTATGTGCAAATAAAAGGGTCGCAAAGGCTATGAGCAGCTTCTGACACCGGCCTGTTGAGTCTCTCACTTCGCATGTAAGACTCAGTTCATTGGCCTCTCTTCTCTAAATTCTTTGTGGATGGTTTCTCTCTGGCTCCAGACTACTCCTGATGGTGAATTGGTAGAGATGGAGGCATTTATATGGGACTGTGCTGCAAGCCAGGTTTTGCCTCCCAGCCAAGCCTACCTGTGAGATGTTGGGAATGGAATACTCACTTTATTCACGACCTGAAAGCTTAACATGTGCCCTCAAGACCCTGATGTATTATTTCTTTTCACTATGCTAGTGTGGAGTCTGTCTTTCCTGCTGGAATAACCTGGGTGATGTAATTTAATATTTTGGTGTTGTTTTTAGATTATTATTGTTGCTATTATATATTTTATCTGCAATGGAATCCCAGCAGAATGAGTGATGACAGTTTGTAGTCGCTGAAGATTGGGTTGTTTTTTTTCATGGTTAAAAAAGGTGTACAAGTAAACTAGAATTGCAGAGACCTTGGTAACCAACAGAAATCTTTTTTTGTGCGTCAGTGCGGGATAACTTAGGGGAACAAAAAGTGTCAAGGTTTTGATTTCCTACTAGACAACACATTATTTGTAACCTTAATATCATGACTACAGCAACTTCCTTTTTAAGGCCTTAGCTGGTACAAAAGATAGGGCTCTATATGTGTGTTTTGCTCTGCTTGCCACACTTCTTGGTCATTCATTCTGACCTTGTCAAGTGGATTGTTTTCATAACTGCTAAGCAACAGTGAAAACCCAAACCACAAGCCATTACCAGAGCAGCAGTCTGCATTTCTGTGGCCTCCTGCCATGGGATTGACTTGGGCTGCGCACTGCAAGTGCTACAAACTGCAGAAACACACTTTGGCCAAGTTTGAGGGCAAAGCTTTCCTTGGTTTTCTGTGTTGTACTAAATCTCCTAATTGTAAAGGCATTCAGCGTGTTTTTATGAACCAGAATTGTTCAAAGTCCTACATTGTAGTCACTTGGGTAGATCTGATGCCTCAAAACTGCCTTGTGTATCCTCCAAATGCCAGAGGGTATTAATTCCTGTATGCTGCAGACTGAAAGGGAAATGCATTATCATGCTGAGTGTAAGTTTGTTAAATGACTCAAGTAAATGGTTTTCATTCAGGTATGAAGCTTGTCAACTGTATTAGTTCAGGGGTTTTTTTAAGCTGTTGAAAATGCTTCATTTTCTTGCTAAAAGTGTTACGAAATGCTGTGTAAATTCAACTGCATAAGGAACTGTCACTTTTCTTTTTAAATTTGCCCGCTGTTAATTTAGTTTTGTTTAATGAAGCCTATAAACTGAGCAGATGAGTTGGGAGTGTGTAACCTTGGAACCCTTCCTCTGCGCCTGACTCACAGACATTTTTGATTTAGCTTCAGGGATGATTCTCCTTAGATTCTGTTATCCTCAAATGGCACTAGTTTTACCAAGCTTGACTATTCGGGAAACATAAATCATGTCTTCAAAAACCACGAGAAAGCACTGAATTAGAAAACAATTGGACAAATGAGCAAATCTGTTTGAATTCCTGAGCTTTAGTCTTCTCACTGCAGTAATTGAGGCTAGAAGAGCAAAATTCCCATGTAGTCAGAGGGTCCGGGAGCTGGCTGTTCAACAGTAATATTACTGCAAGTATTGTTCTGGTTTTGCTAAGGGTGGGAATACTGTAATATGGGCAGAGTCTGTAACAGATTCTAGCTACAGCTAAAACCAATATATGATGTGTTGGATGATGTCTACTGGTTCTTCTAGATTCAACTTTCTCCATACATAAGCTGTAAATTCAATTTGTTACAAGCAAGGCAGTATTTCTTTCTTTTACTTAGCTGAAGAGAGAAGCCACTAAAATCACGTTGGGATTTATATATTGCAAAAATTGTTGTGCTATGGGTACAAAACTTGCCAAAAAATGTAACTGTTTTAATCTTCTCTGTTATTCTTGCTCTGAAATACAATCACAGATCACACAAAAAGATCGTGACAAGCTCTAGCTGAACTCTGTGTAGTTTTCATTTTAATCTTTCTGGTTTGTTTGGTTTAGAGACATTTAAGCACCTTGTTTCCTCTGGGCATGTTGTGCTTTGTGTCCATGCTTTGTGCATGGTGTCTGCTCAGAGCTTTTACCAGAATACCAAATTTTGGTGACATGCAGTCAAGTGCTCTTTTGCTGCCCAGACTCTGGGTGCTTGTCTTTTAGAAGTAGAAAGGGATGAGAAGAGAACCAATTGGTTCATGCATGAGCAAGCATTTTAATTTATCAGTCGTCTTACAACCCCTTGTTTTCCTCAGTTTTCATTTTGGGCTTGTCTTCTGATGCTGAGGAAGATGGAAATGGAAATAAGTTTTTCCCTAGCCTCATGTGGCAATCATATGTCAACTTCAGATTTTAGTAGTATATGTCCAAACACCTTTTAGCACATATTTGGTCTGGGTAGTTACCCTGTCAAACCAGATTAACTTTATGTGGCTTTATGTGTGGGATTGTCTGCATTGTGCAGTTTTATTATCTAACAAACACCATTTAGCTGCTGGTGATTTAATCTTAATTAATGTTACAGCTCCTGGAATTGTGTTTCAATGCAGTCATGGTGAACTTTAAATTAAGATCGAGCAGTCCTATACATAAGCATCTCCTAAGGGGTTTGTTTTGTTGGTTTTTGTTCTCTTGAGTAGGGAATGCTTATTGTCTCTGTTCCAAGGACTTCCACATCTAATATATAGCAGTTTTATTTACAAAACAATTCACTTGCATTTTAATTTTCATGAAAAGTATCATGAAGTGTAATGGGTTTTAGTTGCAAATTTGGATGGGCACGTAGTGCTGTAATCTTTCTTTTGACTCTTTGCCACTGGCCAAGTGAAATTAAATATTTTGGAACATCTTCATTTTGCTGTCTGACAACTCTCCTCTAAGTGAAAGCAGATGGGTGTACATCAGCAGGAAAGGAAAGGAAGTGTGGCATGCATAACAAAAACAACAACCCAATGAGTCTGTTCTTTTCATGCAGACCTGTGCAGGTACTTCCAGTCTGGATCTGATAAGTGCAAAGATCTGAAGTTCACTTAAGGTGTGAATTATCATAAGAGTTAAAGACAGTGTTGTGTTTTATTTATTAACATTTTGCATTTAAGCATCTTTTGAATATTTTGTGTCTTTGTGATTCATATTCAGCCAAAGTCCTGTTATCTAAACAGGTACATATAGTCCTAAATCTCTTTTAGAACATTATAATTTGTGTTCAGTTGAAAGAAGTGCTTCTATGCTGTCCTGAACAGGAACACTTTCCAAATTCATGGATTTAATGAGGTCAGCCTGTTTTATTCTTGACTTTGTTATGGCATGCATTATGTCCTTGTAATTCTATTATGAGCTCATTCATTATGAAACTCTTAACAATGATTTTTCAGATGAGGCCAATAAAATTAAACCCATTTGTAATTTATGAAATGTAGTCAAGGAAGCAGAATATGTTCCAAAAATGAGTGTTATGAAATTTCTCTGTAATTGTTTCGAAGATGTTTTCTAACAACAAATTCATTTCTGTAATTAAAAAAAAAACCTGTTTATGCTTATAGACAGGTTAAAAAATTATGCTCTAGCATGAATTCTAGACCTAAGAAATTCAGATTCACTGTTTCTTTTAAAATAAATTAGTTCAGAAAATAGTACTAGAAGTGAAAAGCCATCCTGACAGTTAAGGAGCATTTATAGCAGCTGTATATAATATCACCTGTCATAGAGATTATTGCAGTCTGCCCAGAAATAATTAAAGGATGTGCACTCTTAGGAGAAAGAAGGCATGGCCAAGCTGGCTAAGGGATGCTACAGTTTTGGTGAGGCAGCTGTGGGAATTCAGTACTACTCGAAACATAGACCACCAAGGGCTTTATCCCCACATGAATTGCCTTATTTCTACATCTTCTACTTGTGTGAGCTTTTATTAGTGCTGAGCTTACAACTTCATTATGCGCCTGGAAAAATTCTTGCACTTCATGCCCCGAGGCCTTCTCCAGCCTTCCTGAAAGAAGCTTGCTCCTGCTCATGCTTTTGCTTTTGTGGGGATCTTCCAGTGGAAACAGTTATTTAACCTGATGATGAGGTTTATCTGGTTTGGCTTGATTTTACTCTAAGAAGTGGCATGTCGTTATGTAGGGTATGGCCTATAGCATTCTTGAATTACTTTATGGGACTTGATTTGGTAGTTGGGAGATTTGAATGACTTCTCAAAAAACCATTAATTTAGATGACACATAAATGCATATTTTCTTTTCCTGTAATTGTGGTCAACAGTGTGCTTAAATAAATCCACAAAACAAAACCTGTGTTTCACTCCAGGAGGGATCATACACATTGTACCCTAAAGTACAGAAAACAGTGTGATTAATTACAAAATTATGTATCTCAGGGAGTCTCTGGTGAACCATTGACTCTCTTCTCTTGATTTGTGGCTGCATTAAGTGCTACTCAATTGTCCTTGCTAATTTGCAATTAAATCTCATTTTGGATGTGGTTGGCTTTTTGGTTGTTCATAGGTTTTTTTTTCCCCTTGCTAAGCAGTACATTAAGGAAAAACTTTTTTTTTCCCAGTCATGCTAAACGGGCTGCAGTGTGATCTGAGTCAGACGAATACTTGACAACCAAGAGGAATTTCTGTTCCATGTTTGTGGAGCTGCTAAACTTCAGGTGCCACAAACCACATCGTGGAATGATGTTAAAAGAAACCAGCTTCCACTGAGCATTTCCCTCCAAGGCAAAAGTTCTCCCTGTGAGAAGATGCCTTCCAGTTGTGCCCTAAAAATCCTACCAGAGCACAAGTGGCTCTTCTGAGCCACTGCAGATCTCTGCAGCTATTTCTGGGTACTGCTCTGAGATGAGAGGAACTGGGTGGGTTGAGAGCATCAGCTGGGCTCCTGTCGGTGGCATCTTCAGTGGCTGGGTGCTGGAGGCTGAGCCTGACCCAGAGTGCTTGGCAGGAAGTGGAGCAGCTTGTGAGGAGCTGCCTATGCCAAGCAGCGATTCTTTCTTTTGAGGTTTGGCTGGGGATGCAGCTCCTGGAGGGCAGTGCTGCTGACACGGCGAATACCGAGCTGCTATTCAAAGCTGAGCAGCTGATAAAAATGGGGGATGAGAGTGCAGCACTCTGCAAAATCCGCGTGCTTAACTCTGAAAGCTGTTTTTGAGAAGATAAGGAAACAGAGACTGAAGATGCCACTTCCACTAAGCTGTATGTCTGTATCTTTTAGAATTAAAGCTTCACTAGGCTGTAAAAGGCCCACAAGACCTGATAAATGTGCATTTTAAAATTGGAAAGGGCAGCACCATCTCCATAATTCCTAACTGGCTTTAGAGCCGAGCACTCCCAGTATCATTTCTTTGATTCATGAGAGCAGCTAAAACCTAATAACATTATGGAACATAGTCATCTCTCTAACAGGCTTCCTTTCATACAACTCAAAAGTTTTTTTAAAGCTACTGTTTAAAATTCATTTCACAAGTCAGGCTCAGAATAGAGATAGAAAAGTTAGGAATTTCTATTTTGCTAATTCTGAGTGGAACTGTGCAGAAGGAAAAATTCCTTAGGAAAGTCAGTTTTCGGGCTGGCTTGAGAATATATTAACTTGGTTTGTCATGCTGTCGTTCTGATTTTTAACTCTGAACTGTTTCTGAATTTATGAATGTTGGACAATTTTTTTGTGATGCATTTCAGTTGACCGAGACCTGCTCCCCATAAGTGTCAGGGAGAATCAAAACAACCACCTTGTCACTGTTACTCAAAATTGTGCCTTTGAAACTGTTTTGACATTTGGCCAGGCACCCAGGCGTTGTGTTTTACAGCTTCAGCCAATCCATTTACATATATGGCAAAAGGGGATCTGATAATTGGATCTGGTTGGAGAAATTCCAGTAAAATGACTTTTGCAAATGTTGTGCTCTGGCACATTTCTGCCTGCCTCCGAAGGATCTGCAGCACCAGAACACTGCTGCTCTGTGGGCAGTGCCTGGACAATAGGGTGTTTGTCATGGAGAGGGAAAGGGATAAAACGCTGGGAGCCTCAGCTCGTGGGGGGCTGTGACCTCAGCCCTCAAGGCTCTCTGGAGCACAGAACTGTGAGGGTCATTCCTCAGGATCTTTGGTGTCTGTATTAAAGATATTTGTGTTTTTTCATGGCAAAGGCATGGTGTCAAAAGCTGGAATTACGGGTTTTGGCATAATTTTAAGAATTTTTTGTTGTTGTTGTCATCCTTTTTCAAATTGTTTAAAAAGATTGTAGGGGTCGTTTTAGTCCTGAAACTGTTAGTCTTCCTGGAAGGACACTGCAGCAGAGAGCTGCTGGGTCTTTCTTGCATCTTGCTGTGAATATACAGTAGCATCTTTGAATACCAATACTGATAAAAATAGTAATTGCAAACAATTAAAGAAGTCCTTAGGAATTACTGGCTATCCACCTACAGGAGCACAGTAGTGCTGCAAACTTGAATAGAGAACTGGAATCCCCAACAACAGGCAGGACATGGACCTTGGTGCAAGTCCAGAGGAGGGACCGCAGTGATCAGAGGGATGGAGCAGCTCTGCTGTGAGGAAATGCTGAGGGAATTGGGATTGTTCAGCCTGGAGAGGAGAAGGCTTTGGGGTGACCTCAGTGTGGCCTTGCAGTGCCTGAAGGGAGCCACAGGAAAGATGGAGAGAGACTCTTGGCAAGGGCCTGGAGTGACAGGACAAGGAGCAATGGACTCACACTGACACAGAGCAGGGTTAGATTGGATATCAGGAAGGAATTGTTCCCTGTGAGGATGCTGAGGCCCTGGCACAGGTTTCTCAGAGCAGCTGTGGCTGCCCCATCCCTGGCAGTGCTCCAGGCCAGGCTGGATGGGGCTCTGAGCCACCTGGGACAGTGGAAGGTGTCCCTGCCCATGGCAAGGGGGTGGGAATGAGGTGGGTTTTAAGGTCCCTTCCAACCCAAACTATTCTGTGAGTTTATGACCATACAATGTGTATGTGCCCTGCATACAAGATAAACACCTCTCTCCTGATTTGTCTAACACCTGTAAGAGAATGGAAGGTGGGATTTTTTTACAGCCCTGCCAGATCACTAACCATTTTTTAACTCTAAAGTTTTTTGGCTCAGCTGAACAGTTGTTAAAATTAATGGTCTTTGGAATTATTGATAAATGTACCTCTTAAGCGCACTGGAATCATGACAGTGTTCAGGCTGACTTACTACTTTTATCTTCTTTCACACATACCGTTTTGTCTCTCTTTTTAAAAATCCCAATAAAGCTTTAATTGTCCCATTATCCTCCCAGATGTTCTGCCCTCTGGCAGATCTCAGGGATGGAAATGTACTTGCTGCAAAGTCAAAGGTGAATAAACAAAAAAAGGTGTATACACATTTTTGCATTTGTTCCATATTTTTTGTATGTCATGTGTTTCCTGAAACATTTTATTTATTTACTAAAGGGTTTTTTGTTGTTTTTAACCAAGCATTATGTGTTAATAATTGCCTTGACTTCTAGCAGACATAGTATTTTACCTTTCTGGTGGAAAGCAATAGTTCTTAATGTGTATGCAGCATCCCAGCATGACAGGCTCAAAGAGAAGCAGACCCCATGTGACAACAGGAACACCCAGGAACTTCATCTTGTGTCTCAGTGGTGCTAATACATCAAGGTTGTTCTGACCTCTCTCTTACAGAGCCTAAAAAAAACCCTGTATTTATATTTAATGTAAATACTTAGTAGCTGTTTGTTTGGCTTTCTGAGGGTTTTGCATTCATCTTGAACTCTGTTTGATTTTATATTTTTCTTTTAGCTGTGTATCTACCACTGTAGAAATATTAGAGTATTTTCTGTTTTATTTATTAATAAATGCTGGCATGAAAACTTCAAGAGGTGAGGTTAAGTTTAGATAAGAGTATGTAGGAGTGGTAACATGAGGGCAATCTTGAATTACAGCATCAAACCTAAGGGCAAAGATATGGAAAATTCAGATAAGTACCAAGACTTGTCATCTACTCAATTTACTGACTATTTTATGTGTTTCATACTGCCCCAAGCTAGGATGACATGAAAAACAGCAGAAGGTACCAGCATCTGTAAAATCTTCAGCTTGGGACCTGATGTTACTCTCCCTGCCTTCCAGTCACAGCACCTGGTGTGGTGCACAGTATGAACCCCTTCCTTTCCCAAGCAGTAAATCGGTAGAATTGGCACAAGCAGTGTTTCTGAACCTTTTTTTGATTTGTGGAAATTCCAGTATCTTTGTGGAAATTCCAATATATTACCTGTATGACAATATCTCTCTCTCTCTGTCCCTTCCACCTGCAGGTTTTGGCAGTGATTCGTAGACCCCCAAGGAGTTTCTGTGGCCACAGTCAGGGACCTGGATCAGTGGCAGGAAACCAGAAGAGAGATGTCAGGAAAGCACAGTGTTTGTTGCCTGCTAATTTGATAGTGTCAGGCTGAGAGCATCTTTATTGTAAACTATGCCAAGAGTGATTTCCAGCAGAGAAAACTGAGCAGCTGCTCCTTTCCTGGCTCTCCTCCCTTCAAAGCCACTGATTTTGCAGCTCAAATGCTACTACCTGCAGTTTTATTGTCATTCACGTGCAGTGTGTGCACCTAACAAATCCACTTGCTGGAGACGGTAAGAATTTAGCTGTTTCCATTACCTGCAGGAAGGGAAGAGGAGTGGAGGCTTTTTAAACTTGGGAGATAAACTTGGAGGATAAGTTCCTTTTCCACAGTAGCTGGCAAGATGAAAACTAAAAAGCGGCCAGACAGGGATAGCTGGAGGCATTTGCTCAATGCTGTTTAAAGATGTTTCACAGAAATACCATGGAAGGGTGGGAAGCTTAATTAGAAGTTCTTAGCAAGTTATAAATATTTCTTAAAAATAACTCTTAATGTGGCTTCCTAGAAGCATTTCAAGGTATCTGAGAAATGGAAGGAATCCTGCTGTGATTGGCTTTTTATGTAATGCAACATTTTCCATAAATGAGATCTACAGAAATTTTTTCCTTTGCTTTCCCCTCCACTCCAATATCCTAAAATAAGCAGAAGATGATATATTGCAGATTGCTAGCTTGTGCCTCTTTATAAATTTTTGAATAGCAAATACTAAAACAGATTATTCATTTCTATGCATGTTTTCCTATCATCAAAAGATTACAAATACATGTGTGATATTTAGAGGTATGCTATTTTTTTTCCCCAGGTAGCTTATTATAAAATCTCATGTGATACTGTGTCACACTGGGTGTGTCAGATATGTACACATAATTAATTGCAAAACTGCCATACATAAATTATTAATGTATTAAGTAGAACTAATTGGAATATATTTTCTTCCAGATATGCAAACTTTCACTGTCAAAACTTCCTTCCTTCCAGGTACTGCTGTAAACAGTTAGGATTTTTTGGTGAAGAACTGTTTCATTGCTTCACATTGATGCAGACTCAAATAAAGAGTTCTGGACCCATGGCTGCAATTTAGTGATGTGAATTGGAAAACAGGGTTTTCTGTAGCTTTCTGAACCAAGCAGGTAAACTTTCTGAAATAGATTAACAGAATGAAAAACACTGTTTCTCTGATAAAAAACAGGTTGTTGTTTTCTGCCAGCCATGTTTTCTGCCGGTCCTTGTTTTTTACATTTGTCTGGATTCTTAGACTGAGAATTGCACTTTTTCACCCCTGGAAGGAATAGTTTCACTCCTACAGATGTACCTATAAAGAAAGTGCAGTCTTAAAGGAAATTCCCTGATTGATGGGGCACTGAAGCCCAAATGCCTCCAGATTATCATGCCGTAGTAATACCAAAGAGAACTTGTTCAATCACTGAGAAAACTAGTCACACCAAAGCTGGAGCTAAGTTATTTCTCTTTCTTCCAAGAAGGAGCTACAAGTTAAAGGTCCTCACTGAGAAAAAGCACATTTATGTTTAACTAACACTGTGTGCACTTAGTTGACATTTTTCCTGTTGTTTTCTTTGTCCTTTTTTCTCAAAATATCGGTAGATATATGTTAGTATAAAAACCTCTGCCTGCCGAGTCTTTTTTTCTTCCTCTCCAGCCTGATCAATCTAGTAGTAAGAATGTAATTAAAAATGAAGTTTGTAGGGGCTGTAAAGTGGGAAAGGCTGTGCGTCTCCTGTCAGATACTTGTAATATATTCTTCCACCCATTTTTTCCTCCTGATGTGAGGCAACAGTAATAACAAAGTGATAAACATCTCATCATCCTCCACCCTTACATAAGAATCACTGGTTGCTAAGCATGATCTTACCACTCTGTGGCTTTATCAGCTGCTATCATCACAGCCATTGTATCAGCCTCAAAATAGTAATCTGCAGCTTTGATGTTGTAGTGATTGCTACATTTTCCATGGCACAGTGCCTTCCTTTTGCCAAGTGAGTTCTGCAGTACAGGGGCCCACTAGAGTAGGTGAAGGTAACAGCTGTTCCTTGAGGCAAGAGCCCCAAGGCAGCTCTTGAATAGGAACCACAATCCTTGTGTGATGCAGGGGTTTGCTATCCTGCTTTTCCATGAGGAGAGAAAGTGATCTGGATGTAGCTGTCAGAAGGAAACTGCTCATCCTTGCACAAGGATGTCTTCACTGGGCAGTGCACTATAAACTTCATTACAAAGATGCTGATGCGTGGATTCAGTCCATCTTGGGATTGCTTGAGAAAAAAAAAATAGCCTTTCTGTCTGTCCACATCCTGTGGGTGCAGCAGCACACACCCATGATAAGGCAAAGTTCCTAACATAATTTGGGGCACCTGTGAAACACTGGAGGATGTAACAAAGACTGCGAGATATGTGCAGACCAAACAAGTTCCATGAACTGCAGGTGAGCTCTGGAGTACTCTATGTGCTTCTCTGGGGTTTTTGAGGGCAGTGGCACAATCATTCCCTTGCTCATGTGATGTGAAGGGTTCAGCCAGGTTGTGTCGAAGGTGTGATGGAATGAAGAAGCAATGCAACCAGGGAACCTGCTTCCAGCAGCCTCCTGGAGAAATGCTGCTCCTATTATCAAATCCAGGTTGGAGAGTCCTGTATGCCGAGTGAGGAAAGCACTGTCTGGGAGGACTGATGTATTATTATTCTTGTTAGAGGGTCTCTGGCCAGCCATCTGCTTTGCTCAGCAGGTGCTTCCCAGATACTAGATACAGAATCACAGAATGGTTTTGGTTGGAAGAGACCTTAAAGATCATCCTGTTCCAATCCCTTGCCATGGGCAGGGACGCCTTCCACTAGATCTGGTTGCTCAGAGCTCCACCAACCTCACCTTGAACATTTACAGGGATGGGGCAGCCACACAGCTTCTCTTGATAAACTGTTCCAGGGCCTCACCACCCTCACAGGGAAGAATTTTTTCTTACTATCTAATCTAACCTACCCTCTATCATTTTGGAGCCATTCCCCCTTGTCCTGTCACTCCAGGCCCTTGCCAAGAGTCTCTCCCCATTTTCCCTTTGGACTCCTGCAGGTACCAAAAGGCTCCAATGAAGTCACCCCAAAGCCTTCGCTTCTCCAGACTGAAAAATCCCAATTCTCCCAGCCTTTTCTCGTAGGAGGCTAAGGGAATTTGAATAATATAATAATTGGGAGCAGATAGTTCATCTTTCGACAGCCCTGTCAGTGAAAGATACATGAAAAATGAGTTTATTCTGTGTTGAGCGCAGTCACGAGCTGCAGTGTAAAAGCCAAAATGAGTATCCGTGGATGAGTACCTGTAACACTTCATCTTGTTCCAGTGGAGGGGAGTCTTGTCCTTCTTTTATCTGGTTGTTCATGTCTAACAGGAAATGACACTGAGGCTGTATTAATGATACTTAAGAATAATATTCTTGGAGTCTAGAGGGTTTTGGGATTTTTTTACATTATTATTAGAATAGTTGCATCTTTGGATCTTAAGCTAAAGACACGTATGTAATATAAGCTAAAATAGCACAAGCAATAGATTTTCTAAATTTTCCATTGGTTAAAGAAATCTTTAATTAACACAGGAGATACAGCCAGGGAGAGTCCTGCTCTTGACAGTACTTTGCAAAGATTGCAGATAATAGAGCATCTATTAAGTGTCCTCGACACGTGCACTGGCAGGTAAGGAAAGCCTGGAGATAAATGAAGAGGCTGCATTCCTTTGTGGATTGGGAGGGAGAAGCTAGAACCGGAGAAGTTACTCCACATTTTGAGTTTTTACACCCATCTGGCAAGGAGGAGGAGAGGTAGCACATTGCAACTCAGATGTAGATGGCTGGAAACATTTCTATCCCTCATTCTGGGCCAGCTCCCCAATTCTGCTCCTGAATTTTGTCTGCTGCTGCGGGTGGGAGCTGGGCAGAACAAAAAGAAGTTCCTTCTACACGTTCTCTTTCTCTTTTTGTTTCCTAAGCAAGGATGAGTTGGTTTTCTACAATGTTTTGAAACATGAAGGAAAACAAACCATCTCTGGGCAGATTGCACAGGTAAAGGTGCAACTGTTGGATAAGGATTATTTGCCATTAGAATTCAGTGCTGTCTGAAAAATCAGAGAGGAAGAATTACTGTCCTGTGAATTTGAGGAGGAAAACTGTTCTGGTTAAACTGTCCAGGTTGTCAGCCCACCTCTCCCCAAGTGGTAAACCAAAGTGATAATACTTAAAGCTGTTTCACTTTTTAAATTTTGAAATAAAATGGTTAGAGTTCTCTATATTTCCAGACTGAAAAACATCACCCTGAAGTACTAAACCTGTGGCATATAATTAACATAGTTTTGAGAATAAATGTTCATTTTACAGAGGGAGAGCAGTGACAATTCAGTTGCTTGTCTGTCTCGCCTTTGCAAGTGAGAGTATGCCTGAGATTTTCTCTGGTTTACCTCTAAATTTCTGCTCAAGGAGCAGATACCAGGCCTTGTGGGAGCATCACATGTTGGACTGTCTTTCTTCCACACCAGGACAATACTGTGGCTGCTCTAGCAAACACATCACCCAGGTTTTGCATTATATCAAGCCTGTAGACCTGACTCTTCTTAGCAGGAGCATCAGTTCTGTTCTTTGGTCAGTCTGGAAGAATTCTCCTCACCTTAGGAGAACTTCTTATGTTGCCAGCCAGCTTTTGAAACAGTCCTGAGCCTCAGGGCTGGAAACACGTTTGTTTGCCAGCTGGGAATCAGAGCATATGTCTCACTTCCTGCACCTCAGTGGTGTTTCATTACTGATGCCTTCCTCCTCCTACACCCTTTTTTCTTGCAAAACTTCATCTCCCTCTCACTTTTGTTTGGGATTCCTCCTGCTTTCGTGTCAGGAGAGCCCTGGTTCCTGTTAAAGGAGCCAAGGCCCTAGGTCGGTTTTGGTGAAGTACCGGTTCGCAGTGAGTACAAAGCGCTTTAATCCCTGTAGCCAAAATCAGATCATATCCATCTAGATTAGACACAGTAGCTGAGTTACCTGTTTCCAGGTGGATCAGGCTGGAGGCAGAGCTCAGGATGAGGGCTGACCTGTAATGACAAGCTTTACTGCCTCTTGTCACCATGCCCTTGATAAGACACTAGACATTATAATCTTAAGGTTAACACACTAACACTGCTCACACTGCTGCCAACTGGAATGCAGCCTTTAGCGCAGGAAAACTCCTCCTAAATATATATTCGAGAAATGAAGCAAGCCTTCTACCTTTCATTTTGTTATGAAAAAATAACCAGCAAAATTCTGATAGATTTATCTAAAAATAGCACAGACTTTGAGAGAGGAAATGACAGGTTTTTCAACCCCCTTTTTGTACCAGCAATGAGTAACTCAGTTGTTTGGCAATTTCTTATAATATTAATGCTCTGGATTTGATTTTTTCTCCTGGTTGCACTTCTCCTAACCAAGATGCATTTGTTCTTCTTGGGAGAATCTTATGTTGCTGTCTCATTGCCATGGTACCCATGTGGAAAGACTTCTTAGGAGGAAAGTAGGCAGAATTTATTCCTGTAGTCACACACTCTTCTTCATCAGAACAGTGATTAAAATTAAGTTGTGCCAAAACAAAAAGAAGTTTTGTTATTTAAACTTTATCTGAATTGCTGACAAGAGCTGTTCTGACAATGCAAAGAGGAGGAAGCATCCACACCTCCTCCTCCCCCCTTTTATTGGCTTGACAAGTTCATGGCAGAATCTGACAAGTTTTGAGGTGTTTTTTTGGTGTGTGTTAGTAGTTTTTTTTAAGTTGTCTTTACAGAACTCTGCTCTTTGGTGTTGTTGGTGAATAGGGCAGGCTGGCAATCAACAGGTAGGCACAGGAGATGGCAGAGGCATGAATTCTGATTTGAAACCTTCATCCTATAACAGCTTTATCTAGTCAAAATATGGTTTGACTGATTAAAAATTAAGAGTCTTCCTGGTGAGGAACAGGAATTATCTCTGTGTTGCAAAGACCCGTTTCCCTGAATGTAAAATGGTCGAAATAGGAAGAATCTTCCCACAGCTCTAGGTCTTTTGCAGCCCTAAATGTTGCACATATTCATATTTATATTCTCTCTTTCGAATCACATCTGTTTGCTTGCCACATGGGCTTCTTCATGCACATCCAAATGCCTGATCATGCAGATCCCCTGCTCTCCTTGGCTTGTGCAAGCAGCAGGACGAGTTTGCTGCAAGGCTGTTACTTGTGCTGGCTGAAGTGCTGCCTTTCCCTTGTGCAAGGAGATGTTAAAAATGGAGATGTTAAAAAGAAGAGGGCTAAGAGGTTGTGTCAGCTAAGGGCACGTCTGTGCTGCACCTTAGTCTGGCAGCTCTGTGGCACGGCCGTGAGCTGAGAGCTTCAAAGGGACATCCAGAGCGTCAGCTGGCACGTGGGTTAAACGAGCAGTGTTAATTAATTGAGGAGCAGGGCTGTCTGGAGGGGGTTTTAGCACTCCTGGTGCTGGAAGCAGCTTGATCACAGCTAGACCAGGTTATCCCTGCAGTCTTCTGCTGCTTCAGGGTCATTTCAGGATGTTCTCCCCCGGCTGGTGGTTTGGATGCTACAAATGAAAGGGTTTGGTAAACACATCTCCGTGTGTTCTGCTTTGGTGAGCGTGTCATGTCCTTAGAGCGCTGACAATGTTTGGATTGCCTTCGGGCATTTTTGTTTTGTTGTGGGAAGAAGGGGTTGTTTTTTCGGGTTGGTTTGTTGTTCTCTTACACTGGTGCTTTAGTTTTTTATTAGTAAAACAAAGGATCTGGTTTTAGTGTGTGACAGAAGAGCATTGTGTGAAGAGTGCTGCTGAGAATGGTGGTTGCAGAATGATGTGTGCTTGTTGCATTTTATTGTTTTGAGAACAAACATGCCCCTCCTCTCTAGCTGCAATCTGCTGATTCAGTTGAAGAAGCAAGGTCAGCTTTCATCTATCTTTTTTTTTTCTTCCTGTAATCTAGAAATATTTTAAAATATTCATTGTTCCCTGCCAGAGAGTTCTGTGCTTTCCTTCTTAGCTCTGCAGTCACCCAGGACTCCTGGGTGCTCCCTGCTACTTCTGCTTCACACCCCGCCACGTTTTTAGCTGAAGCAGGTAAAGAAGGCCTAATTGTTGGGAGAGAAGGAGGAAGATTACAGGTACTTGGAGGAGGCAGGACTGCCAGCACCAAGGGGACAGATTGAATTCATTTGTATTTGTATGAAAGATTTTAAAACTGGCCAGTGACCCAATGGTCAACACGATGGTCACTCCCATGCAGTGACAGGGGACTTGCCTTACCCTGCTCTGGGAGGGGGTACAGGGATTCACGGCAGAGAATGGCAGGGAATACAGAGATGCACAGCAGAGAATGGAAGTAATTCAGTCACTTTTGGTGACATCAGATTTCTGAAGAGCGCAGCTGGTGCTCGGCAAAAACAAGCGCGTCCTCTGACAGGAAGAGTCAAAGACCTGCATGGAGGGAAGGCCCCTGGACCAAGGAGGGAGATGAAGGTGTTAATTCCTCCACTTGACGAAGAGAAGGAGGCAACACCTTCTGTGCCACATAAGATGTCTTGGGCAACAGAGATTTCAAGTCTTCTCCCAATTAGAGGACTGTTGCAATTGAAAACGGGCAAATCCACGCCTTTTTTTTCCAGGCTGTCATGAAGAAATGAGGAGGCGTTTCTGGTGGTGACAGGATGGTCAGGTGGCTTGGTGATAGGGCCTGAATCCTTGGTTCTTGGATCCTCTTCCTTATTGGAAGGAGCAGTCCTTCACCAGTGTCTGATTGGAGCCAGGATTTTCTGGGTTTTGTGTCTTTTACCATCTGTTAATCTCGGGAGGGGACTGGGAAAGAAAGCATTGCTAATATTTGCAGTTACGGTTGAGAATTGTCCATGAGTGGCTGTAAGATAAGAACTATTTTCCTCAGGAACTTCCTGGTCATTTGCAGCTTTGGTGGCAGGTGACGGATGGCAGTGTAGCTGTTAGGGCAGGCGGATAGATGAGCACGTTTGGAAATCTGCCCTGCCTGAACAGATGTTCCTTTGCACAAACAAGTTTGGAAAGCTCCTCTGAATGGAGAGTACAAGCAGATCACCGTGTTTAATAGCTCTGCCTTTCATGTCAGAGAGATCAATAATTTTGAGAATAGAAAACTTCATAAAGTTCCTTTTACTGGTGTTCTGATTTAATCAATGAGAAATACAAAAAGCAGCCAGCTATGAAATAATGAAAAGTGACAGGCCTATCATAGGATTTTATCGTATTTCTATCCCTTTCGAGACACAGCAAGATTATTTTAATGAAGTAATGAGTATTTTACTTTGTGGTGATGTACTGACTTAAACCTGCTGCTGCCACCCAAACCTTTGCAGTGAATTCTGCTTCCAGCTCTTGTCCCCTGTGTCCCGTGGGTGTCTGTGTGTGGGTGTAACCTCTGCCCATGTGTGTATTGCTGTCTTTGAATATGCTTGCTAAACACCTGGCCTGTGGAGGAGTTCCTGTGTTTTCCTGAGAATTACAACAGAACTTTGTAATTTATGTTGCTGCCTTTGGTAGATTCTAAGCTTGAGAACAGAGGAGCAAGGTCCAGTGGATTTACTTAAGGATTAAATATTTACATTGTATCAGGGTTTTCAAAGAGCTCCCTGCTTAACTGTTCCCATATAAAACCTGTTCCCGTATAAATGAACCTGCCACTAAAGAAAAAAATGTTCCCCTAATAGTGCCAAAAGATTAAAACCAGTATTTTTAGTATGTACTTGGTGACAGAGAAGAAGTCTGGTTCCTCAGTGCGTGTGAAGACAGTCTGAGGCTTGTACAGGTTCTGCCAGTGGTTATCCAGGAAATTCTAACTGGATGCCTTTATGACTTGTGAATTGGAAGAACTGTAAGTCTAGGCTTGGATTAGCTGGACTGATTGACTCAGAAGTGTTCTAGGCTTACCTGTAGGTTAGCTCTGGGAGGAGTTTGGTGCCTCCAGGGCAGCTTTACTGGCAGTAAATGTCAGGCTTTTCAATCTTAGTGAGTTTCCGGGTGAACGCTTTTTTTTTATTTTTGTCCATCTCTTTTGTGTCTCCCCACCATGTTCCTCACCCTTCCGTGCTTCTTGCCCCCTCCCTGGCCTTAATGCAATATCAGTGCTTAATTCTGCAGAGCACAGCAAGCTTCCCTTCCCAACACTCAGCCAAATTCATCCTATCATCCCTCACTGAAGAGAGGGGCACCCTAAGAGCAGATTTCACGTTGAGTGAGTGATTTGAAGGGAACATCACTCTGATGTCACTGTGCTTTATTACAATTTTTAAGACCTACAGATTTATCGTAAGTTAGATAAAATCTGTTTGTGTACCAGTTCTCTGGGAGTACCAAGAGCCTCCTTGTGTAGGAAGAGCTGCAGATAAAGGGATTTTTAGGTGTCTTTAAGCATAATTCTGTCTGTGGCATGTTAACCAGGACAGGTGAGGAAATCCTGTTTCAGATGGTGAAGTGTAGGTTGCACTTCAGCAGTGATTTCTGTTGTTACCTTTCTAAACTAAATGTGGTTTGGGGGACAGAATGGACAAACCAGTTCTCACTGTGTGCAGCTGCGCTGGCAATTTTGGCTGTTTCAGATTTGAGGTTGGAAGAAGGAGGTTGCACAAGTCTCAGCCTCCACAGCTACAGAATTGTCACACCTAATAGTGAAAAGTCATGAGTCATATTATCACCCTGTTCCATTTTCCTGCCTCCAAAGAGATCTAACACGCTTAGAAGCTGGGTGCTTTATGATACCCTTTGAGACTACTAACTTGTCAGGACAGGCTCTTTAACTGGTCATTCTGGTACAATTAGAAAATCAGTATTTCAAGTGCACAGAAAAACGCTTTTCTTTTCTGAAGACTCCTCGGAGATCAGTGCCTTTACTTGTCCTCCCTTAACCCACGAGCTGCTTTTGGTCCTCAGCAAGCTCTGGCTGCACTTGTAGTCATCCTCTCCTTTCCTCTCCTCTTGCCATGTGGCCTTCTGCACACTGTGATCCCAGCTCCCTGGAGGACACAGCTGGTGTGTGAAACTGCTCGGTCAGGAATGCCTTGTCCTCTGCTTCTCACTCCACATTTGTTCCTCCTTTAGTTTGCTCTGGAATCCCTCCTTAGAACTGTAGAATTGTAGACTATCCAGAGTTGGAAAGGGACCCACAAGGACCATCCAGTCCAGCCCCTGGCCCTGCACAGGAGTCCTGGCCCAGCAATGCCAGCCTGTGCCTGAGAGCATTGTGCAAACTCTCCTGGAGCTCTGGCAGCCTTGAGAATGTGACCATTTATTCCCTGGGGAGCCTGGTCAGTGCCCACCACCCTCTGGGGGAAGAACCTTTCCTGATATCCAGCCTAAACCTCCCGTGCCACAGCTCCAGCCTCCAGGATCTGATTTTGTCAATTGCCTTAACATCTTCACTCAGCAATTGCTCAGCATCTTCAGCAACTCCAACAGCTGTTTTCAGTTTCTGTATTTGAGCAACTAAGAACAAGGTTTTTATCATAGCTGGGCAGCAACTAAAATTGTTTTGCATATGGTTTGTTAGAAGTTTCTTGCTTTACAGTGTTCCTGTTATGTCAGAGGGAATGCACCCAAACCCAGGTGCATCCACATTCCAGCCTGAATTACTAGGCACTGAATGAATGTTGTAGACAAATAAAATCCACCAGAGCTGATCTCTTCTGCTCCTTTTTTCCCTGTGTGATTTCTGTCTCCTTTGATCAGATCCCTTATTCTTTTATTGGAGTAAGAAATCTAAACTAAATGCAGCACTATTTCTCTACCTTACAATGATGCAGTGATCTGGAAACTGCTATGTATGGCTAGGATAAGAAAAGAATAATATGTGGAAGAAGGTGGTAAAAATCATAAAGCTTTTTTGAATTTGACTTTGTGAAAGGTTGTCCAGAAGGAGTGCAATGACTAGAAACAGAGTCCAGCTGTTGTTGGGTCTCTTCTATTAGAGGCCATTCTTGAACCAGAAGTCCTATCCTGAAGTTAAAATTAATTATTACAGTGCATATTGTAATAAATACTACCAGTTGTCCTGCACCTTTAAAAGTTCTGACAGTAGATGGATATACCTTTCCTTATTCCTTAACTATGCTTTTATGTGAGAAAGTCAGAGGGTGAAAATCAAAAGCTGCAGCGTGATTGGAAATAACTTTCTTAGCGGCAAAGATGCATTTCATACATTCAAAGTAACTTAATTCAGATCTACCATAGCTATTCTGGCAGCTATATTATGGTACCATTTCTCTGCAGTCTTTCACAGAGAATCCAAGAATTCTAAGTTTTAGCCATGCAGGTTTCCCACTTTACAGGGCTTTTAAATGTTGTGTCTTTTCTGGTTTGACTTAATGAAGAAAAGTAGAGAAGCCAGGTCAGGCAGATGACCCAGGAAGCAGCATTACGTTGAAAGTTCTTTACAGCTGCCTCTGGGAATGCTCTAGGGAAGCAGCAGTTCCTCTATATTTATTTTAAAAGTGAAATATTTCAGTGCTAAGGGAAAAAGCACTCAGGGGAGAAGGAAAGAGCTGCAGAAAAGGAAAAAAAAAAGTCCAGAGCAGCATAAGCATCATGGAAAGACAGAGAATGATCAAGTAATAAATGTTTCACAAAGCAAAGACAAAATTTATTCATCTTTCGGTGGTCAGGAAAATATTTTCCCTTAAAGAACTTCTCAAGACACCCTCTCAAAAAACAACTTCCTGACCAATACCTTTTTGCTTTTGTTTTTTTGACACACCAGAAAATCTTCAATTAAACATATTCTTTCATTTATATGGTATATGAAACACTCATTAATCTCTAATAATTTCTCTACTCTAGGTGCTGATTTATTTCTTACTTTTTGTACTCTTTTCACTTTTTGGCCCTTTTTGGTGCTAGTGTCAGTAACAATAATGTAGTCACTCTGCTGTTGCATGTGAGACCCCAAAGCTAAGGGTCAAATACTTCTTGCTCCTCATATTTTAAGTAGGAATAAAAAGGAGTGTCGAACAAGGAGAGTCAAGAGTCTCTCTCCATTTTTTTTGATGGCTTTTTTTTCTTTTTCTTTTTTTTCATTTTTTTTTCTTTTTTTATTTTTTGTATTTTGGGCTGTCCACATTACTGACCTTGAGTGACAGCAGCAGCCAGAAGGAGCAGCACTTGGCTGTGCATGGAACAGAGCCACTGCTCATCCCAACTTCCCACAAAAACCTTCATGGAAGTATCACTGGATCAGTAAGATTACACTCGGGTTTTCATTCTGATAAAACAACACTTCAGAAAGATGTACAAAATCTGCTCCCAGGGTAAAAGGAATAGAGTAAGACAGCTCACAGGCTGTGCCTTCCAGAGAGCAGAGACAAAGCATTTTTTTCTGAATCAGTGTCCCTGCTCGGACACTCCCTGGTTTCAGTCATTCAGTAGCTATTTGGAAGCTTTCCCAATGTGGGAAAGATAAAAGTATTTGGTTTTGGTTGTCAATAAGCAGGCAGTGTTCCCTTGATGAAAAGGATTGTTTTCTGGGGAGCAGGTTGAGGCAGGAGACTGAGACATCTCAGTCTCAGGAAAAGCCTTTCTGGCCAAAATATTTATTGGGCTCCATAGTAATCTATTGTTCAAAACCAGGAATTGTCATACTCAGAATCTAGGTGTTTGATTAATACACTAAAAAAACAAAACCAAGCAACTATAGAGAAGTTGTGTAAGTCTGTGAAACTCAGTGGTTTTGTAACTATTTTTATTTCTTTCTGGATAGAATTCTTTATTTAGCTTGGAAAAATTAGCTACATGGAAAAATTAGCTGTATTTATGTCTGTCTATAATATCTAAGTTGTTTTTGCCTAAGCTACAGGATTGTTTTTATTGAGTTTTGGGGGTTTTTTTGGGTTTTTTTTGGGTTTTTTTTTATCATCTTCATTAGTGCTAATGAAGGCTGTTTTTCAGGCCTGTATTTGGAGATATTTGCCAGAGGCCAGCATACCATTTACAGCAAGCAAAACTGAGTGCCAGCCCAGAAAAGAAACTAAACTTCAGCTCCCCTTTCCCTTTTTATGTGTTAGTTTTCTTCTTCATTGTCTTTTTCAAAGGAAAAATGCTATGAAATGTGGTTGCAATCAGAGTAATATGACACACAGAATTACAGAAATACAGAATGGTTCATCTTCTCACCTCTGGAAATTTCTTTCTCCTTGCCCATCCTGAACATGGTCTCGACATTTGCTTTTTATTATCCATGGGTCTGTTCTCAGTCTCCATGGCATTCCCAAAATACCAGGCTGTTTACTTCCAGTGACATCAACAAATTCATTCAGGCTCCTTGGATGATTCCCATCCGGTGCCACACTCCATCTTCCTCTACCAGGGGTAACACTTTCTCTCTCAGATTCCTCTATGAGACACAGGCTCCTGAAAAGTCTCTAGTGCAGACTTACAAATTTACATTTTCTACACAGATGTAGCAGAAATTAAGAGAATTTCCTCTACTGAAGTTACAGTTTCTATTCAAATACCTGCGAATGGACATCAGGACTAAGGTAATTTAGCAGCAAAAAAAAATAACTAAATGATGGAACTCTGGTTTTCTCACATCCCGTGCATCAGTGTTTGGCATTTTTGCAGATAATGACTGTTCCCCTCAAACGGGGCAAAAACAGCTGTTACTTCATCAGATTTTTTTCAACGGTTTCATTATGCTGGAGTATGGAATGTGATTTGCCACAGTGCATAAACAAAGGGAAGGAGAAGGCAAAATGGAGAAAAAAAACAAAAGGGTGATAATTATAAAAAAGGAGACCTATTTCAAGTACTTTCACATGCTGCATAAAAATACGCAGTTTAAAGTGTTGCATTTTAAATATAGAGACTTCCATGTGGAGATGATCTAAAGCAGCTTGAAAAATGGAGAGTTTCATTTGACCTTCAAGTTGCAGGAAACCTGAAGTGATTTTAAAAAGCTTGTGAAAGTTGGTTAGTTGGGTTTGTTGTTGTTTTTTTTTTTTTTTTACTTCCAAGGACTACTTCTGACTACTTTTCCTTCTGTGATTGTGCAGCACCTGGAGCACGTCCTGCCCTAGGATTCTCCAGCCTCTGTAACTGGTGTAACTGGTGATGCCCTACTCTGACAGAATAGATTTGATGAGCAACCTAAGACAATTTTTACTTTCTACACAGGCAGTCCAAAGAAATTAAGGTTTCACAGAAGGTTGCTAAAATGAAGTCCACTTTTATGGCATGATGATGGTGAGGAGCAGGGAAGGCTGAGAAAAAGGTAGATGCTGCTCCATGGTAAACATGCAGGAGAAGCCCCCCAAGCTGCTGAAATTTGAAATGGAGATGAACCCTGTATGGTTTCATGTGTTTAGGCAAAGGCATTCGATGCTTCCCTGTGAGGGAGGACTGTAATTCTGTGCCTCATCTTGCTCTGGTAACAGTCAGCAAATCAGCTTTTAAAGAACAGCTTAAACAAAAAGATTTGACTGGGAAAGATAAATGGGAAACAGTTTAATAGCAGAAGACATAGCAAGCACTGATTGAGAAGAAATGAGGAGGAGGAATAACTAGAGCTGATTTAAAACTTGTGTTTTCGTCCCTTAGGGAATTCTCTGAACTTCAGCATTTGGCTTTATGTTGGATAGGAATAAAAAAAAAAAATCTAATTTCTGTACTGGAATGGAGGATTATGAAAAAAATATTTGTTTTAAAAAGGATGATGTGAGTTTGTTTTTAAGGACCAATTTGACATTTTGTCTTCCCCCACCATTATGAATGAGTCTTGGGAGTGGCAGTTCAGAGATCTCTGTATTAATCACTGTGAGCTGGGATCACTGACCAAGCATTTTGCCCTGCTGAGTGATATTGATGCACCTCCTGCTCTCCAGGAGCTCTCTCAGGGTGGAGTTCACAGCACACGCCAGGATTTTGCATGAGGGTGTCTCTGTTGGGAGATAGAGCTGATAGTGATAATGGATTGTAGGATGTGACAAAGGGGGAACGCTGTTGTGTTGTTCTAAGAAATGGAGGAAGGTGTCTGTGCTCTCAAAGGAAAACCGTGACACATGTGGTGTTCTAGGAAGAAAGGGGAAAGTGAAATACATAATTTCTGGCAGCTTATTGAGATGACAAGTAGGTTTTATAATGAGAAAGAAAAGCAGGACATTTATGCAACCCTTTATAGAGTTCATGTTTAATTCAGCTTTGCCATGAAGATCTGCAGATCAGCAGGTGTGCTTCATCCACTGTACAACAGCCATCAGCTGTTACTCTGCAACAAATACTTCTGTGAAAGGGGTATTTATTCATATGGAATAGGATTTAATTGGGGCGCTCTTTATGTAATTTTTCAGGGAAAAAAAGCCTCCATAGGAGCTGACACAAATTTCTCTCTTCATTGAGAATCTCTAGAACACCTGCCCTAGGAGTCACAGTAACAGGGAAAAGAAAACCTAATTAGCTCATTTGAGTTGTCATGCTACAGAGATAACCAAACTGTTTCTTGATTAGTTTTTAGCCTGTGGGCCAAAGTGGCTCCTGCAATGGAAATGGAAGTTACAGTGAGTGAGGAACAGTGAAGTGCGGGCAGCTCGGGGCTGGTCCCTCCATCCACAGCTGTGTTTGGATGATCCAGCATTCCAGCAGATCTCGGAAGCTTCCTTGGAAACAAGAGCCCTTTTCTGGGTCTCAGAGCAAGGAGATTCCTTGCACTGATGCCAACAGACAAGACGTGGGGTAGAGAACAGTGATCTTTCTTCTCAGGGGGGTTCATGCCCTTCTCCTCCACCTTCCTCCCTACAACAACGCCCTGGGAGCCAGGGGAAACTGCTTTCAGTAGGAGGTTGGAAGCTGCTCAGTCTGTTTGCTGAGGATTGTGGTTTAAGGTCCTTACAGTAACAGCAGCAAGCTCTTCTTGTATATCTTGACTGTGTCAATATTGTCCTTTTTTAGTGGGAGAGCAAGTTGCATGAGTAAAACAAATCTTTTTCACTTGTGCTTCACAATGCTTTTCAAGAAAATAAGTTGGATACAGCTAAGTATATTCTTTATGGGGAGAAAAAGTAATTTTTATTTTTATCCTGCATTTCTTCTGTTTTCTTGCTGAACTGAATGATTTTGCTCTAAGATAGGGCACAGAGAAGACTTATAGTCTGAGATATGTTTGCTTTGATATGTGGAGAAGAACATGAAAGCATCATATTAGGGTGTTTCAGTGAAAACAAGATACAATAAACTCTGGAATAAATGGGCTGTTTTTCCTAGACATTTGGAAAGGAGTGTCAAATTGTATTAATAGATTATGTTGTGTGCACAGTAGTTCTGCTCTCACAGGCTGAAACCTGAGCTGTGCTGGAGTTGTGTGATTAAGTGACTTACATTCAGTTCAGCTGAAAATGAAAAATGCTAAACCCATTATGGAAAGAGCAGGGCATGTCTTCTAGAAGTAGCTGTCAAACAAAAATCTCACTTGGACTGTAGTATCAGCTTGTCAGTGGATGTTGCAATTCTTTTTGTGTGTTTCATGGTGTGCCATGATTGCATGTGTCCTTAGAGCCCTTTTATTTCCTTGTAACGAGTGGCTTCTACTGCAAACCTCACAGTACCTCCCTCACTGCAAACAGAAAGGAGGAGCTGGCTGATCCTCACACTATGCAATAGATGTTCCCATGTTACCTGAGGGTTTGGCTGACTTTCTGGACCAAACTAACTGCTTGCAGATAAACTTTGGTAACAGGTGAGTCATGCTGCTAAATCCTTGCCCTGTAAGTGATATTAGACCTCCTCTTCAATGTTGGGCTGGGATTTTCCCTTTTAAGTGATCCTTGGTCCTCACTTCTCCACTACAGGCTGTGACTCTCTCATAGAAGGGATGAATCAATGCTGTGAGGGGTCTCAGGGGTTTCTTTTATTCCTTCTTGCTTTGTGGCCATGGAGGATCTGTTCCTACCATAAGTTTCCCAGTTTGGAAAACAAAACTGCAGGTTGGACTTAAAGGTCTTTTCCATTCTCAACAAAGTTATGATTCTATAAATAAGGGGAAAGAAAAGGAAGTCTTTGAAGGAGAATGAGCAGAGTATTGGCAAAACATCCACAAGGAGATGGACAGATAGTCTGAAATTATTTGAAGCATCGTGCAAATCCCGGGGAAAGGGGCTGTAACTGTTAATGATTGTTAAATAGTAATGGAGTACCTGCTGAAAAGAGGTGCATGCAGTGTTCCTGCTGGGAGGCCAGTGCTTCACTGTGGGAAAGTTTTGGCAGTGATACAGGACCAGCAAATTCTTGCTCTTTCCTGTCCCAGCCTCTCATTCCACTGCTGCTTCAGAACACCCTCAGCAGTGCTGACACAGCTCTTTCTCAGGCCACATCATAATCCAGTCCAGTGCGTTTGTTTAATTCACAACCTGATCCCACAAGATTTCTTACTGCACATGTAAAGGGACAAGAAAATTATCACTTGAGTTGCTAAAGGTAAGAATTTCTAGAAAACCTTAAAGCTACTGCCAGACCCTCTGTTCAAGCATAGTGCATTTTGGGTTTCATAAAAGAAAGCAGCAGAGGACTGGGATGAGTTTCCCTCCTGAATACACTGCATTGGTTGTCTTAGGCTTGCTGTCAGACCTGAAGAGTATTGAAATAACAGCTTATGAATGTACACATTTAGTAAATTAATTGGCCCAGGCTCTTTTTCAGAGTTAAACTACAGGTAGTCTGAATCTGGAAGAATCAACCTGCTGTAAGAAGACTTTTCTGTAGTGTAAAGATGATCTAAGAATTTCAGTATCACCTGTGGGCATTGCTGTTTGGTATGGTGATTAGAGCTGCTCTTAGCTTTTAAGGAATATTTGGCACCTGGCAAGCCTGACCTCCCACAGCCAGCTGGGAAGCCTGGCAGTGCGAAGGTGTCTTTCTTCTACTCCTCCCTGAGTTCATCATTTGACTTCTAGGTCACAGATAATAGTTTTCATCTTCTGTCACTGTTTCTAAGAGGATCTACTTGTTCTATGAAATACTTACATTAAGTTCTTTCTGTCCCGCTAAACACTGTGACTTTCTAACCTGAATTTGAATGCTGAAGTTTACTGAAGGACTTGCAAATCTATAAAAATGCCTGACTTTAATTTGTGAGAAACGGATCATGCAGTCTCCTTAGACTTGATCTCTTTATATTCTTAGAAGTTGGGGTACACAGGATCACTCTTTGCACTTGTTCTTCAGCCCCTCAGTTTGTATGTCTTGACAGCAACCATTTTATCCCATGTTTCTAGGAGATTGCAGCTAGATCAAATAATTCCCGAGTAAGTATCATCTAAACAAGATTTTTTTTCTCCCAGCACAAATCATCTACCGTCTCCATCCTGTATCTGTGCTTAAAGTGCCTTCTGTCAGAAAGCTCACCCTGCCCAGACACGATTTCTTTCCCTTCTGGTCATTAAGGACTGTCTCTCTTGTCGCCTCTGCCATTCAGTGTTCAAATCCAGGTTTCTTGGCGCTCATTCAGTATGAGATCAAAGAGAAGGGATGTGGTGGCAAAAGCTACGATGGATGTGGTGGCAGTCTCCCAAAACCTACTCTGGCTTCCAGTGCAAATTAAGGCCACCTTGGTGCACTGTTTACTGTGGTTTCAAATACCTTTCCGATAAAACAAGCATCCTTGGGTCCTACTGTTTCTCTGACTGCCACCTTTTTTCTCTTCTCATCCTGTTGGAAAGGGGTCAAGAAAGAGAACTGGCAACAATTTAAACAGAGAATCTCTGTAGGCTGTGAGTACTCAGCCAGGAAAAATTTTCAGGAAGCCAAAAATGCTGAGTTTCAGGCTGTTTTGTACTGCCAGGGGAGAGGGAGAGGGAAATATGTTTTTCCTAAAATAGCATTTTGTGCTACTGAGATTTCAAGAACTAAAATTTTGAGCAGAGTGAAACATCTCTCCTGCTTTGTTTTTCTTTGCTCTCATGACAGAGAAGTTGTTTTATGCTATTTAACTGTAGAAAAAAAAAAATGCTGCTACCATGTACTAACATCTACTACTTTTCTAAGAGGTGTCGTTGAGTGGGAGCCCTAATCTGTGTGCAAATTTTAGTGAATGTCTCTGTATTGCATGAAGTACCCTGCCTTGAAGGCAACTCTTTGTCAAGGTCAGTGTATATTTTGGCTGTTAATAACAGAACTTTCTTCTTTCTTATGGCAAGCCTAGTGGGGTTACATGCTACTTTTTATATCCTTGCCCAACTGAGCTGTGTATTTTGGCAGCAACTTTCCAGCCTGGCAATCTGTGTGTACCTCACGTCAACCCTTCCTAATAGAACTCTTATCTGGACCTAAGATTAGCAGGAAGAAATCCAAGGTGAGGGATAGCCAACAAATGTCACAAGGCTTGGAGAGCATGGACAATAATTCAGTTGATGATACCAGCAAGAGGAGCTTGTGCCTTTTGGCTGCTGTTCAGAGAAGCAGGGATTTGTAAAAGTTTAGTTGCTCCACCAAGTCACTTAATGTTTGTTTTCACAGCATCTCCAGGGTTTGGGCTGAGGACAGACTGATCCTGTGATTGCAGAGATCAGGGAGCTAAGAGACCTGGCTTAACATGCAGATCTTTTCTTTCTTGTTCTGAATATCGAAGTTTAAAGTACACAGAACAGAGAGGTTTAAGAAAGAATGGGCCTGCTTTGTATGTCTTAATGAGATGGAGCTAAAAGCACCAAAGCAGCTTGCTAGTGCTTCAGAACTAGTAACGCTTGCTTGATATTTCTGTCTTCAGGCTATGGGCTTTGTCTCCAAGATCACGAGGTCATACAAAAGTTAAAGAGAGCATAATTTCTTGGAAACGTAGCACTTATTAAAGAAAAATTGAGTAATACGTTATTTTTTTCTCAAATGATGCAGATAAATCCTTCCTTTTAGATTGGTCCTAAATACCTTCACTTTGGCACATAGCAATTTCCTGTCCCTGCAAGAAGGGAAAAGGCTTAAAAAAGAGAATTATCAGAAGGCATATTTATTTCTGTGCCTCTGTGGTCCATGAAGCTATGCTGACATACCAGCTTTGTGTGGCCCTGTGAGTTTTCTGGGCATGCACATACTACTCCCTCCAGAGGCACTACCAGCAGACAGGCTGCAGGGATTGACATTGGATTGTTCCATGGGATTGGGTTTCTTGAGGCCTGTGAAGTCAGGACACATACCTCATTTTCAGGTTTAAAATTATTTCAAAATTGAAATGGAGTCGACTTTAATAGGACCGTGTCGGATTTCCTAGAAATAAGAAGGAATTCCTTATTTTATTCATTCTTTATTTTACAGGTCATTTTAGGATGGGATTGAGGGGTGGGGGAGCCAGCCTTGCAAACTTCGTGGATATTTTTTCTTTATCAGATAATTAAGATATTATTAATTATATTAAAAAGTAATCAAAAACCTTTACTCTCTATAAGAATGTGGAAGTTTTGAATGCAGGGCTTCTTAAGGGTGAGAAGGAAGTTTGTGATTAAGGCAAACCTGTGCATGAACTTGAATCTGGCACTGATTACAACAGGATTATTTAAGTACTTTAAACTTAATTCAGACTTTCCTCAGATGTTTAGAACGAAATCATCATTGAATTTCTTCCTTCCATTCCTGCTTGAATGTCAGTGCACAGAGAATGTATTAGATGACATTGAGATTGACCATCCTTCTCTGATGCTGTACTTATGTTTTATTCAGTGCTGGTTTTTTTTTGAACTTCTGTAAATGTGCCTTGTCATCGCTCATCAGCTTGTCTTCTAAATATTGGAGAAGAGGGGAAGAAAAGAATTGTTCCTTTTATGTGCAAAAGGAGGAAAAGTTTTCCCTGTGCCAGTGTGTGCCAGCCAAGAGGTATTTTCTGTTGACATTTTATTGTCTCTTCTTTCTGGAGAAGTGTGGTTCAGAGGCTCCCAGTGCTGCAAAGCTCTCTGCTGCCTCATTATTCAGAGCTGCTGATGTGGAGAGGAAAGTTCCTTAATGCAGCTTTCACTAACTCCAGGGAATTCTCTTTAGTTTCCTCTTCCTGCTCTTTTATCTGAAGAGTAAATGTTTGTATTTCTTGGAGAACTCAGGGCAGAAAAATCTGCAGGTTGTGCTGCCTGTCTTCCACAGAAACTGGGGAGATTTTAGGGCGTATATTTTCCTTGCAGATCATGAGAAAATCTAATTTGGAAGGATACCATTTTGATCTTCTAGTTTGGCTTCTTCCATGTATAATTATCATTTCTCTCCTGAATCCACAGTTTTGTCTTTTTGCTCTTGAGTGAGGGGAGTAACT
>VXBU01019118.1:223510-263152 GCA_013400315.1 Bombycilla garrulus | reverse complement strand
AACAACAACAATATACTTCTTAAAATTAGCGTACATGGTCAATAATGATGAAATTGTAATACTCTAACAACAACTTTGATGAAATCAGTGTATATATGGTCTTTCTTGGTGTTGTGCTCTTTGGCTTGTGAAATGGATGTTGCTTCTGATCTCTGTTGTAGTGTGACCTAAACAATCTCAAGGAATTAAACACAACTCTCCAAAACACCGAGAAGGTGTTTGGTTGGTGCTGGATCATTAATTCATTACCAGCCCCTTAAATGGCTGTGTTTCTGATAATGAGGTAATAAAATACTGTGTTTCTCTGGGGTATTTCAGAGATCATTAATTAAGGTGTATAAAACAAGGATTGCACAAATACAGTACTGCCTTTAAAAAAGCATTTTTAGCAGGAGGGAGGGATAAACGTTGCTGTGTTACTGGTGAAGCATTTTTTGTGAAAATATTCTCAGCAAGAATGAGTTCTGTGTACTCACAGCTGAGTTTCAAATAAGGGAGGAGCTGATGGGGGTAGAAAAAGAAGTGTTAATACGTTTATAAGTGCAAATAACACCATGGTTTCTGTGTTTTGTTAATACCTTCTTGCAAACCGCACCTTTCAAATCTGTCACAAAATATGGCAGTGGCTGTCAGATGCCAAGAAATGAGAGGCTCTGGGTCCATTTCCCATCTCCTAATGAGCTGTGTCCTGCTTGAGCAAAGCCTGCTTTGATCAGCAGCCGTGTTAGCAGACTGTGGTGCCAGCTATCCACAGCAGGCCAGTTGGCAAATTCCGTGACAGGGATGAACCTTCCAAAGCATGTGAAGAGACCCTTAGAGGTGGTTTTTCATTTCTTTCATCTATTTGGTCTCGGTGTTGAGGAAGCTGTTTTCTGGAGCAGCTCCTTTTCCATTTCATCCATGTTGCAGATTGCCAGGATATCTCCCAGGAATAGTTCAGCTTTGTGGGTTGAAAGATCCCAGAACTACTTGAAGTTTGAAGCTGCTGTGGGTAATTCTGGGTGTAGCACAGTGAGGAGATCTCTTGGGTTGGCACTCCCAGTTCACTGTGAGGTGCTCCTGGTAGAAGCTGAATGGAAAGTCCTCCACAAACACTGTGACTCAGATATTAATCACATAGTCCTACAAACTCTCCTCTTTGATTACATTTTCTTACCTTTTTTTTTTTTTTAATAAAACGTACATTTTGCAATCGCAGCATCCAAGACACATTCACCTTGTCCATGCTCAGTGGGTTTCCTTCAGTTTTCCACTTTGATCAAACAGTGCTTTACTCTCTCTTTACTCTGAAAATCCCAGTAGCTACCTTGGAGCTTTCCATTAATACCTGGCTCGCTTTCATATGGCTGGTGAAGGTTCTGGCTTAGCTTCTGTATTCCCTGTCAGGGCTTCCAGAGAAGAAGGCCTGCATGCTGTGCTTGAGATCCCAATAAAACTCCAGTATAGAACTACTCAGACTGCTGAGCCTGGCTTCCTATTGGAAAGAAAAAATAATTACAGTTACATAGTTAATCTTAAATCTGTGTCTGAACACAGCAGGCAATTTTTTCCACTCTGTTAGATCTGAGATCTAAGGTGTGAAATGTCATTTTAGCTTGCTGTCAGAGGACTGCTAAACTTCTTAGTGCAGTCACCACAGCTACTGCATTATCTGAACTCATCGAGACATTTCCCCACAACATCTCAAGAGCTTCTCAGCTGATAAGTGGTTGGTTTCCTCTGCCTTATAAGAAAGGCATGAACAAATTCAGATGTTATGGAGGGATGGAGGAAAAGGAATATTAGCCCTGTTACAGCTTATGTAAGTTCACAGTGTGAGGTATTCTGTAGCCATTGCTGTTGTGGTCTTGATGAGGCTCGAGGAAAAAAGCAGTTGGCAGATTTTCCTGTCTACAACCTGAAAATGGTTTTCTATGCATGTACTGCAAAAGTACACACATATTCCTAAAGAAAAGGCTCCTGTGAAATCCTTTGTGCTCTGGGGAATCCAGACAGACCGAATGGGGGGACTCTGTGGCTTCAGAAACTGGGAATGGTAAATACATGTATGTATGTTTGAACCCTGCAGCTCTCTTGTTTTCTTTCAGCTTGTGTTATTCGGCCAATTATTAATTATTTTGCATTTGTTCTGAAGCTTAATACAAACAAAAATACACATTTATAGTGATAACTGCGCAGGAGTACAAAGCTACTTTATTTTGTATTTACATCTTCCACTGGACATGGGAAAAAAGTTGTAAAAATAGAAAGGTAGCATGGCTTAGATAATTGTTTGCTTTTAAAAGCATGGTCATTTAGGAGGGTCATAATTTTGACCATGTTCCGTACATCGTCCTCAGTTTCTTCTTTTGTTGTTTTCTGCAGGATTTTTTTTTTAGGTTTTCTGATGAAAGCATAGAAATTCAGATTCATTTGATTTCTTTAAAACTTTTGAGCATTGTGCTTAGATATTTACCTGGAGCGCTGGAGAGAGTGACAGTAGAAGAACGAAAAGTAGTCTCAGGGAGGCAGTCTATCCATCATTCCATGGCATAAATTTACTTACTAGGTAATGATCAGTGATATTGATTTACTTGGATCAATGTTACCGTTGGTTCTAAATCTTGAGTGAAGACCATTCTTCTTTATGTCATTACAGTGCCTTTGTGAAGAGCGTGGTTGCTATAATCACGTAAGTATTTGCACTGCTGCTGTCAATCACCACTTCATTTCCATTTGTTACGGAAAATTAGGCAGTTTTAGGCACCCCGTTCTTTTTGGGGCCACTATGTGATAGTTTTCATTGAGTGCTGGAATGTGGAAGTTGCTGGGGAGGTAGCAATCCTGCAGCTGCTGTCCTTCAGAGCAGCTGTGCTGGTTGGACTTTCTCCAAAAGTTGGATGGGGCTCTAAACAACCTGGGACAGTGGAAGAGGTCCCTGCCCATGGGAGAGGGCTGGAATGAGATGATCTGTAAAGTCCCTTCCAACCCAAACCATTCTGTGCTTCTAACACTGCCAAGTCCACCACTTAACCATGTCCCCAAGTACCACATCTACACATCTTTGAATACCTCCAGGGTTGGTGACTCCACCACTTCCCTGGGAAGCAAAGTCTGTTCCAATGCTCAATAACCATTTCAGGGGAAAAAAAAATCTTAAATGTCATAAATGCTGGTGCCGCTATTTTTGATGGGGGACAAGGACACGTAGTGAAAAGGACACAAAATCTTCATTAGTACATTAGCTGCTGGCTGCTAATAAGAAGTTATCAACTGAGATGTCTGAAATAAAATGAATGTTCCAGACAAGCCTGTTACCACACAGAGTTAGCTCTTGACTTTACTGAGGCCTCCCTTGTGCAGAGTGCTTGGTGTGCAGTGGGTATGGCAG
Organism: Bombycilla garrulus; assembly: GCA_013400315.1. NCBI lineage: Eukaryota > Metazoa > Chordata > Aves > Passeriformes > Bombycillidae > Bombycilla > Bombycilla garrulus. The sequence continues at coordinate 259,782 of VXBU01019118.1, read as the reverse complement.
GGGTTTTGATTTATGGTTTTGGGAGAGGACTGCTGGAGAAATAGCAAGAGGAAAATGGCTGTGAAGTGTGAATTGGGGGAATGATAAGGCGAAGGATTGCCTACAGGAAAGCTCTGATGTAGGATGTCTGCACTTAATTATGCTGAGGCAAAGCAAAAATTCCCTTCTAGTCCTGTTCTATGCTTTGATCCTGTAACCTGCTCAATGGCTTTGCGACAGCTAGCTTAAAAAGAAAGGAAGAGTGGATACATGTGCTGGACTATGTGATGCAGAAAGGAGCCTGCAGGAGCTGCACCTTTGAAGTCTCTGGTAGCTGTTGTTCTTACCAGGTGGATAATTAAATAGGGTTGAGGCAGAATACATTGATATTTAGGCTACTGAGAAATTCTTGTTCTTTAAAATCCTACATGACACTCATAGGTATGTCCCCAACACCATTGCCTCATCTCATCTCTAAAATGTTTACAGGCTTCTTATGTTTTCCTTAATTTTGGAGAGAAAACATAATGAGATTGAGTGAGACTAACAGGTTTTACTAAAAAATCAAGAGGCTCCTCCTGCGATGTGTTGCATCAGTGCCCCTTCGGTTTCCTTCTTTCTTCTCTGTTTCTTCATGGTGGTCAAACAGTTTGTACTGCTCGGGAGAGTCAGAACATCTGTGCAGCTGCGTAGGTGATGTGTCAGCAATCTGGAAATTCCAGCTTTTGCCCACATCTGTCCTGGGCACAGGTCTTTGGCCCAGCAGCCACAATTCCCAGAGGTTTCCGTGTCTGTCTGCCTGTCATGGAGCGTTCAGCAGTTTGCAGGATCCGGCTGTGCACGCTGCTTGTGTTATCCAGCTCTTAATTACGCTGTCACACTTCCCTGTCTCTTTAGATTTAACTGCTATAAATTAAAATGGATTGCAAAACTGGTGTGGTTTTTCAAGGCATGAAGGATTTCCGGGAGCAATGAGTTTCTCTTTGCGTGTTGCTACTTGGGGGTGCTGTTATGGATTTGAATTGCTACTGTTGGCAAACAAAAAATGATTTGAAATGTATTAGCTGGAGAAAAGTGATTTAACCTTCAGGCTTCTAACAACAACATTTATATTTGGTGTAAATTGCTCGGAGCAAAATCTCTTTTGCAAAGAGGATTATCATCAGGAGTTCAGTCTGGCTGTAAATGTGCCCATCTTTGAATTGCAGGATTTTATTTCTTTAGGCTGCATTAGCTTCTGTAGTGCCTGTACAAAGGGTGGATTATGACCTTCCTTTTAATTCTGTAGCTAAATGAGAGGAGTTTTATCTTTCTTGTTGCCGTTAGGTGATGTTAAATAACTGTGGAAGTTCAACAAACCATAAGGAACTTCTAATTTTTCTGTGGAACACCCAGTTTATCATCCTCTTTGCTTAATTTTCTGTCATCAGTAAAATCTCCCTGACTTCTCAGGCTACACGAATCTTTCTGTGCCTAAAGACCTTTGGAAATGCATTATGTAACTTCAGTGCCTCCTTGCTGGTACTTTCTGCTTGTTTGTGTCAGCAGCGCTGTTCCCACAAATTGTGTACAGCCATTTTCTGCTCTGATTCACTGGTGCTTATTACTGAAAATGCAGGAAATATTTGAAATTCAAAGGCTTGAATCTCAGCTAATTCATGTTAATCCTCGCTGAAATATTGGTCTTTGCAGTGGAACTTCCCTGGTCGTGAATTTGGCCCAGAAAATGAAATCAAAGGAGCTGAGCGATCTTCTGGTATTACTGAGGAGCCGGGAGTTAAGTCTTTATGATGTAAAACAAGTCGTATTTCAGCTATTTCTAGCATGCATGGTGTGCATTTATTTTCTGATGATTAAACAGGCAATAAATGTTTTCAGGCAAAAAAACACATATTAGAAGTAATTGCTTTTGTGTATTATAATTACTTGCCTACTTTGGAGAATCTCTGTAATACATTCTGGGACAAAATGCAAAAGAGAAAATAATTATATGAAGATGTATTGTTCAGGCGTCCCCAGTGTTCAGTCCATTTAAAACTCATAAAATAATTAATAGACCAAAGAAGTAAATTGATGAGACAGAAATAGTCTGTGACCATTTTATATTGCTTTTTCTGACCTCAGCTATACAAGTTCTCTGAAGCAACAGAAGAATTTTTCTTTCCTCTGCATGTTCCAGGTTAATTATATAACTCTTCCAGAACCTGATTAAAGAAAACTGTCTTATGTATGATTGGATATTTTCTCCCAAGATTAAAAATGTATTTTCAGAAAGTGGCCAAGAATTACTTTGTCTTAAAGGACTCTTGCTGTCTTTAGCTTTGTTTCAAAAACTGTTGCTTGTCATTAAGTGTAATTTTGGTTGAAGCCTGTTCATTACCTTTAATATGATGTCTGAAAGACTCATCTGAACAGGCTGACCCTCTTGTTTATGGAAATTACATCTCTGCGTAAAGTTGTGTAAGAAAAAGCTCATCAAAACCAGTCTAAGTACAAGGAGATGCCAGAGAGACCATTTTTGAATTAGATGTCCATTTATAGGCATATGGTCCTTTGCTCTTGCAGAAAATTATTATTTTTTTTTTCATTTTATGCAGTTGAGTGGAAAAGACAAATATCACAACAGATAAGCTTCTGAAATGGCTGCTGTCCTGTTTGAATGGTGTTCCAAACCATACTGAAATACTCACCTCTTCCAGTCCACCTCCATTGCTCATCCCCCTTTTGCTGTCCCTCCTTGACCCCCTGCAGCCCTGGAGCTGCTGTGGGCAGTGGCTGTGGCAGCATTCAGGGAGGTTCAGGTCCACATTTCCCTTCCCCCCACTGGCTCTGACAGCAGCTGACTGTCTGCATTACACCATTGCAATGTGGATGCAGATCTGCCATCACTGAAATACGTGGAACACGAGGACAGTGGAGGAGTTGTTCTGTTAAATATCAGATCAGTCGTACCTGCTCTCGGCAGGGGGAAATTCCCCTGTGCTGTCCAGCTGAGGATATGGGAGTTGTCTTTTGCAGGAGGGAAGTGTTAGTTTGGTAGGATTAGGATTCCCACCTTTCCCTTTGCTTGTCCTTTGGCACAAGATCACGGCTCTATTTGTAACGCAGCGCTGTGGCTCGTCCTTTCTGTCTGATCCCGAGGAGCCTGTGAGGGGCAGCAGTACCCTCAGAGCAGCTTGTGCACTTGAGTGTGCAGAGATGCTCAGTGGGATTCCTGGCTCAGTGGGGTTCCTGGCTCGTGGTTTTTTTCATGCTCTGGCTGGAGATGAGTCAGCATCAGAGAGATTTGTGCTGCTGCAAAGATGCTGCGCTCAGTAATTCAGGTGGCATCAGCGATTACTCTCCTGCTCCGATTAGTGCCTCAGACCTCTGAGTTTCCTGTATATACTCACTTGAACTGGGCTTCAGGAAGCCCTTCCATGGGCTTTTCTCCACAACTCAATCTTTCTCACCTCCAGTCAGTTTTGGAAGAGCCAGGAACCTCAGCCTATGAAATAGTCTTCATCCTTTACCTCTCTAAGCATCACCTCACTGCAACTTCTGACCGTAGTTCAAATAGTTCTACCAGGCGCTTAATCCCATGTAGTGTAATTGACTGGAAAATAGTCAGTGCTCAGTATTGACTGTTTATTCCTTAAGATGAAAAGCCAAGTATAACCTTCTGCAGGAAACAGTTTGAATTGTAAAAAGCCAGAAAAGCATGCATGTAGTTCTCCCTGGTTTGAAGTAGACCTCCAAAGGGTCAGGTCAGCAGGCATTACTTGGGTCATACCCTTTGGCCTCAGAAATCCTCTGGTTCCTAAAAATCTCCATGTGTTCTTCAGTACTTTCTTCACAAAGGCCAAGCAAAATCAGTAAAAACAGACAAAAATCAATCACGGTCTTAAAAATATATTTTAAAAATAGTAGTACAAAATAAAAAAAATCAAGACTAAGTTGAAAGGAAAATATCTTAGCAGTCCTGAATATAAACTGGAATCTGCCTTTGAACTGGAATGTAGTAAAAGCCTCTCTAAATTTGCTTGAACAGTGGAGATTCAGGGATCTGTCTGAACATACCAAAGCTTGCAACGTTCTGGCTTTTGTGTCATGAGCTCAAAACATGAATTTGTTTGTGTGCATTAAACAAATTCACATATTTTCTTTCCCAATAATGAGCATGGCATCAGATGGGTACAAGATTTTTATACTTTCTTCTGAAGCTCACTTAGAAAATAGAAAAATAAATGTACTGCAAAGAAACAAGAATCTGATCCTATAACAGGCAAACACCATCTCATTTTTTGTGGCTTTTTATTGTGGATGAGACCCTGAGCAGCTAGATCCAACTCTGACATTGGCTCTAGGCTGCCTAATTTTATTATGGAAAATAGAAAGGATGTGATTCTTCTTCCCTTTTCTTTTAACCCTAGGAAGTTAAGCCAATAATCAAGAGTAACAGCAGATTTCCTTGTAAGTTTGCTTTTTTCGGTGACCGTGTTCGGTACTTCCATTTTCATCATACCCAGAGTGGCTTGGGAGATTAAATTTTTTGGGTTTTTTTGCAGTTAAACATTTGAAATGGTCTTGGACTAGATGGAGAAGAACTGTCAGTTATGTGCATGTAGTCCTTGTCAGAAATACTTAATGAACTGTGGCTGCACGGTTAATTACAGGGACACTTCAAAGTAGTGTGATTTATTTACTCTACCATTCTAGCAGGCGTTGAACATCTGGCCACAGCAAATGAAGGCCCTTTAAAATAACTGAAGCAGGGAACCCAGATGAAACAACAAAATAAATTGATGTCCACACGTGGAAGCCTTTCGCAGTTACTTGTGCAGCAGTCTGCAACTCTTAAGGCAAAGCAGCAATGCTCAGTGATGCAGGCTGGAAATGCTCTCTGCTCCTGAAGTGTGGGAAAGGGGAGCAACTCCTCTGCTAATCTCCAAGTACGTGGTGCAAAGTACTCTACAAATGTACCATTGTTTGTGCAAATATGATCTTCTGGATACGAATTCAGAGCAAATATCCAGTGGCTGGAAGTGTTCCCTATATTTTATCTTGTTTCCTGTTGCTCAGTGGGATTGGTATGGCCTCTGGTGACTAAGGACTTCTCTCCTTCATTTTTCTACGTTGCAGGGCATGTGTCATGCCAGATTTCTGAGGTCTTTTGTCTTCATCTGGCTGAGCTACTGCCTTCTTCTGGCCCTACGCACCTTTCACACCCTTCCAGGCTTTTCAAGTTCCTATCTTCCAGTATGAGTCAGTTTTTCTGAACCGTAACAAGATGTGACATTTTGTTACAAATAATTAAATCATCCAGTAGTTTTAACCTGTTGGTTTAGCTTCCCAAGTGGCCAGCTTTTTGATAAGAACAGTTTTTAATAGGCCTAGATGAGCTTTTTGCATTCATCTAAGTTATAATCTAGACAACGTCTGAAAGTAGGCTAATAACCAAATTCACTGAGCCAGAATACCCACAGCTATTAGTTAGTAAAATAGTGTCCCTGAGAGGTTATTCTGCTTGACCCAGTTTCTAAACTGGATTCTACACCTGATGATTTGTCACGGATTAAGAAATTTGGGGATTTTCATTTGTTTAATGCTGAGTACTGTGGTCCCAGGCAGCACTGGGAAGGAAAAGTAGTATTTTGTTAGGCTTGACTCCCTAGTTTGTGTCTCTGAAGCTTCTGCTGGAGGAAGAGGAGATTTTCTGGGGTACTTGAAGATCACCATTCTTGTTCTTGAATACATGATTGACAGCATTCTAATATTCTTGCTTCTTTTTGTTTCAAATTCAGTAGGCTTTTTTCAAAACATTTGTTTGTATTTTCCATGAGCCTTTTCCTTGCAGTGTGTGTTTTGTGCTTGCTGTGGTCTGCCCCACTTCAAAGATTGTTGTTTTGCTTCTGTTAGGCTAATAGGGGAAGAGGGGCTTTTCTAAGAGGATTCAGTCCAGCCTTGTTTGCGTTTAATCAACTTAAGAGTTTGAATCAGGATGGCTGGGAACATTCAGGCCTGAAACCATTGCATCTAATTAAAATATTTAACTGGGACACGTCATGTGGGAGCCTGGTCCATGTCAGTGGATCTCCAGAAGGGAGCCTATCACGTCTGCACTCCTTAGAGTGAACTGGGATGAGTTCTGGCCATAACAGCTCATAAACAGGTCACATGTGGTGACCTGCACGTGGTATTGCAGTTGTGCAGAGCAGTGACACTGTACTGTATCTTCTGTGAAGTAGAGCTTTCTTCATGGTGTTATTCCAAGCCAAGGCAACAGGAAAAGACCGAGCATGTCGATGAGTGATGGCTGACAAGGAATGCCGTAGGCACAGTGGAATTGAAGTGGAAAACACAGCAGTGTTTGTGAGGAAATCTCTTTCTCCTTTGTCTTGTAGGGGTAGCTGCATATCTTCATGGCTGCCACTTCACAGTAGCAGATAAACACTGTTCAGCACTGCAGTGAGCATCTCCTGCTGGGAGCCTTGGACAGCACGAGCTGTGTTTGACCTCTGTGTGCAGCTGTGGTGTCACGTGGAGGATAAGGCTGAGCTTGATTTTTTTAAGCTGCTCAGATTTTTGTGGTTTATTTTCACAGTAAAGACTTTTTAAGAAAAATAATTTTTAAAATTCCCGTTGACTGAACTAATTTGAGTTGACAGAGGTGACTGAAAAGGTTATAACAGTAGCCTCTAAAGCTTTGTTTTTGCATCTTCTCAGGTACCTGCTGCAGGAAAGGACAGAACAAGAAAGCACCATGTCTTCAGTCTCAGCTTATTACAATGGAAAGACCGTACTTATCACAGGAGCGACAGGTTTCATGGGCAAAGTACTGGTGGAAAAACTTCTGCGCTCCAGCCCTGAAGTGAAAGCAGTTTATATCCTTGTCAGGCCAAAGGCTGGACAGTCAATGCAAGAAAGAGTGGCCAACATGTTGAAATGTAAGGTAAGTTCGTATGGTTTATTCTGGAATCTCATCTGAAATGCATTTAGCTGTGTGAATCAAAAGGCTTCTGTTTTACTCAGTTCATGAAAAACAAAATGCTGTCTTCTGCTGTAACAGCTGTGTGTTTTTGCTGTGTCTAAGACAAACAACCGAAAGAATTGTACATGAACAAACCTGTATATGTCTGATTTTGATGGGTGCCACAGCATTTTACACTGTAACGATGCAATCTTTTTACTTACCTTTTTGCGTGGCCTCCACCCATGTGTCTTGATCCTGTTTAGTTTGCCATCCCAGTGAGGAAATCTCTAGTGGCAAGAAGGATGTCAAAACCCTTTGTTGTATTTACTGTGAATATTTGTGAGGAGACACTGGCTTGGCCTGAGGCTCTCAAGATTCTCAAGATCCTTCAGCTGTTAAGCCAGTGGCGAGGTTGTGAACTTGCTCAGACTCCTCCAGCTATGGTAAATGCCAGAGTTCAAGCTCATGCCTCATGCTAGTGTGAATTTGTACATAGCTGATGTGAAATGAGAGGAAGGGACAGATCTGGCCCTAGCAGGCAAGGAATTACTTGGAATTAATCTGAGAAATGTCAACATATCTTTATGGAGTATTGGTCTAAAAGTTTGAACGAGACTTGACTGGAAGAATCCTCCTCCTTCTGCAGAAGTTAGAGGTAAAATAGGTGACTTTGAGACAAGTAGGTCTGGCTGAAAACATGCTTTTTCCCTTTTAATGTTTTGAGGTATTATGCTAGGAAAATCTTATATATGTCCAAGAACAGAGTTTCTTTGGTTTTGATGTGTTTTTAACAGAAATTGTTTTCATATTCAGGAAACTTTGTAAGTGATATAAAAGGAGACAATCACATTGGTTGCTTTTTGCAAGTCTGTCACAGAATGATTTATGTTGGAAAAAACCATCCAGGTCTTTGAGTCAAACCCTTTACCTCACACTGCCAAGTCTACCTTCAGCTTTCATCACAGTGGATAATGGTTTTTATCACCAACCAACAAAATCCCAAACGTGGTGTGTTTTTGCCTGTTGTGTTTTAAAACACTTGAGGAAATTATAAACCTAGGTATTTATCGAGACTTCTGTAAGCTCTGTTTGCATTTTATGTGTAAATCTCTTCAGTTTGGCAGCACAGCTTGGAGGTGTTCTTAGCTCTAGGTGAGGTTCCCTAGTAGCTGTTTTATTGTTGCAGCTGTGTTAGATGTACCCATTTTTCTTCCTAGCATGTGTCAGCAGTTTTACGCATGCCAACAGCCAACAGGACCTGATAACCTCTCCTTGAACCTTTGGCAGCCTACTCCAACGTGTTTCACAGGAACAAAAGGAGAAGGCAGAGCTCTAAGTTAGGCTGCTGCAGCCTTGGGGAGAAGAAAATAATCTCTCACAAGTCATCCAGGTCCTCTCAAGGAAGAAGGTGTATTTCTGAGACTGATCACTTTAAAATCACTCAAAAATCCTTGCCTAGGGCAGAAACCCTACTCCTCGAAGGTGTTTGCCATGTACAAATGTTGACACACTTGAAGATTTTTTTTTCTAGAAATGAAACATTTAATTCCACTAGATGTTAATTTAATGACAGTTGAAGAGGGCAGGAAACATTATTTCTAAAATTTCTGAAAACATTATTCCTAAAATTTTGTAGTGGATCACAATCTAGAGACTGCTCTTTCATTTCAAGTTGTGGTTTGCACCCTCCAGTTTGAGAAATCCCTGAGGTATATAATGAATAAAAATGCAGCAAAACTTTGTTCCAAATCTTCAGACGACGTTCGCATTTGAAATTTCTAATCATAATCTTTGATGAGATACATTGGAGTAAGCACAGAAAACTTCAAAATAAAGTCCTTTCTCTTAGTTACGTGTACTATTTACATGTACCTTTATAATTTCTAAGCTCTAGTGAATAATTATTAATTTTTCCCACAAACTACTGACTTAATGCAGAATAGTATTTGTATCTGGGTTTAGGAGAAGATACTTTATTTCTTCTTTCATATCCTACCCTATGTAATCTTCTCTGTTGGCCCATGACACAATCACTTTGCAAGTAGCTCTTCCTTCTTTTGCATTTAGCTCTGATCTAGTATTGTCCTCTGGATTTTCTTGTTTGCACATCTAGAAAGTATTCCAGGAACCAAAGGAACAGAGAAAGGTTGCCAAATTCTGAATATTCTGAACAAAGAGATAAAATGAGTATTTGAGATGAAGTAAGATCAAAGTGAAGCAGATTGGTTAGAATTAGTTGCATAATGTTTCTGTTCTTCAGGTAAGGTCCTCTGGGGACTCCTGATTTTTGGTAGTACTTAGAAATATTTTGAAGGCACTTCCCTAGAATTTTGATCCCTTTTCATATATCTTTGTGAAATGTGTGGGGCTTTTATCATTATATCTACAGGGGTTTAAACACTGAAGTGTCACATTTGTGCCCTGTCTTGTTCAAAGTGTGCATGTGTGAATATGTTGGAAGATGACTCCTTTTAAACAGAGGAGCAGCTGTGGGTTACAAAAGGGTGAAACAGTGTGAATGGCAAAATAACTTAGTTTGTGCTTTTCAACAGCTGGTTACTTGGAATTTTTCAGCTTCTGAATCTAATATGGAAAGTAAAATACAGAAAATAGTTGGGGTATAAATCAGAATTCTTTTGACTGTATTCTGTAGCTGAATAGACATTGAAATTTAATATAAGGCTGCTTTCCTTAGGTCTAGTAAAATTAGTTTTCATGCAGGTGCATTAATGCATTAATATTCAATGTATAATGAACAGATACTCAATTATCTCAGCATCAAATCCAAAACAAGCATGGTGACCTTGCCTATTTCTGAAAGGAGATGTTCTATTTTCCAGCAGCAAGTCCCTAAGGGAATCAAGCTATTACCCTGTGCTTAATGAAATGCCACGTCTGCCTTGCTCAGATCGCAGCTGTTACACAAAAAACCCCAGATTTCAGTTTTGGCTGCTGCCTGGATGTGTCCTCAGATGTGGATCATGAGGCAAAGCTTGACAGGGCTCTATAATCATTAGTTTATGGGAGATGTGTCTTTATAGGAGGTAAGGAATTGTTTCAAGGAGCATTTTTTGCTGTCTGATCCCTCTGTGCACAGAAATAGGCAGGAATGCTTGGAGGGCTTGTCTTGGATTCCCTGGAGAGCAAGTCCTGGGCTAATGCTGAGTCACTGGTTGTGGCTCTCCCGTTGTCCCAGGGAGAGCAGAGCGTTTTCCATGCCCTGCATGCAGTGAACCAAGGCCGTGTGCTGCTGCCAGGCTGTTCCCCTGATATATTTGTTCAGTGTTCCTAATTAGAAAGATCAGACAAAGTAGGGAGTGGAAAAGGCTCTTAGTAATGTCTCTGGTAATTCAGAGGGAAAATGGGGAGGCTGTGAATGAGGCTGCTGAAAATGGGGAATTGGATGTGACTGTAAAATGCTGCTGCTTTTTTACTGTTGTCCAGCCACAGTTAACCCTTCTAGATACAGTGGGTGCTACAGACAGACCTCCTCTTCCCTGCAAAGCTTTGTCTGGAGCTGCACATTAGGATGGGCAATGCTATCAGACACCTTTGTTTCTTCAGTATTTCCTCGTGAAGTGTGCTGTGTTTATCAGCAAACATCCAGCAAGGCCCTGTAAATTTCAGCAAATCATTCCAGATTTATCTTTCCTCACCTCCTATGACTTTCCTTGTCTTTGCCCCCTCACTCATCACCATAAGCAATAAAAGCTCTCTGTGCCAAACCGTGTCACTGCACTGGGAACAGCATCCCCAAAATCTGCTGTGACCCCTGTAGAGGGGCCTGTACTTGGATCAGGGGTAATGAGGATTTTAGGTTTTGGTTGGTGTTAGGTCATAGGTCGGACTTGATCTCAGAGATCTTTTCCACCCTAACTGATTCTCTGATTCTGTATGTGCCCCATCCCTCAAAGTGTTCAGGGCCAAGACTGAAATGTTTTTTTCTGTCTTTGAAGAGCAAATGAGTTACAGAATCATAGAGTCATAGGATCAGCTATCTTGGGAGAAAACTCTTACAATCATGGAGTCCAGCTGTTAATCCAGCACTGCCAAGTCCATCACTAAACCATGTCCTTAAGCATCACATCTTCATGTCTTTTAAACACCTGCAGGAATGGTGGCTCAACCACTCCCAGTCTGTTTCAATGCCTGATAACCCTTTTAGTGAAAAAAAAAAAAATCCTGATATCTAATCTAATCTTTTCTTGACACAACTTGAGACCGTTTCCTTTCCATTCTGTCACTTGTTGCCTCAGAGAAGATACTGGCCCCTACTTTGTTAAAACCTCCTTTCAGGTAGTTGTAGAGAGCCATGAGGTAGCTCCTGAGCCTTTTTTCCTCCGGGCTAAACGACCCCATCTCTCTAAGCCACTCCTCCTAAAACCTGTGCTCTAGACCCTTCCCAAAGGCATTTCTGACTGCAAGAAGCTGTGTCCCTTATATTACATGGCTTCTCCTTGTGCTCCTGCATGACTCTCTGCCTGAAATATCAGTCTGTGATCCCTGAGAGGCGCAGTTCTGTGGTGCTGTCGGCGTGTTTCCTGCTGATCTTGCCCCTTAAAAGCAGAATTTGCAGTACTGGAAGCTGTAGGAAGGTTTGTGCCCTAGTGGTGTGATACATTGTCTGTTATTAAAAGAAGCAATGCTGCTGAAACCCAGACAAGCCTTGGGGATGCCATTTGTCTCCTGGTCACAAGCTCTGCCAGATGGTACAGAATTCAAACCTCAGTTTTATCACTGTCAAGGAGAGGTCACAGTGTAATGCTCCATCTTTGCAAACTGTCTTCAGTCCTTCTTCTCCTGTGGGTATTCGCAGTAAAGTCAACTCTAGACTTCAATTTTCAGTTTCCTCCAGTTGTACAAAGGTACAAAGTAAATCACAAAGGAATTAAGAATGTTTAAATGACATAAGGTTCTAAATGAAAAACAAGAACACAGTATGATATGAAACTGTAGAAATGAGGTGGATTGCTCTGAAATTAGTAAATCATTGAAAGTAAAGATGCTTCTCAGTTCAGGTGTGTTCCTCATTCTGTGAAGAAAAACATTTTGGTGTCAAAATCTGACACATCAGTTTCCTCATCTTCCACTGGAAGGAGAAACCCAGTCTGGATCAGGGTAGTCCAACATCAACCAGGGGCCACCTGCCTGGCATCAGCTGCCAGCTCAGCAGAGTTGTGATCCTTGCAAGGTGTGTGCACAGAAAATTTGCCTTGTATGAAGGGTAAAGCAAGATCTTTCTGTGCAGCTCAGCTTTCTCTGGGCCTGCTTCCTCAGCTGCAATGGCAAGGGGTTAATGGTTCCTGTCTTCATGTCATTCTACACACATACCTACCACCTGCAGAGCCATCTGTAAATACTACCCCTCACTTTTATCTTTACTTCTTGGTTTCATGCAACTTGTCTGTGGCCTGGACTGGAATCACAATGAATCATCAGATTTCAGAAGGGGTTTTTTTTGTTTTTTTCTGGGTTTTTTTCCCCTTAAAATCACTTCATGATGTCGAGTGGATTGTGGTCTAAACAGCAACACCTCCAGGAGAGAATACAGGGCCTCAAATAGAGGCATTCCAGAAAAATCCCTGTAGCCAATTGTATGCTAATGCATATAGTGCTCGAGCAGTAAAGTTCAAAAAAAGCTGAAAACAAAGGAGAATTTTCTCAGTTTCACATAAGATATCTAGCAAGAAACGTGCACATGCTTTAATATTAATATTCACCTATTCTGCTAAATCTGTAAAGATATTGTGGTAATAGTATGCTGCTGTCTGAGAACTCTGATGGTCAGAGACCTCATTTTGTGCAAGGAATGTTATGGACAAGCTTTTTATGCAGCCAGCACAAAACTGTGCTCTGCAGCCCAATTAAAACATACACATCTGTATAGACACAAACACACACATAGGCTTCAGGGCACTCTCTTTCAAGCTAGCCATTTCTGGTTTATTTAGTAGTGGTTATCCCAAGGGATTTGGGTGTTAGTGAAGATTCTGCAGTGAAGATTCTGCCAGCTGATAAATGACAAAATAAAAGTTCAGCCCTTGAAGCAAATGAGCAGGCAGTACCTTGAGAATGATGCAATTAAAAAAACATCAACAATAAGATTTTCTCTAGCCAGTAACAGCACAGAGGTTGAAGTTAAGCTGCATTTGCTGCCATCTGTAAAATGAAATGCATTTTAAGTGCTCCATAAGCAGTGATATTTCGGGACACTTACAGCCTGTAACTTCACAATATTTTTTCTTTAATGTGCAAGGGTGTCATACAGAAGAAAGAGGGAATCTCATAAGGGAGTTAGCAAACTAAGATTGCAGTTGAGTCACAGCTTTAAAGGATCTTCATAACATTGCTTGAATTTGCATTTATGCCTGCATACTTTCTGGTTTGCAGCCAAGGCCCAGTTCCCGGCATCAGTAGAATTTCTCTTGGTACCTTCATTTAGCTTTGGTTGAGTATCTCGTGAAGGGTATATTTCAAAGAAGTGATGGACCCAAATAAGTAGTTTACAAGTTTTCCTTTTAATTCCGTGTATTTCTGGTGGATTTTCTTTTTGTTCTGGATAATTACATGTATGAGTTTGATTTCCCTGCCAGTATTTCAACTTCAGATAACGATTTAAACACAGGGAAAAATGTTTGATACGGAGGTGAAAATGCAGTTAATCACTCTTCTGAATCTGGGAAATCAATACTGTTTGATTCCAGCCTTGGAGCATAAGCAAGCTAGGCAGGTTCTGGGTTTGCAAGCTACCAAAACCAAGAATTGTTTTATTGGTAGTGCTGACCATCCACGTTTATTGGTACTGCTCTCATCCACCTCTTTTCCCATGTGATTGCATCTGAACTCAGCCTTGTGTGTCAAGTTGGAGATGGAAATAGCATCCTAATGTTAGAATCTTTTTCATATGACTGAACGGAAGCTTTAGATTCTCTATTCCTAAAAATTTACTTTTATGCCAGTCTGAGATCTCTCCATCCAGAAAGTTGTGCCTTTCCAGGTCTCCTTGCCAGGAGAAAACTTTCAGCATCACCACCACTGCTGTCTCCATATCTTAAAGGGAAAAAGTCAAGGAATTGGGAGAGTGTGCATGAGGGGGATGGAGAAGTTCAGCATGGCATTTTCAAAGAGGATGGGAAAAGAACAAAGGACTTTGAGGAGAAAAGCTCTTGTACACAGGCTTGAGAGTTCTACATCAGTAGCAGAAATCAGAGCCATTTCCCAGCAGCTTTTGCTGGCAGCAAGGCCACGGAGCAGCATCATTAGAGAAGTCCTGTTGGGCATCTTTTGTGAGCTGCTGATTTCTCCTGGATCCTGGTTTTGCTCAGGCACATGGGAGAGCTTGGCTTTTAGGCAGCTGCACATAATGCCCTGTGTTCGCAGTTTTGCCAAGTGACCCGTTCACCAACAAGGCCTTCAGCAAACGTGTTTTTAAACAATGTTTGTCATTTTGCTGGAGCCTGGGACTTGGCTCTTGATGTGTGTGAGTTGGCGCAATTCCTTTTTGGGCTGCTGCACTTCAGAACTGCTCTGCACACCGGCAGAGCTGCTCGTGTACCACAGCTCGTCTGCGGGCGTGGGTTCTCTGCTTGGAATTGGGGCTGAATGAGGACAGCTGACCTCAGACAACCTCTGAGGGCCTGCAAATCGTAGTTAAGAACACAGGCTCATCTTTTTCCAGAGTGGGTTGGCAATGGAGCCATCAGTCAGCACCCAAAGAGCAGAATTGGTTTTTTGGTCATTCAACACATTGTAAGGTTAACTCCTGTTTTATCCTCTGTGTCCGATTTTATTCCATTCTATCCTCAGCTGTTTCTTCAATTTTTTTCTTAAAGAAAGCTTTTCTGTTTTCCTAAGTTGAGCTCTGGCCTTCCTTACCAGTATTTTTTATTCTCTGGCAGCAGACTGTGACTGAATGATGAAGGCTAAGACCAGTTTTATCAGAAGACCCTGTGTAGCACATTGAGTGAGACACTCTGCAAAGAACTAAATATTGTTGTGAACAAAACACAGCAGTTTAAGAAGAAATTCTAAAGATAGTGGGGCAGAACCTTTAAACTTCTGGTTTAACTTCCCTCTCAAAGCCTGATCCCTGACTAGTACATGGATAAACAGAGTTGAAATACTGGGGAGAAGGGAGGGGGAGAGTATTCTGATCCTTTGGGCCTCTGAGAGAGCTCCCACTTGTGATGCAGGGGTTCATCTTGATATTCACAATCCAGAGCTTTTGAGCTTCTGCGTGTCCCACAATTGATCCTAAAATCCATCCTCCAGAGGATCACGCAACTTAAAAGTTATCTGGAGGTCACTTTTGACTGCAATTTACTCTGGCAAATCCAACCTGCTGTTTTTATTACATTTACCAGACCCGTAAGAGCTGCCAAACATATTATGGAGATTGCTTTAAAAAACAGTGAGGTTCTGACTCGCGTCATTGCATACACAAATCAAAATGTCTGAATTGTGCCAGGGAACCCAAGCCTGAAAACTGGGCTTTGGTAATTTTCTGGGGGTTTGTGTTAGGCCTTTTGTTTACTTTCAAGGGTGCTGGGAGCGAGAGTATTATTAGTGTTGTAAATTAATTTTGCTTCTTGAAGCGAAACAGCTCTTCCATTCATAGTTAAATGTGAACGATGGTGTGACAGTGAACAGCAGAAACTGCAGCCAGACTTCCAGAATGAGCTGGTCTGACTCTGCAGAGGGAAACCCTATTAATTCTGGGATCAGGGATGATTCATTGCCGCACTCTGGACTGTGGAGGTGGTTGTCCAGAACCTGCTGTTCTGGCCTGATTTGTGTTTGATCTGGAGTTGGCAAAGGGAAAGGGTTGCTAGTCTAGCTAAATAGCTTTAAAATCATGGCATATTTTATTCACTCTATTAAAAATTATCACTAGACTGATTTTTGACCCTGTATATGTTCAGTTACTATAAGCTTTCAGTTGTTTTCACTGAAGACCATTGGTGTGTCTTCAGTGGTGCATCAGTCATGTGCTGCAGTTTGGGTCTGTTTTATCCTAAATTCAAGGAGATTGTGTCAAAGTTGGTACCACTGAAGAGTTAACAGAAACTTGCCTTGATGTTGTTAAAATCTGAATTGGGTGAGTTTTTCCAAGTGCGTGGCTTATTCTTTATATGATTCGGATGAGAGAGAAAATTCAGTGTGATCTCCTCATACACGAAGCTTTGGGATAGTCAGTGTCTGGTTGCATCAAGATTTAAAAGCAGGGACTGAGTGTGGGATGTCTGGATGGGACTTCTGTGCACTGCTGCAGTAGAAATAGCAAATATGAATAACAAAAACAAGCACTACTTGTGGCTTGTTTAAAAACCAAACAAACCTTTGACACTGGCTAACTGTGTGTGTACTTCTGATCTCCATTATTTTGTGTCTTCTTCTCATCTTTCTTGTCTGCTCTGCCGGTTGTCTCCTTGTGTTGCCATCTCATCCTAAAAGTGGGATTTCCTAGCTTAGTTTAGGAATAAAGGTCTCTTATTTTGGTTTTCTATCTGCAGAACACTAAAATATGTTTTCAAGCCTTCAATCTGCTGCTGAGCTCAGCTGAACAGGAGTCTGGATCTGGCTCCAAGCTGGGCATTACTGAGATTGCAATTGTGTATAACACTATGAGTACTTCATCTATATAATAAAATGTTTACAGTGAACAGTCAGTATCTTCCTAGTTGAGAGGGGAAAGAAAACACCTCCCACATGGTTTTTTGGCAAAGAAAATATGGGTAAGGACAAGCAAAATGGACTTTTTTCTTGAATTACCTTGATTGCTTTGGTAGACCTCTAACTCCAGGGCCCTAAAAACATGGGAGGGGAATCCGCAAACCCCAAAATATTCCTCCAGAGTAACAATTTACTTTTTTTTAACTATTTAAGTTTTTTATTTTTATAATTACAGAACTAGAGCTCTAAATTACAGCAAAAAAATTCTAGTCAGTTGCCAGTTTTTTTTCCATGACATTGAAAATTTCCCCTTCGGATGAAGCAAGAACAAGTTATTTAGGTTCTCTTTTTTTAGTGAATGCATCTTGAAAAATAAGGGTGTCCAGAGGGCTCTGTACTTTTCTGAAGTTTATATTAATGTTTTATTTATTAAAGATGCAAGAAAATCTGCTAAGACACACACACACACACTGTAAGTATGGGTAATTACACTTCTGCTCAAAAGTTTCATGATACTTTCTGTAACAGCTCTCAGTCTGACCTCTTTAAATCTTTTTTAGAAGTACCTCACTCATTCTTCAAGGTGAGAACACAACAAGAGGGATGCAGGAGGGTAAGAAAAGGTTTTACCATTCTTCAAGTGATAAGCTTATGTTTCAGAAGACCAGGTGAATACAACTGTGCCACTTCTGGCGCTGTATGTGTGCCCACACCCGAGGGATTAACCACCTGAACTATCCACCCACAAATAATTTCAGCACTGGGAAGGGCATTTCTGTACAAAGCGGAACAAAATTCTCAGTGATGAAGGAAGGAAAAACATTTTTATGGGTAGATTTCTGCCTGCAGAAAGGCAATAACCTGTTCAGAAAGCTGATGTGTTCCTCAGTGTGCTGTACCCATGCCTGGAGGCACGCTGTCTCCCTGATGGCTGATTCCCCGTTGGATGTGGGCATTTCCCAAGCTGCTGCCCTTGCTTTGATCTCCAGGAAGCTGACTTCACTAGAACTCCGTGTGTGGGTATGTTTTGCAGCAAATTTCTTTGCCAGGGGGATAGAGAGAGCATGAGGAACTATGTATTCCATTTATTTCAGAAGGCCTTCAGGATTTCTACATTCTAGAGAACACTTATGGCTGGAAAAAACAGCAAATGCTTCACCCTTTGCAGAAGGGGCAAGAGGGACAAATCTGGCAGCTGCAGACCAGATAGTTTCACTTCTATCCCTGAAAAAGAAAATCATGGTGTGAATTTTCTTGACACATTTCTGGCTGCATGAAGGAAAAGGAGGTGACTTGAAGGTCAGCATGGATTTGAAAAGAGGTGACCTAACTGCAGCCTTCTAGGACCTGAAGGCAGCCTGCAAGAAAGATGGAGAGACTATTGACAGGAGCTTGGAGTGACAGGACAAGGGGGGAATGGTTTCAAGCTGAAAGAGAATAGATTTAGCTTGGATATTGGGAAGAAATTCTTCCCTTTCAGGATGGTGAGGCCCTGGTACAGGTTGTCCAGAGAAGCTGTGGCTGCCCCTGGATCCCTAATCGTTGAAGTCACTTCCATCCTAAAGCCTTCCATGATTTTATGATTTGCCCTTGGTACACTTAGCTGGACAAATCCGTTTCTGGTGAAATGACTGGATCATATCCATCAGCTTGCCAACATGCAGATAAGGATGTTGCTGTGAAGGTGGGGAAAAGAAACCTGGCTGGACATTGAGACTGCCAGAGTTTAATGGTTCATGCTTTGCCTGGAGGTCACTTATAAGCAGAATTCCCTAAGAGTTTGTCTGGGAACTTACCCTGTTTAGTACCTTAAAAAAAGAAAAAATCTCCAGGTTGTAGTGCATTCTTTATGCCACAGGCTCTACTGGTAACTGGCAGTGCTGTCATAGCTAATATCTAACTTAGGAAGCTGGGAAAGGGAGCAGGATCTGGGTCTCTGAGCTCCTTGGTGCTGGTAGCTTCCTCAGTCTTTTTGTACATCTTTAGGTTTACTTTTCTGCCTCTGTTCATTACAAAGAAGTTTCTGTGTTCCACAGGTCACTCCTTAAACAAACCTTAGTGAGATAAGTCGTTCCAGGTGCCTCAGCATGTCCTGGCAGCGTGTTTTAAGTCACAGGAACTACTGCACTTGATGATAGTGAAGCAGGGGATTAAAACAGAGGCAGTGCCATTCACAGCACTTACTACTCACGTTTACAATCCCTGCTCCTCATGGGAGATTTCAACCACCCAGGGAGCAGAATAGGAAGGACAAAGCCCTTTCAGTGCCTAAAGGAGGCCCATAAGAAAGCTGAAGAAGGACTTGAGAAGATAGGAGATACATCAAAACTTCATATTCTTCCTTCAGCAGATTTTATAAATATCTAGATTAATCAGTTACACCTTCTGTCAAATAAATTAAAATTGTTTTCCCTCTTTCAATGTGGGATAAACCAGATGTGCAGCTTACAGATGCAGTGTGTCAGAAGCTCATACAAAATTTGCGGTGAGTTCCCATTTCAACAAATGTGCTTTAAATAAAATACCTACTTCTTCTCCTAGGCATTTTCGTGGAGCAAGGTTTATTTGACCTGTTTTAGTAGAAATAAGCAAGGCGCTTGTGTCTCATGAGTTCTGATTTTTTTAATCCAAAGACCTGTTAAGAGCAGGGTTCATCTTCCCTAGCTAGAATACTAAGCTGTGAAATCTCTTCCCATGCTGTAGGCAGAAGTTCTAACACAGCCACAGAATTCCACATTCTGCTGCCAGAGATATCCAAAATGTGTTTGAGAGCTCGTTCATGTGGCTGCTTGTTCAGATATGCTCTTGCCAGCTGGTTTCTCCACCAAACTTCATGCCCAAGGTGCAACTCAGCTTTCCAGGTACACTATCCAAGCTTCCCCAGTTTCTAAGAACATGAAGGTGGGGCTTGTAACTTCTTCTTTTAAAATGTCTTTGTCACTTAACTATTTCCCATGTCACATTCTCTCCACATACATGGAATCAGGAAAGTGATGCATCTTTTTGAGAGGTGAGGCCTAAACCCACAAAATGCCTTCTCTGAGATAGCCAGGCGTTTCCTCTGTGAAAAGAGGGTTTGCTGTTTTATTGTTGTCAAGGTAATAGAAAAGCCTGTGTTAGGTTTGGGGGTTTTTTTGGTTTGCTCAGGGTATTTTGTTTTCTGTTTGTTTGTTTTGTTTGTTTGTTTTGGGTGTGTGTTTGTTTGGGGTTTTGTTTTGTTTTCCAGAAAGGACAGAGAAAAATAAATGTACATGTAACTATTAATGTCATAAAGAATGTGGTGAAACACAGAAACAGCCTGCAGAGAAAACCTGTATTGTAGATAAGAATTTGAAGAGGGAGGTGTAACATCATTGGATGTATCCAGAAAGATAAGCAGGAAAAATACAAGCTTGCTCAAAGGAGTGAGAAATCAAACTCTCTTCTTCTTCTTCTCCATCCTTTTTGATTCATCCATCTCCTTCATGTTGTCACCATACAGGTTTTTCAAGGACGAGATTTTCTCTGCATTTTGTCCAATGGAGAAAGGACAATCAGGTTCTGATTTCTGTCTTTCCACCAATTTAAAATTCTAGTCCTCACCGTTTCATATCAGTTAGCAACATAAATGGCCGTCCTTTTTTATGTCTGTAGAATAAATAGAAGATTTTAATCACATCATAAACACCTGTCAGAATATTGCATTAGCATCTCTTCCTAGCATCAAATAAGTGGTTATTTAAATATAATCTATTTAAAGGATTTACAGTAAGAAAGGATGCACAAGAGATCAAGGCATGGAATTTCAGAAGGGGGGAAAATTCTTGTATGTAAAGGCTTTTATGTGCTAAAAATACATTGTGGCACGTAGATATGAGTCTCATTCTCATTTTTTAACCTATTAAACCTGGTACTTTAAAAGATTAATGTCTCCACAAATTCTGAGTACTGATTTTGCTTGTTTCTGTTTCATGGTGAGCAGAAACACAAACTGATCAAAGGCAATGGGCTGGGTTCTGTTGGGATGTCCAGAGGGCATCAGGACTCTGCACTGCAGCCTGAACAGGAAAGGAACACAGAATAAATCAAGTTTGCTTCAATTCAGAATTGTTAATGTAGTGCCTGTAGGATTTTGATGGAGTTTTATCAATGGAGAGTCTCTGAGCCTTTAGGGAATGGTAATTAGATTCTTCCCTGTCCAATTTTTTATGTGCACAGTACATTGAGTGAGAGGACAGTAACCATTCTTAGCAGCATGGAGACCTTGAGCTTCCACAGGGCATGGAAGCAGCAAATCATTTTGTCATCCTTCCAAAATTCTGCCCTTCAGCCCTTCCTTTTGAAGCTTGGAAGATGATCATTCTTTCTGCCCTTCCCCTATCCCTTCTTCCATTTCCTTCTGACAGACAGGATTTCCTGCCCTGGGGCCTAGCAACACATTTCCCCACTTTCCACTAACCCCAGAAATCTCCAGCGAAGGTTTTGGTCAGAACATCTCTCAATCCTCAGCAATTCTAGCTGCACCTTTACATGTCAGCTCTGCCCCAAATCCATTGTGCAGCTACACTGCCCGTATCTGTTGAATGATCTGCAGACCCTTGCAGCCATGATCTGCTCAGTCCCATCTTCACATCCTGGAATGGTTTGGTTTGGAAGGGACCTTCAAACTCACCTCATTCCAGCGCTCTGCCTTGCTGGGACACCTTCCACTAAACCAGGTGATCTTAAAGGCCACCTCCCTTTAGGAAGCAGAGTTCTTTATTCCATACCCTTCTGTACATCTTTGCTGCCTCCCAGCATAATACAAACCTCTTATTCCTGAGTGTTTGCCCTTTTCCCAAAAACTATTTATTCTCCATTTCTTGTGTTTTCTGTGTGCCTCTCTTCCAGTTCATAGCTGAAGTGCACTGCAGCAATATTAGCCATGCAGCCCGTGGATACCAACCAGAAAAATGCTCCATGGTTTGGGATTTGTCCAGCTGGGAAGACTTCCCAGCAGAACTTCCTCATATCAGTGTCTTGATATGCTGAGCTAACCCACATTTGCTTGTGTCTTACTGAAGTGGCTTAGGTCGTATCTATATCTCCATAATGACAAGTTGTACTCATAAAGATACAGATCAGTTATTGAGCTGTTTGATGGAGACAATTCCCAGTTTTTACATCAGGCAGCTGGTGTGTTTCAAAGGTTATCATTTTACTGTGAGCCTGAAAAGGGAAGGTGTTGGCCTCAGATTGTTACTTTATCAAATAGGAACAAATTTAATGTTTATTGCTGTGAAATATTAACCATAGATAAACAGTGGAATTTGTTGATGGACATGTTTCATTTCCTGAGGTACTCTGCAATTACATTCACATCCCTGCATAGAAGGTGTGTCGTGCTGAGAACTGAAATGCATAAAATAAATGAACCTTTGTAATGTTCACTATCAACTAGGCAAATTTTGCTGCAGGCTTTAAATGAAATGACAGCTTTTTATTTCTCCAACAATGTCAGTGTTGATTAGTACCAAAAAATTATACTGCTCCTGTGCTACCCACAGTTTTTTCATAATAATGTAATATCTCCAGGTAGTTTAGCTCAGAAGAGAAAGGTGAGCCCTTATGGTGTTCCAGCATTCCTGTTTCAATGGCATGATTGGAAAAGCTTCACCTTTATCCTCATTATCCAAAATTATGGATGTCTAAAGGGAAAATTTGTACAAAAAACTCTTGCTCTGTGGGAATCAAGAAGGCCATTTCACAAGGGCAGCTTCAGCTTGTAGGAGCATCAGTGTTTGTGCTCTCTACGCAAGCAGGGCACACCTTGCTCCAGTTTTGAGGTTATTAGGCCTGGGTCATCACCCACTTATTAACATAAAGCACAGTCTTTAATCTCTGCTCCTGCTTGCCTTAGTCATCACTGGGTGCATGAGCTGCAGGAGTCATGTAAAGTACGATGGAAAGACACTGGAAATGTTGTGTGTTAAACAAAAAAACAAAAAAACACAAAACCAATACTGCTTGTATGCCCATTTTGTATGCCTGAAACAGCTGAGGAGGGAGACTGGATAATCCATAAAGGGAATAGCTCCTAAAAATTTTCTGTGTGTCTGAAGGATGTTATTAATAGCGTCCTTAAAAAGAGCCATACCAGCCTTCTGCCACTACAGTGGGATTGGAACAGGTAGAGGAGCTGCAAAAATGCTGCAGTCTGAGCTCATGTGAATGTCCTGGGAAGAAGGGAGGGGTCCAATCTCCTTCCACCAGGGAAGAAGGGAACCACCACAGTTGCCCATATTTTTCCCTGCCAAGGCACAAAGAGTGAGCAGAAACACGAGTGACGACAGAAGCAGTGATATATCTTTGAGTCTGCATAACTTCATTAGGCACTGCAAGCAAAGCTTCATTTCTGCGTGCACAAAAACATCCAGCTGCCCTCTCTTTCTCTGGAGCCGTCACTTTTTTTGGTAAGAGACAAATCCTGGAAGGTTCCAGACCAAGGCACCGTGCCTGTCTGTGGGGCTGGGACCTGTTTTCTCCCCTGGACATACACCAGTGTGTTTTGCCTCTCATCTTCAAAGAGCAGTGACACTGGGGATAGATTTTCTGCAGTCCTCATTGCGTGTAATGCTTTAATTTTACAAAATGCAGGTGTTCTAAAGGATTATAAAACCTCACCTAAGTAATGGCTCATACGGTTAAAAACCTGTGTACATATTCCTAAATTTTTCCTTGTTCCGTTTTTGTTTTCAGAATGTGTTTATACTCTTGTAAATGGCAGTGCGGAAGCCCATCTGTTTGTTAGGGATAAATAGTAAAATTGTAGATTATCTCTAGCAGATATTTGTCAACATTGTGCAGACTCAAACATATACAAATCTGGATATCACATTTTAAATGAATTCAAATAACTTCATTTCATTTATTCTTCTTTAATCACTTTGTGTCTCTCGTTTGGGGAGGCTGTTTGGGAAATACTGATTATTTTGCATGTATTAAGGAACCCTTCCCCGTCTCTTAGATGTATTTCAGTAGAGAAGACCAGATAATAAAAGAAATCAAACTGATGGACTGGGAACAAAGGAAATTGTGGGCTTGACAGTCAACCTGTAGCCTCCACCAATAGTAGCTGGAAATGTTTCCTAGGAAACCAGGCTGAAGACTAAATTCTCTCATGTTAAATTTTCCATTTAACTGAGAAGCCAGTTGTATGTGATATTAACTCTCCATGTGTGCCATTGTGTATTTTAAATAGCAGAGCATAACCTGAAGTAGGTGCACATGGGATATGTTTCTGTGTTCCTGTGAATCTGTACATTGATTTTGATTCAAAGGTGAACATTTCTGCAGAAACAGTAGGAGAAAACAAATAATTCAGGTAGAAGTCACAATTTTTACACAACGATACATGCTGTGAAATTACCCTTTGTGCTGGACAGAATCAGTTGCAGAAGAAATGCACTGGTATGTAATTTGTCAAAATGAAATGTAGTGTTAGTTTTCCTGGGAGGATCAGAATTTCGAGAACGTGATGGATTCCTTATTTGGAATAAGAGCAGGGGATGACTGTAAGACCAAACATTTTTTTGTGCTCAAAGGTGTGGCTAAACTGAAGCCTTGCTTATGTCTGTGATAAAAATTAACCTCCTGCTGAAGTGGTCATGGAAAAACAAAAACCAGCATTCCCGAGGCATCAATTCCCTGCTCTGTTTGTAACAGTGGTATAAATTTAACCTCATCCAGCTGTGTGCTACCTGTCCATCTGCACAGAATGGACTCTGAGACAAGCTCTGGAATAGGAGATCTGTGACTTTCCATCAGTGTTTTTCATGTACCATTTCAGCACTGATTTGAGATCTGTGCTGCATCAAACGAGAGGTGATACAGCTGTCTCTGTGCTCATCTGTGCATTGAAGAGAAGATGCTTTGATTTCCTATCTCAGTTGCTATCCATCATTTTTTTTCCATTTCCCTGTGTCTGCTTTGGTCACTCACTCCTGGATCCCTCTCAGATGTGTCCTCTGAGGACAGGTTTTACTGTTTTCCTTTGGTTTAGATGGAACCCCTGGATCACCAAATGGCAATTAGGCACCTTCCTGTCCATGTTAACTCTGCAGACACGTCAGGATTGCTGCCTCTGGGCAGTTCACCTCCAGATAAATGTTGGCTCCTGATTAGAACAGGCCAAAAGCAGTTTGTGGTGGGTCAGGAAGGCAAGGAGAGCAGAGCAGTTATTTGTATCCTCTTTCTTAGTAAGCTTGGAGCTGGAAAGAGTGATCTTCCCAGCCTGCTTGGAGGCAAGAGGCTTTCTCCAGTCAACTTCATCTTTTCCCAGGGCCAGTAGGGACTCTCTGGGGCTGGAATTCCTCTGCCTCACCCATGTGCTTCTCCCTGGGGGCCTGTGCTCTCCCAGCACTGGACTGAAAAGCAGTGAACACTGTCAGTGCTTTAACATGAGTAATGAGGAGAGCACATGGAACCTACAACAAAAGAGCAGATTTTTGCACAAGCCTGGTTTTCTACTATTCACCCCAATGAATCTAAAACAAAATTTCTTATTATCCAGTTACAGAGAGATGATATTCCCAAGCCTGAACATGTGCTGTATTTTTTTTAAAGGCTTTGCGTTAGTGCCTAAGTTTTGATGTAAAATTGACCCTCAAAAGGCAGCTCTCAGGAAAGAAGCACTTGGTTAAGGAAGGCTTTAAAATAGCTAGGTTCTCCTTCCACTTGTGTGACCTTGGGTAAGTCACTTCAAATCTGTGTGTCTCTTTCTTCCTGTGAAAAATTATGTGGCTCTTCTTTATAAAGAACTTGCTGATGAAGATGACTACATAATAGGTATTAATGGAATATTTAATAAAAAAAGCTATTTGAAATCCAAAATACATGTCTGGAGACCTTTAGTTACCCTTCTCTCCTGCCTAATATCTAATCTGGAGGTTGAGGGACATTTAATCAGTTAAATTTCCTGGTCACTTGATACACCTTTGAGAACATCCTCTTTCAGGTTGCTCTCCATGTGCACCCATGGAAGCAGGGAGTTCCTTGGAGTGCAGGTGCTCTCTAGGAAAGCAGTCAGCTTTGTGTGCTTGTCTGCAGATTGTTCAGGTACTAATAGATGTTCAAATCCCTGGCATCAGGGGAATCAGCAGAACATGAAACCAGAGTGGTGAGAGACAGCTGTGCTAAAAATAAATAAACCCCAAGTAAGATAAGCTCAGTGTCCAGGAAAGGCAGCGTTCAGTGAAAGTAATTCAGCACTGAAGAAGGAAAGAGTATTTTACTAAATAATAGCTAGATTTTTTAATTAATTATGATGTTTAGGCAATGAAGTGAGGCTTTAAGCTGTACTAACCATTTCTAGGGCTAAAAATACGTATTTTAATGTATATATAGGATAATGTTTGAAATGAAACACTTAAACCACTCCCTTCCTTCTATAAACCGTGATGAGACCTGACTGGGAGGATGTAATTTGCTGAACTACATCTTTCTTTGAAAAATTTTTTGTAGCTCTTGTCGGATGGTGGCTCAAATCAAATACACCTTTGCTCTGCTCCTGCGTGGTAGTTCTTGTGCCCCTGGATAATTTCTCTGCCTACACCTGCTTTTGTGCTCCCATCCTCTGACAGGAACTGCATTTAATTAACTCACCAGTCCTTTTCCCTGCTTTCTGTTAGTTTTTATTCTGCCAGCAAGGCTAGGTGGATTCCAGCTCCAAAGGCACAGCCCAGCCCGTGCACTGGGAAGGTGCCAGGACTTCTGAGCTGCAGCACTGAAAAGAGGAAGTAGCAAGAAACGCCGTTTCTGTTCAGAAGAGATTAACGTTTTGTTAAAAGAGATGAGATTTTCGCTGATGCCAGCAGCACACCTCCAGAGAGCTGGTTCAGCAGGTCACTTTAGGGACTGAGGGAAAATATTATACAGATGAGAGGGAAGAGAAGTGCTGTCTTTAACCTGAAACCAGCAATTCCCTTTCTCAGTCCTTCCAGGGGAGAGTGTTGCCTGTGGAAGGCAAGGCGTGTATTTACTCGCTCTCTCCTCCACTGCAATTTGGCGATTTGGCTTCATGCTTGAGTGACAGGAGCGAAGGTGGAAGCTCCCCAGAGTGCACTTGATCCTGCTCTTGGAATGCCTGGCACAGGCCACAGTCCAGCTTCTGCCTGCCTGTGTCCTGCACTTGGGATGAGGCTCCCACTTCATTCTGTTACCTGGCAGATGTCGTGGATTTGATGTGAGGTGATACCTTCATAATAGATCTGTTAGCTCGTTCAGTTTAATCTGATTAAACTCTGCCAGTCACCTACTTAGGTAAGGTAGATGGGATGAGTCGGAGTCAGAAAGATTAGGAGACTTCTGCATGATCATGAAAAGGTTGGAGGCAGAGGAAGGAATTTGAGGAGCATCACTGCTGACTGACACATAAACACACTCCATGAAATTGGTGCCCAGGCTGTGGGAGGGGAAGAAGGGCTGCCACGACATCATCCACTCATTCCCCGTTCCCATTTCTTGGACAGGTCCTGACCTTTTGGTACTGTAGCAAGAGAGTGGGAGGGAAGGGGTAGACAGGTTCACTTACCCTCCAGAGCTGGTCCTTGAGCAATGGGTGTTGCTTTATAATAATGATGAACAAAGTTAGGAGCTCGTGTGTTGTCTCCCCGGGGACTCGTGTCACCCAGCTCGTTACAGTCGTTTCTTTCCTAATAGAAGAAACTGGTTGTAGGCGTAATTCTGCCATGGTGTGTGGGAGGGAAATCTTGGGGAACAGATGGTTCTTGGTGAACAGACTCCAGTGACTAAGACCGACTCTCAAAAAAGAATTAATCTATCAAGCTGATTTGCTGATGAACAGAAATAGGAAAAATAACCATAATACAAACACAAAATTGAATGATGAAGCAAGGCTGCCTGTTGTATGCTTGACAGCGGTATTTCTCCCTGGTAAAGAAATTGCTTTTTAATAGCTCTCTTATGGAAGGGATTCTCTAAACTGTTTCTTTTTCAAATGCTAATGTATTTATCATTGAGCACAAGATGGCAAAAAAACAGGCATTCAAAGCTCAGAGTGAAAGAAAAAGAATTCTGCACTAGGAGAAACTTTGCATCCACACATTTGTGTCTGCCTACTTGAAAGTGGAAACCATTAAGGATGGAAGACCCACCAATGTGTGCAGTTGGAAAGGACAAATTCTTCAGCTCATTTCAGTCCACTAGTGTTGATAAAAACACAGTTATCCCTTAAAGGTCACGGTTTAATTATTGGCACTGATAACAGCTTTCCTGACCAATACCGAAAAATTTGTGAGTGGGTGGATTAAAGTCTCTCCCCATGAAACAGGTTTTCCTCTACTAAAGAAGTACCCAGGACTGTGGGCTACTGCTCAGTCGTGAGTAATCTCTTAAATGATCCTTGTCAGCCATTTGATACGCTGATGTTTAATTTTCAGGGTGTTTAACAATCCCACCAGCTGGGAGTTAGCATCTCAATTTTACCAGCGTGATGTCTGAAAGTAGCTCAGTGGAGTGGCCCTTTCTTATATGGCAGTATTTTTTCAGGACTTCTTTGGTTGCTGTATTGATTGAAATGCAATTTTAGGTCTGTTACACCTACAGACCCAGCACAACTCAGGGGAGATTATTTAGAAATCCATATCTATGGCAAACTTTTCAGTTTAGGGCTGACTGCAGTGTAGTAGGGAATTCCCAACCTCTTGTGTTAACCAGCAGTCCAGGATACTCTGCTGCTGCTACTAAAAATGGAGCAGACAAGGCAGAGTTTCACTTGTGCTTAATAGAAGCGGTGATAAGCAGTCTGAGACTTAAATTCTCCTTCCCTTTGGCATTACAGTAAAAATGTACATTTTTAAAATAAAATTATTTTACATGCCCTAAACCATTCTTATCTACAATAACTGATATTAAACTTCAGGACTAAGGGCTGTCTAGTACACAACATCCAGTAATGTTTCAGAAATGGAATCTGTCCTGGTAAAATCGTACCTAAACTGACAAGCTCTTTTGAGCAACATGCAAGGAAATGCAGATTTCCATGGCTGCAATGCTGAATGTAGATTAGCATCCTTTTGGAGTCGGGCTTTAATCTTGGAGATGATCTGAGCTGCTGTTCCTGTGGTGGCACATCACTGATCTTCATACCCTGTAGGACGCAGATGGCTCCAGCATTCAGCATTATCAGTGTTGTATATTGGTTGTTATTTCTCTTGGTTCAGAGAGTGATGATCAGATATTATTATATAAATTGAGCCTTTTGAGGAGATGCTTTTAGGCATGTGGGAGGGAAGGAAACACAGTGTTTTGGAGAGTCATCTCTTCCAGTGTAAAAGGGAAGAAGATATTCTTGGTTTAGTACATTTTTACTCTCTCTGAATTAGACAAAATTGAATGCTCTGAGTGATGAATTGGGCAAATGATGGGGAGATAATAGCTGTGCTATTATCCCTAGAGAGAAGAAGCCAAAACTGAATGCCTTTCATTTGAAAGGGGTGAGTTGCCATAAAATGTTCCACATAAGGAAAATTGCATGGACTAGGATTTTCCTTGTCCTTTCCTCATAGTTCTGCTGACCTGGTGAGCTAAAACCTTTTTGCTGTGAAAATGAATCAGAAAGTAGCATATCTCTGCAGTTAGAGCAATCTGTATGTGAGATACTTGGCCACTACCTCGGGTACTGCTGGAGAATACAAAACACACGATCACCACTGGGGCAGGTGCCACTTCAGAGATCATTTTCTGCAGCTGCAGCACAGCAGTATTTCTGCTTTCCTGCTTGGGCAGCCCATACAGCTGCTCTGGGGACCCTGACTCGTGGGTGGAACAAAGCGTCCCAGAGAGGTGGAGATTCAGTGGTATGGCAACACCAGGAAAGGGTTCTGCAAAAGAAAAGCACAGAGGAAGGTGGAAGGCCAGTGGAGTACAAGGGTCCCCCCATCACACTTGTGACTTAGTGGTGAAGGTCTGTTTGTGGTTCCCTCAGGCTGACAGGGATGACACCACAAAACAATTCCAGAATCTCTCTTAGATCAAAACACACCTGTGGGCTTGTCATTTTCCTGTGGGCTTGTCATTTTCCTGTGGGCTTGTCATTTTCCTGTACAAGTGTGAGAAGCAGAAATGTCAAGAGCTGAGCACAGAAAATCCGAGAACACCAAGATTAGTGTTTTCTCATTCTTTTGCAAGTGCTTTGGAATTACAGGTGTGGTTTGGTGGGAGGATGGAGACAGAGGCTGGCTGGGTGTGAGGCTGAGCATCCATCTGCAGGTGGGTTGAAGGCTGTCCCTGTTGATTGAAGCATGGAGCTGGTCTTTCAGGCTGCTCAGCCAAAGCAGGTAGCCATAGGTTAGCTTACGAGCCCGGCTCTCCCCTTCAGGGTCCAAGCTTGAGACATAACCTGAATTAAGAGATTATGATGATATTAAATTAAGCAATACACTGCTAAGAGACTAATAAAGCAATTAAATGATAACTAATCTAAAAGCGCACACAACTATAAAGCTACTAATTATCATTATAATTATTATGAATCACATCCAACTTCTGTTGAGTTGTAACTTTATCTCTCTAATTCAAATCTGTCCCCCCCTTTCTCCACTGTCTCACACCAAGTCTTTTCAGATCAAGACACGATGGAAGCTGCAGCAGGTTATCCAGTCTTTTCAACATCACTGTGGACTTGGATGCACCAACATTTGTAGGTGTCCACACTCCAGAAGAAAAAAAAAAACAACGCCCTGTCCTCTTCTATTTTGTACCTGATTTTATGTCTTCCTGTTTTCTGCTTTTGGATATTTTGTTTTTGGACACACTTGCACTTCACTTTTTCTATCAAACTCCTCTCAGATAGACAGTCTGTCCCCAGTTACTTTTTCTCCCAGTTGGTCCCATTACTGCTGTATCGATACTGAAGTCTGGTGGATTTTTTCTGGTGCTGTTACTCAGGCAGTCTTGATTTGTGTCGTTTTACTTTCATGGTTGCCTGAGTACAGGTGACTTTGAAGACTTGGCACCACAAAACTCCCCAGCCAGCATACTGGCATAATATTGTTTACCATATTCACTCACAAAAACAATTTTATTTTAGTCTTGACTTTTCTACCCAGTTCTAATTAAGCACAAGCAGTTTCTCCTCTTGTGCATAGCCTGCATAGCACAGCAGCAGAGTAACCCATTTGTCACACTCTGGTTTTGTGCTCCTGCAGCTTGTTGTCCTTGAGCTGTTTTATTGGCTTTCGTCATTCTGGGGAGAAGCATTTCTTGGTGCTCCATCAGGACCTCCTGCATGCACTCTATCACTCTCTGCTAGCTGTACTGTATGCCCTAGAGATCCTAACTTTACAACCACACAGTTTGGGGCAGATCTTTAAGTATTGGGTTGTTTTTTTCTCCTGGGAATCTGGAAAACCCCTAGGCTGCCTCTAACCAGTCAGGTCAGGTGGAGAAATGACCTGTACTTCCCTCAGTAAAATACGTAGTTAGGATATATAGCATGGCCTCGTGCAAGCAGTATTTACAAACATTGTGTATTTCTTACTGGTGTGGGTGAGAGGTGTGTTTCAGTACCTCAGGATGGTTGCTTGGGTATGTTCTGTTTGTCTGTCCTCCACTCCTTCTGCCAGGGTTTTTTCACCGGTAGATTAAAGCATTAAAGGAATTTATAACCTCGTGGGACCACGGCCAAGGACACAGGCTCATTACTGGTAATCCCTGCTCAGACAGATGGGGAGGCTTGTGTGTACAAACAGCTTTTTGTTGTTCATAGAATCACAGAATACCCCGAGTTGGAAAGGGCCCGCAAGGATCATAAAATCCAACTCCTGGCCTTGCACAGTTTAACCTGGTTGGAAACATTGCTCATTCTGGTGACACGTGGTCAAGTGATTTATTACACCTGAAGCATAATTAGCCCAAGTGTTCACTTTTCTGCCTTGTATGGACTGGGTAACATAAAATTAATTGGTGCTATCTAGAGCTGGAAACTAAAGGCAGCGAGCATGAATTCCAGTTCAGCTCACATGGATTATCCTCTTTGGTCTCCCTTGGAAGCAGTAGGAGTTGAAAATATACTTGCAGAGAAAAGTAACTTTTCTCTTGATTGATGTATTGAAAAATGCATGTCAGTGTGAAAGATGTCTTGAGCCACAAATCCTGTTTTAACATTCTGGCTTTAGCTGGGAGAATTTGTAGAGTGCCAGAAATGATAAGTTAGGCTTATTGATTACCCTTCAGAAGTCTCTGAGGCACCAGAGCAAGGTAAAACCTGAGCCTGGCTTAAGGACACTTGATATGGCTTTCTTGATCCTGTTTAAAATGTGTGTGTGTTTCTTTTCATACTAAAATATCTGGATTTCTTTATTGTTAAAAAAAAAAAATAAACCCAAAAAAACACCACAGATAAAGTCCTACCTGACTGCAGACAAAACTCATCTTTCCCTGCCTTAAGGAGGAACAGTCTTGCCGGGTGTGTGGAACATCATCTGATTTGTCTTTTACCATCAGGCCTGTCAGAACATTCTAGTGGGGTGCAACTGCAATGGCAGGAGAGGGAGAAACACTTCAGAGGGTGTAGCTGAGCCATCTGTGGCAGTGCTCTGATCTTTGTACGGGGAAGTGAGCGGCATCTGCTCCTGGCAGACGTGTTACTATCGCAGGCTGGCGGGGAACGGCCCTCCTGACAACAGGTATCTTTGTTGTGAAACAAGACAACACCTCCTGCTACATGAGACCCAAGCGACTGGAAAAGGGAGTCTGCATGCCAAAAGGCTGCTGCAGACTTCCTGGGACAACTCTGCCTTTTCCTTCCATCCAGATAATTTGACAGAGTTCAGTGAAATAGGTTTTTGTAATAACTCCGTTTTGTTTTGTTGTGTTTTTACCCATGGCCAGGAATTGGTGAGTTTTAAGAATGTTCATTATGGGCAGAACTAATTGAGGCACTGTTAAAAAGAAGTCTGTATTTTGAATAACATGCAAAGAGGTTGAATTCAGAGAGATTTGAGCTGTGATTTCAGAGGGGCTTCTGCAACCATATCCAAAAGGTTTCTATGGATTCTTCTGAATACTGGCCATAATCAGAGGCATTGGTTACAGTTTGTTTCCAGTGGCAGGGGTACTTGCAGAGCCAGACTGTGCTGTAAGTAGCTGACTCTATTTGGACAGATGGTTCTATCTTCTTAAAGAAGTTTTAATTTCTCTAAGCTGAAGACTTCTTGGATGGAAATCAAGGATTACTTGTAACTCTCTTACTTCCTTGCTTGCTTGGAATAGTGACACTACAGAAAATCGGTTTACAATGATTAAGACATCCTTCCTTAGATCTTTTCTTAGAGTATCAACTGTTTTCTTCTTCACTGGGTGGTCTCTTGTTCACAAGGGCCCTCACTTCTCACAGTGTCCCTGTTCTTCCTATCAGTCTTCTGAATTGCATTAGCTTCTGATAATCTCTCAGGGATTTTCCTGTTTGTTTTCTCACTGTGTGTGCTGCCTGTAGCCTGACTGTGGGAATATGGTCCTAGTTAAGTGATAGGAAGGAAAAAAGGCGGGTATTTAACAGGCTGGCGTACCCCAGCTTAGGGCTTTTCTTTTAACCACTCAAAAATTACATTGTTGTGATGAAGATAACAAAAATATATGTGGGATGTAATAAGAAGGCCAAAATACTTGTGTCAGATGTGAGCATAGAAGAAAAATGCTGAAATGAGACATTGTCCTAGGTAAATCACAGAATCATGGAATGGTTTCGTTTGGAAGGAACCGTAAAATCATCCAGTTCCACTCCCTGCCATGGGCAGGGACACCTTCCACTGTCCCAGCCTGCTCCAAGCTCCCTCCAACCTGGCCTGGAACACTTCCAGGGATGGGGCAGCCACAGCTGCTCTGGGCAACCTGTGCCAAGGCCTCACCACCCTCAAAGAGAGGAATTTCCAAGAATATCCCATCTGAACCTCTTGATGAGAACAAGAGGTTGCTGAGAACAAGGTCCAGCTCAGCACCTCTCCTCACTGACTCCTCTGTCACTTGGAGAAGAAAGTTCTCATCAACACATTCCAGGAGCTTCCTGCAAAACTTCCATCTTTAATTGATTGTACTGTGTGACACATCCATAAATTCAATATTCTTGGCATGAATTTCAGTCACTGAGACCAGCTGGCAGGAAATGGCTCGCACTTATTCCAGAAAACTTTCTTACCTTCCAAGACATCATGGCCACAGGTAGAATATCTGCTGGGAAAAGCCCTGGTTTCAGGCTAACTCCTCACTTGTGACCAGTGACTTGTTCTTTTTTCTGGTAGTCTTCTAGCACAGTTTATTCTAGAAGAGTGAATTATTATTCATCTGTACTCATTTCCCAGATGTTCAGCTCTCTACACTTGAGTGCCCTCTCACTGCAATGTTTGAAGAATCTCTCTTTTATTTGAGTAGCTTTAAATCTTTGATTTGCCTTTGTCTTGATTTGTTCAGCTTCTGCTGTGTGTGACATCAAAGGATTTTTACCTCCCTTTACCCTTTTAATTAAGGTGCACTTTGGTGCCCACATTCCTCTTCATGGTGCCCCTGCTCAGGTGCCCCTCATCCTCTTCCTGGTGACATTCTCTGCTTTCTGCCTCAGGAGGACGAGGTGAGGAAGTGCAGGACACCCACCCTAGGCTGCCATTCCTTTGGAGGGACCCAAGTTCAGCAGACTGCATCTCAAGACTTGCCCAGAGGAGCTGAATGGCCCAGATGTTTTGTCCTTGAAGCAAAATTCGGAATTGCATCCCAGCACTGTGTTTTGTACAGTGCTGCCTCCTCTGTGTCTGTGTGACAGCCAGTATGCTCTCAAATGGGAAAGTAATTTGTGGTAATTTCTTTAAATATCTTGCTGAGTCTTTCTTGGTAATTTCTGACAACATCTCCAAAAAATAGGAGTCTGCCCTTAGTCCTGGCTAGTTATCCTCAGGAACTCAGAAAACACTCCTGAAGTTCCCCGGTGTCCAGGCAAATCTGGCAGTGAAGCTTTGAAGATCTGTGATTAAAGGCAGTGGTATGGAAAAGCAGATAAAGATCCCGTGTCTGGATAACTTTACACTTACTGATCCTTCCAAGTCCATAGAGCGATTCTCAAAGCCAGTGGTAATCAATTCTGCGAGGCAGGAACTGAGGAAGGGCACAGGGATGTGACTCCAGTCGTGACTGCTGACATCCTGTGACTCCTGTTGACCCATGGCCTCATTGGGGTGTAGTTATGGAGGAGGATGAGAAGGAAAACAGCCCTAGGAAATGTGTGGGAAAGAACATTTTCAGTGGTTCCTGCAGGAAAAGCTCCAAGTGTTGCCATTCTCCTTCCCTGCTCTTAAATTCTTACCCATCAAACACCGATGCTGATCTCAAAGTACCACCCAGGGGCACCAGGAACATCTGTGAAAAACATCAGGAAACTCCTTGTTCTAGCCATGACTTGTCCACCCACCTAGAAGATGGCACTGGAGACCATGGAAAGCTTTTCCATGTCTCTCAAATCCCTCGTGCTCCTGCCTGGAGTGTCTGACTCGGCGAGCGTTCCAGATTCACTGCTATGTAATTCGAGTGTTTTTGCTAGAAAACAGCAGGCTTGGTCAGCAGCCAATTTTCAAGGAATCTGGCTATTCAAAACCACATCCCAAATAGCTGGATTTACATATTAGTCTTAGCTGACATTTACTGAAACTTTCTGTCCCTCTCTTTGTTTCTGTAGTCTTCATCTTTAAATAATCAGCTGTTTTGTTTACGAGATGTTGGTGGTGGGTCCTGTATTTCCACTACATTAGCTCTACTCAGGGGAAAATAATAAAGGATTGGAGCATAAGCCATTTGTTTTTTTGTAGTGGGGAACGCTCTGCTGCCTGCTTCCCAACTGATGAGATGAATTATGTTTTATTTGCCTCTAGAAGATCTGTACTTAAAAGCAATTTTCTGAAGAGGAAATGAGGCAGAGAGTGCAAAAAGCAGGGGGAAAAAAGGCTCTATCCCAATTAAAGCTTCCTGATCTGCATTTTCACACATTTCTTGACTGAATAATCCTGGTATTTATTGCTGGAAATCTACCAGGCTAGAGATTAATTGCTGGCTAATTACTTTGAAGCTGCCCAGTTATATCTCAAATTTGCTACAATGGCAATTGAAAAATAGTTGTGTGCCTTCCTTCCTTCAGTGCATCAGAGAATTTTATCGATGGCAAACACAAGTCTGATAAACCCTTTCAGCAGGACTGAACTGCAGACAATCAGGTGGTTTTTTTTAAGAGTTGTTTTCATGACTTTGGTACCTTCAGTAATTTAAATTTGTGATGATCACTTGTGTATTTATGATGCTGTCGTGGAAATCACCGAGGGGTGGATGCACAGCCTGGGGTGTGTTATTTTGTGCATTTATATATTTATATATATAGCCTATATATATCAATAGGCTGTTCCTCTCTATTTGTACACCAATGCTCTTTTCAGAAGAGGGATTTCAAGCACCCTGGATTTAAAATTGTTCCACACAGTTGGTGAAGACCTTTATCTTTGAAGAAATTCTTGCCCTGATATTTTACCCCTTGGCCTGTGTCTCTCTTAGGATAAATTATGTATTTCCTTCACAAGGAGCAATTCTATATTCTGAATCATGCTAAGCAATCCCTTCCATTTCTTTAACTGAAAAGTGGAAGCTTTTTATCTTATTTTCT
>VXBU01019118.1:162191-213615 GCA_013400315.1 Bombycilla garrulus | reverse complement strand
GGAAACAAAACCCCAAAACCCCCTTTATAAAAAAAAAAAAAAAAAAAAAAAAAAAAAGTGGGGGGTGGGGGGAAGACAAGCACACAGCTTAACTCGAGTTCCCAAATGAACTTAGTCTTCCTCCAGACTCTGCAGAAATAGCCATCTCCTTTTGGTAGGCTGGTAATTAGCTACTCCACAGATTGAAACAATAGCAGTTCAGCTGAGACCCTGAGGTTCAATGGCTGCCTAAGCAGCTTTGCAAATTATGCCAATATTATGTGCTGCTTGTAATCTCTGCATAGTTCCTATTTTATGTTTAAATGCTTTTTCTGCCTTGTTTCTGCAGCACAGGACCAGGGTTACAAAGGAAGGTGTTTGTGCCTCCATAGGACTTTTTTTATTTAAAGAAAAAAAAAAAATCCTATATACCACAAATTGTCAGATTTTTAAGACATTCCAAAACTGAGATTTTCTGCATTCAGCCCTCCCCTGTGGATCAATGCTTTCTCATACAACAGTTTTCCATCTGTGCCAATGAGAGCCATCTGTAAAGTGCTGTGCCACCTGAGCCACCACGTCTTTGAAGGGTTGACAGGATCAAGCAATTTTTCAGGTGTGACAGTCGGCATCGTATTTCCCTCCCCTTGACCTCTGCCTTTTTCCGAAATCCGAGACAAGGAGGGGTGAAGTGAGGATCTGCAGGAAGCAGTATCCTTGCAGCGCCCATGGGAAGAGTCCACCCCTTCAGACTGAACTGTAAGTCTGTTGACTTAATTACAAATTGGATTATAGGAGCTAATCTTTGATTCTGTGGTGTAACACCAGGCTGCTGGGAGCCTGTCAGGGACTGGCAGCGAGGGCTCTGGAAGCACAGCCAGTTCTTGTCCTTTAGACCCAGATGCTGGCAGGACCTGTGAGGTCCTGGTGCTGTGCCAGGGAAGAGCCTTTGGGCGTGTTAGGCCCTTCCTGCAGCTCCGGGGTGGAGCTTTTTAAAAGCTGCTTTTTAAAAGCTATCTGCATAACTGCTTCTGATAGATTAGGTACTTGAATATCTTTAAAAAAATAAAAATCAACTTGGCAGAGTTCTTTTGGGTTTTTTTGGTGGTTTGGTTTTGTTGTTTGTTTGGTTTTTTTTTTTAAGCACCAGCAGTTGTGAACAAACCTGTGGAAAGCCTGCTAGAAGGAACACCTAGCACTGCAAATGGTGGAAATCCGCTGTTGGAATAATACCCCTGCAGGATGTTGTTCCATCCTTTGAGATCTTTGTATTGTTACACGACTCACTAACTCTAGGTTACCCAGAATTTCCAGAAATATGTTTGGGAGTATACAGGAACTGTGTTGGCTAAGGATGAGCACTGCCCAATGGGATTCCTAGGCTGGAGATCTCCATCAGGCTGTACACCATGGCAGTATTTATGTTACAGATTGAAGTGAAGCATTAACCTCACAAGAGATTGCTCTGAAGTGAGTTTGTAGAGGTACCTGAATTGGAGCTGGACGTTGTTAACATGAAGTTCACCAGTGTTTATTTTGCATCTTGAAGACAAAAGTAACCTTCTCCCACAGAGCTCTTTTAAGTCCAAACCTTAAGTAGCTTTGACTGGCTTATCCTCTGTTTCAGGTGAGGATTCCTGTCTCACTGGTCTGTTTTGCCTGAATCTTGTTCTCTCCCTGCCCAGTGGATGATGATGTTCTCCTGGTTTCCTGTAGGTGGTTGGATGAATCCATCGTTCAAGACATCACACCCAAGCTGCTCGGGGAGTGGCCCAACACTTACACCTACACCAAAGCCTTGTCAGAGTACCTGATTCAGCAAGAGAAAGGAAACTTGAACATTGCTATCATCAGGCCATCCATCGTGGGAGCCAGCTGGCACGAGCCTTTCCCAGTAAGCATAAATACACAATTCCCTACCAAGAACCTTTGGATGCAGCTGAGCTGTGGTGCTGTCAGGAATCTGTCCCTCCTTGTAGCAGTGTCTTGAGAAACAGGTGTCCAGTTCATAGGGGAAATGTGCGGAGAGGTGGAGATCCTGTGCTGGAGTAGAACAGCAAGCCGCCTTCAGCATCTTCAGGAAGAACTCCTATGAAAAAAAAAAAAACACATTTAAGCAATAATAACAAGATCTGAGATAGTTATGGTGCAGAATGCTGGGCTCTCAATTGGTTGTCCATTGAGGCACACCAGTGAATTTCTGTGCTGAAAACATGGGATCTGAGGGTCAGTCATACTCCTGGTGCATTCTGGTTGAGGTACGAATGTCAGGCACTCAGTAATTAAATGCAGCTGTACTTTGGAATGAGATAATTCATTAAGCTAAATATACTGATAGGAATAATGTGCACTAACATTGCAGCCAGATTGCAAAGGCTGCACAAAGTCACCTTTGGCTTTCATGCAGCCTGAAGTGTGCCAGAGATGGCTGAGATACAGCCGAGGCTCTGGGCCAAGCTCCCCATCTTGGAAAGACAGAGAGCTCTGTTCGGTGTCACAGCCTGTTCCAGGTCAAGCAGCTCATCACTGCTCTGAACTCCAGCTCCCACAAGTGGCAGCTTCCCTGACCTGAACTAGGATGGGATTCAAAAGGAGTGCTGTGGTTTGGTTTGGTTTTATTTTGGGGCTTTTTTCTTCCTTGTTTCAGAAATTAGCTTGCAGTGGCCAAATCACTCTTGGTGACAGCTGCATGTTGTCGTCAGGGGTAAATATCACTCCACAGCATCAAGACCCTGTGGTGTTTAAAGCCAGATTTTATTCCTGAGGCCAGGGAATAAGAAAGAAGTGGTTTCTAAGAATAAATTTAGATTCTGTTGTTGATGAGTAAATTGCAGGCAATGCGTCCCCTGGTACTGGTTGGCATCTTGGCAGCTCTCCCAGATGGGCTGGCATTCATCTAAGCTGGTGTCTTCTTCCTTCTTTGTCTACACCACACCACTGTCATAATTTAGAAGCCTGTGTAAGCAACATATCATTGAAGGGAACACTAATCCTTCCTCTTTTCCACAGGGTTGGATCGACAACTTCAACGGGACCAGTGGAATATTTATTGCGGTACGTCTGGTTACTGTTAAGCTCCCCTTAAGGCAGAGTTTGAGTAACTAAAATAGCAATTCTGATGTTACTCTACAGCCCCACTTAGAAACTGTGTGCAGTAAAGAGCCACAGGAGTTTTGTGAGTCTGGGAGAAAGATTTCACACACTCGCCACACATCTGTCAGCTGGTAGGACCCGGAGGATGGTCTGTTTGTGCTGAGCTTAAAAAAGGACATGGAGAGAGTATTCATATTGCTTGTTCACTAAAATGTGCACTGAAGTTCCTAAAAACTCCAAAAAACCTAAAGGTTTGGACAGTTTGGCCACATTTTCAAAGAAAAGGCCAAAGATGTATCCTGGAAACAAGGGTAATTCACAGGTGTTACAGCTTGAATCTTTTAACACAACTTGATTTTCCAGGCCAGGTTACCACA
Source organism: Bombycilla garrulus (assembly GCA_013400315.1). NCBI lineage: Eukaryota > Metazoa > Chordata > Aves > Passeriformes > Bombycillidae > Bombycilla > Bombycilla garrulus. The sequence goes on along the minus strand of VXBU01019118.1, from coordinate 210,166 downwards.
CTGTCAATACAAGGCAGCAGTATTCATCCTTCCATTTGTCTCTGTGTGTATTGTTTCCAAATCCACCGCTATAACTTTTTTTTTCCCTCCACAACACCAAAGATTTTGGCTCCCACTTGCCGCTGCTTTGTACAGGATTTCTCCCTGTACAGACTGCACCTAAATAATGTGTATGATTGATTCAGACTCTGCCAGTCACATGGATAATTCACTATATTTTTTTCCTAACTTGATAAAATATTCCCTGTAAGATGAAAATAATCATTACAATTCATACATAAAAAGAGTAAAGTTGCATACCTTTTCTCCTTCCTTATAATTATTTTTTTCCCTTAACTAAAATCACTGCTTTGAGTCTCTCTGTCAATCCATAATGCTGTATAGCTCTGGGCAGATACTTATGTTCATGTATGAGTTGTCCAACTTCATTACTTTGTCAAAACTATGTTCTAATCAGCCTGGTGCAGTGTATAAAAGGATTAGTGGTCTGCAATCATAGGAGAGCAGAATAAAATCCAAATATGATCTTGTTAAAAAAGGTCATTTATATCAGAAGTAGAGCATAAATAGAAACTGTTACGGTTATGGAATGCACAGGACAAATAATTCTTTCATCTGAACCCCATCTATAAATTTCAGAGGCATTCAATTTTTGCTCACAAATTATTGACTTCTAATCATGTCACATTTTCTTTAAAAAAACCCTTCTATTCCTTGGTGATAACTCAAGAAGCTTGTACTTCTTTCTGCTCTAGTCCCAGCATCATGTGCTGGTTTCTGGGTTCTTTCATGATATCAAGATCAAGGAGTGTTTGGCAATTCCCTAATTTTGCAGATGCACTTCTTACTTTTATATATGGCAGGTTCTAACTTTTGTAATAACATGAATTTTATTTCGAGCGTTTTTTAAGGCAGTTTTTCTTTTTTTAATCATAACTTTTGATGATGTTTGTCACAAATTTTTTTCTGGAAGTCGTTTGCAAGAAACCCAGTGCCAGGTTTTATATGCAGATGCAGCCTGTATCTTTAGATCCAAGGTAGCTCCATGGAAAGCAAAGATTATGAGATTCTAGGGTCACTGTGGCAAATAGCTTCTCTTTTTATGTAAAAGATTAGACTAAGCACTGGGATTTGAAAAAGAAGTGGTGTTTTTTGGTCCAGTTTGGAGCTCTGAGGTTTTTCAGTGTAGAAGATAATGAGACAATAAAATTCGTGTCATCTTGCTCACACAAGAGGACACACGCTGTGCACTGATCTTGCACACTGAACTCTTGGGTGTTGAAATATGGTCTGTAACTACATTGAGAGCTGGCCAACAAAAATACAAAAAACAATGACAAGGATGCAGGGTGTAGTCACCAAGTAGTTTGGAATGTTTTCCAGAAGGGAAAAGTGTTTATGACTAGGGACCCAAGAGACTTCTTTCTTCTGAAGGGAGGGAATTAATAAGTACGTGAATTGATGTGTTTGGATGTGGTGAGTTGTTTGAAAATGAACCCTTAAACATATGAGTGATGCGTCACTTTGATCACCTGAAAGTTGTGTCAGTGCAACCATCTCTCCTGGCCAAAGGTATTTTAAACTGTGATTATTAGATGAGTAGTTTTAATTAAGTGTTGAACAAAGCAAAAGGGAAGTGGTTTTGGTGGTTTGGTTTTGTGCATTTGAAGTCAAAATAATCACTTTCAGCTTCTAACCGAGCTCATCCCATAGGGAGAACATCCCCCAGATTCAGATTTGACTCAAATGATTTTGATGTCACTTGACCAGAATCTGGACCCTAAATCTTGCAAAAACTTTTTTTCCTCAGTTTCAGCATTCGAGTCTGATCATTTCATTCCATAAATAGACACATTTCTTTTAAATATTCATGAAATATGGGAGACCGAGTTGTTCTTGATAATCTAATTATGTTTCTTTCGCCTACAGTTGCTCCAGCTGCTGTGGCTGAGCTGTGTTTGTTGATTGAGGAACAAAATGAAATTAATTACATTTCTGCTGGAGTGTAATTAAGGCATTTTGTCTCGCTGTTCCCTGTTCCATGCAAAGACCTTCCTCTCTGCAAGGCAGTGAAGCTGTAGGGCACAACTGGTTTAATTTGTGGTCTGGACAGTGACTGGCCCCCAAAGCACCTCAGCTGAGAGGCTGTCCAGAAACATCAGACTCTGACCAGGAAATTAGTTTGGAAACTTCACTTTGCAGTAGCTTCTATTTCATTAAAGAGAAAAATGCCAGCATCTATAAATACAAACCAAGCCATACCTGATGGAAGTACCACTGAACCATTTTTGATGTAAAAAATAACCTAAAATCTTAAACCTCAAGCCTTTGTTAAACACAAAATGTAGGAAATCTCAAAATCATTCATGTGTGTATGACCATCACATGCTGCTCTGAACACATTTTGCAGCAGATCCATCAAAATCCTCATTTTGAAGACCTCAGAAAGGTCTTTCGTGTGAAAATGTGATAGTTGATCGCACCGTGGTCCCTAGTGGGCATGTATTCATAGAAGTGGAAAATTCAGAGCTGAGCTTGGTTGCCTCCTTTGTTTCTTTCTGCCTTTTTTTTCCCCTTCAAAAAACCCAGTAGTAAGAACCAGAAGAAAATCGTAGTGATGTTGCAAGTTAGAATTCTAGTGTCCAAGCCTAAGCCTAGTTCAGCTTAGGGCAGCAGAACTCCGTGCATGACACAGGTTTGAGGAGGATGCAGTGAGCCATGGGGGGAATCTTGCACTGCTGTCTGTGTCAGTCTGTGATCCCTGTGCCAGATGCACCAAGGATGAGATGGGACTGCTCAGAAGTCCTAGTTCTGAAATTAAATCAGTCAGAAGTGGTATTCCCTTCAGACACATCTGATTGAGGAGGGGTAAGGAGGAGGAGAGCAGCCACCAAAAAGACCCCAAAAGATAAAAACCTCCCAAAGAGGGGATGCAGTGTCCCTTAAAATCCACCAGTGATCTCTAGACAATGGCATGTGCTTTACAACTTAATAGCAAGTCTTAAATGCTTTTTAATGACTTCTTTTCTTTCCTCAGACTTCAGGCAAGGGGTTTTTCCATAACTAGGCACTTCATGTTTAGTTGCTGTAGAAATATTTAATCTATTTTTGTAATTAAATTGGAGTTTCAGATTGTATGCAAATAATTTAAGAAAAGCTATATCATTTCCTTTGCCCTAACTTTTAAATATTGATGCATCTGTAGCAGATGTTCTTTTGTCCCTTCACTCTGTCCTTCCCTCTGCTTTTGCACAGATCTAAATTACAAGAGCTTTTATCCTTCCTTGCTTCACCAGCACTTTTATCCTCTCAGCTTTTTCCCTGGCTCCTCAGCTTCACTGCATCGTTTCCCACAAGAGAAATAACTTGATTGCAACTTTGACTCTGCCATGTAGGGTTTCTTCTCTTATGTGCTCTGTTCAGCCCTCATCTGTGACACACCAAGTAAAGTTTCTTCACCCCATTTCACCCCCACATTTCTGTGTTTTGCTTTGTCCTCTCTGATGCAGTCTGCTGTGCTGTTGCCATGTCTCTCCTGTGGAACCTCCAAAGCCTGACTGGTCATCATGGAAACCCCTTGATAAGCATTCAGGTTAAATGTATAGATTTTGGGGAGCCTGAACCCCTGAAAAATGCACTTCTAACCAAAGCAAGGTGAAATTATTTTTGGATTTGTCCATTTCTTCTTTTGGGTTGTCACTACTTTGTATTTGCACTGATTCCTTTTACCGAGTTTTGGTGGGTGATGTGCTCTTCAAGGCAGGGGCCATCCTTTGTATCTTTGTGCTTAACAAACAGCTTTGGAAAAGAGAAGAGTGTGAATACATCCAAAGGAAAGGCAGTCAACTTTTCGGAAATCCTGCTGGTGTCATTTCCAAAGTGACTGCAGTCTCTGGGGCCCACTCAAACCTGTCTGCCTGTGTCATTTAAGAAAACATAACTTTCAGGCATCGCTGGGAACTTTACAGCGGCAAATTCAGATACATTTCTTTCCTCGGGTATTTCTTTAATGCTGAGTTAAATTAAGAGTCCCAGCTCTCCTTGTTGCACACAGCACAGACGTCATCATGTTTCCAGGCATCCTGTGAAAATGCAGGACAGCAGGATCCACGGGGGATCCATCTTTGTTGTCACAGAAACCAAATAATCTGCAGCAGAAAAAACTCGCTGCGGTGCTGGCCCGTTCCCAGTATACGCTGCTGGAGTCCTGCCAGCCAGTTAAATCCCAGCCCAGCCTGAGTGACTGGGAGGGTCACAGTGGGTGACTGTTTGTGTCCCTGTGTCCCACAGGCAGGCAAAGGGATCCTGAGGACCGTCATCGCCAACAACGAAGCGGTGGCAGACATGATTCCCGTCGACGTCGCCATCAACCTGACTCTGGCAGCCGGCTGGTACACGGCTGTGCACAGGTGGGAGGCCATCCCTCTTCGTGGCATTCCTCTTTGGCCACACACTTGGAATATTTGCTCCCAGCACCAGCACTTTAGAGGGAGCTGATAAAAAACCCAGTGCAAGAAGCTGGCTGATTGATTTTCTGGTTGGTGTTTTCTCCCTGCAGGTAGGCAAGGACTGAGAGTGTAGAAGATGCAGTAAAGGCAGGGTTTAGAGTTAGGAAATCCATACAGCTACAGCTGAGACCTGTTTCTTGTCTCTCAGAAGTCACTCTTCTGAAGGCCAAGAGCTTTGCAGCAGTGGTTTTTTTGGGCCTCCTTTTCACTGAGTTGCTTTTCAAGTGTCTTCCAGAGTTTTCTTGGTGAAAAAGCTCTGCATGTTTTCCTTGGGAAACACTGCACAATGTGAATATATCATAGGCTTACAGGCTATATGATCAAAAAAATCTCCCTTCTTTGCATTGTTGAGAAGAGTATGTAGAAGTGATATTAAGGATTTAAGGTCTTTTCCTCTGAACCTCTGGCCTGGCCTTTAATCATTAGGTAGGAGTAGAGAGAATAAACCACATATCATAAAACCACATATCATATCCGTTTATTCTGGAGGTTTATGCAACTCTGAGAAATCAAACCCAGGCAAATAAAAGGCAGAAGTGTTTTACTTTGAGAGACAGAATAAGCCCTCTGAGCTGAGGGTGGAGCTACAACCAGTAAGCTCAATAAGGATCCTAAAAGGACCTTGAAGAGCAGCTCACCAGCTTTCCCCTCAAAGCATTATTAAGAAATCCACCAAATTAAAACTCTGCAGTTTTCAAGTATGCAGTAAGAAAAATGCTGTATTTATGTCATCACTTGACACCGTTGGCAAGCAAGGCTTAGGTCAAGAAAACTGTTTGATTAATTCTTGACTTATGTTGAAGGAAGAAGTAAAACCAGTGTGATCCATGTTTAGTTCCACACCAAAAAATGCAAACTTTGTTTGGTGTTAAACCAGGAATTTTCTTGAAATTGATGATTTTGTAATCTTTCCCCTAAGAAGTGGAGTTTCTCTTCACATCTGAAAATAATGCTTCTTTCTGTTTTCCAGACCAAAAAACCTGTTGGTGTACAACTGCACAACAGGGGGAATCAACCCTTTCTTCTGGGGAGAAATGGGTAAGGTCTCATTTAGATAGAGAACACCCATAGTGTTCTTTACACTTTGAAGAATCGGTTTCCACAATTTAGGTGGCAAATTCAGTGTCTGCCGTTCAAACTGCATTTTGGGGACCCAGCTGCAGTGAGTGAGGGTCCTGTCAGGCAAAGGGTACTTCCAAACCAAACCATTCTAGGATTCTGTGATACTATGGAAATGAAGTGATGTTTCTTGCCCATCTGAAAATTCTGAAGAGAAATAACAAGTGTGCACTTGAGGAGGAGAATGTTGAGATGACGTGGGCTTCAAGAACAGTTTGTATTTTGATCATGAGTCTTGTGAGGGAAAAAAAATCAAATTATTTTAATGGCTGAGTTTTCTTCAAATGAATGTAATTCCAAGGCAGGGGTGAAGGAAAGGGAGACAGATCCTGACACCCTTGAGAGAAAAGCTCATGCTGAAGCCAAGCAGCAGAATTTGTCTCAGCTGTGTACTGTGAAATACTGTGTACAGTGAGTACATTCATGGACAGATGTACCCAGCCTGGTTTACTTTCTGTTACCCCTGCATTCATCTCTTGGTGCTTTAAACACAGGAGGCTGGCTGCTCCATCTCTCAGCCTTTGCTTTGCTTCTCCCCTTGCATTATTTATATGGCAAACTAAATCAGCAGAGAATGAGACCATAATTGCATTTACAGAATAAAGGTCTTAACCATTATATTTGACCACATGGCCTAGCAGGGAAGAGGTTTCAGCAATTGGCTGAATGCTGAGGAACCACACCAAGTTCCTGGCCNGGCAGGGGAGGGGAGGTGAGGTTTGGTTGGTTTTTTTGTTTTTTTTGTTTTTTTTAAATGAGAGATAAGATGTGGTTAGTCACAGATCTTCTGTGGCTTTTTCACAGGAGTGAATGCAAAGCTCTTCACAGGCTGCTACTTCAGCAAAAGCCACCCTAACACCACTTTCTGAGGTTTGCCTTTCTTAACCCTTTTTCAGTGTAAATTTACTGATGAAAACAGCAATGTATCAGTGCACTGTCATTTATTTTTTATGTTCCTCTGCTTATAACTGTGGATTTAGCCATGAAGTCATCTGGGTGGTGCAGCAGCAGCAGCTTCCATGAGCAGCGCAGCTGTGTGGTGGAACTGAAGGCAAAATTTTCTCCTTGGGTGACAATATGAAGCTCTTTCTACCACATGTTGCCACAGTTTTCCTGAGAGCAGCATGCTGCAGAGAATTAGGATGGAGTATTAAAGTGCAAAATTTTGCTTTTAAAGATGTTGCATGGCTGAAAAAATGACTTTGGGAAAGATTTTCTCCATCCCGATGTTATGACTGCAGTATGAATCCTCAATTCAGTCTCCAACCAATTTCTTTTTGGGAAATAGACATAATTCTGTTCAAGCAGTCAGAGTGTGTGACTGGTCATCAGGGTGGAGGGTCCTGAGTGTCTGGAAGCTGCCTTGAGGTTTTTCTCTTCCCTTACTTTTTCATTATTTTCCTTGCTGTTACAAAGATGTGGTCAAAGAACTAAGTTTTTATCTGAAGAAGCATATTCTGCTTTGCTGCAATGTGAATCTGGTTAGTCTGACTTTGTGAAGTACATTTTGCAGTTTCTCCTCAAAACTAAACCTTTAAAAAAAACAGACTGGAAAATGATGTGTGGTAAAAATTAAGTTCCATTTATTCTTGATAGTCTACCTGGGTGAGACCTGTGTCTGATTCTCCTCCTGCAGAACCTGCCTTTGAGTTGTAGGATGTGCTGCTGCATTTTTGTGTTGAGGTTGGAGGGAAAAGACCACCCAGCCACTAATTCATTGCAGTAGCTCCTATAGGTGACAGATTTCTGGTTTGGGGTTTCTAGAAGTACAGTGGAAGTCACTGCTTGAAGTGCAGTAATGAGCTGACCACAGACACTGGAGAGTCCTGTCTGAATGTTATGATTGGAATCTGCTAATCTGAGGATGATCTGGATGTTTCTTGTGGCTTGCAAACTCTCATCTGATTTTCTATTTGAAACAGAAGCTTAAAGACTAAACTATAATATGAGCACAGATTGATGTCGTTAACTCTCAAATCAGTTTTTTAGAAAGTGAAAAATACCCACATATTCTTCTTTCTTGAGCTTGCTGGTGCTCAGGAATAGGAGCACCATCTGTTTATCAGTCCCTAGGATGATAGTCTTACACTCAACTACTGCAGTTCTATTAAGCCTCTGCAATATGCAAATGCCCCAGATATGCACATCTAGATGCCACTTTGTGGCACTGCGCCATTGCCAGAGCTCGGAATCAGACCCAGCAGATTTTGTGCCTTAACATGTGAAGGGAAGGGAAGATTCCCATCCTATCATTTGTTTCCAAGTTAAGAATGCAAGGCAGTTTGCTGCCTTAGAGCATCCAGAGGTCTTCTGATCATTTGGTGATGTGGGTCAGATGTGGTTTCAGAGGATGTAATGAAGTCTTTTTACAGCTGTCACCCTGTGTAAGCGACAGACTAACTCGGACATCAGCCCTTAGGAAAATCTGATTGAAAATTAGAAATGTCATTTTTATTTTATGCTAGCAGATCAAAGTTTGCTTTCAGTGTTCTAAAGGAATGCTAGCACTTACCAATGTCTTTTACATCAGGTGAAAGCAGAACTGCGGCTCCTTGAAGCTCTTAGAGCTGCCTGCTTTTCCTCCTTGATGTTTTGGCGCTTTGACAAGGAGGTTTTTGTCTGCCAGTGTTAAGAGCGGAGCAGGATTAGGTTTCAGAGAGGCGATAGGTGGAGTCATCAGTTTTCATGGCAGAAGGGACAAGCCGGTCCAAGCTCTGGTGACACAGTTCAGAGAGCTGTGGGCTGGAGGTGTGAAGCACAGCAGCTTGGGCTGTGCTGCACCGTGGTTCAGCCCAGCTGGAGTGAGTGATTGCCAGTGACAATGCCCGTTCCCTTGCAGGGCAGTACGTCATGTCCACGTTCAAAAGGAACCCCCTGGAGCAGGCCTTCCGAACACCCAACGCCCACATGACCTCCAGCTACTTGATAAACCAGTACTGGATCACCGTCAGCCACAAGGCACCCGCCATCCTCTACGACCTCTACATGAGGCTCACGGGGAGAAAGCCCAGGTAAGGAACGCTGCCCTCAGCCTCCTGCACGCCTGCCACTCCTGTGGAGAGCAGAGCAGAGCTCAAGCCAGTGATGACAACTGGAGTTCTTGAGCTTCTTCCCATCTCCTCTTGAGGAAAATGAGGAAAATGCTCATTTTATTTTCATTTAGCTGTAGCTAAGTACACCCTAAGGCTCGCACTCTTCCCGTCACCTCGAGAACAGCACAACATTTGATCTCGGTTTTACACACTTCAGAGCTTCAGAGTAGAGGAGGACTGGTAGTCTTTTGTCTTCTCTATATCCAGATCTCTACTGCTTCAGCTTTCCAGTGGGATCACCCCTATCTGGCATGAGCTTGCATGAGGACTTGAGACTGGCAAGGTTTAGAACATACCAGCTAATTCGTTTTTTTCCCCATAAATCAGATGCCTAAGTAGCTGTTTCCAGCACTGGCCTGAAGTCTAAGAAGCAGTTGTTTCTGAGAATGATTAAATTCTAATTGTATTTAAGAGGGCAGTTCACCATTACAGGTGGTATTTGAGCCCTGGCAGTGGTGTGGCTTGGAGGAACAGCAATATCCATGTCCCATGTGGAAGGAATCCTCTTGTAAGTAACATTACTCCAGACATTGTCCTCCTTTACTCCCTACCACCACAGAGGAGGATTTAGTGTGCAGTGTGAGAACAGGATGCCAGCACAGTTGATGTCAGCTGCTCTTGTGCTCCCCTGCTTGCTAGAAAGCTGGCTGCAGCTGTTTGCAAGGAAATCCCTGGCACTGCTCTGATTTATTCCTGACATTCTGCTTTGGAGGCAGATTGGTCAGTAAAAAGACTTCAGTTATCCAGGAGGAAAGAATTACCCTAGAAATAGAGGTGAACTGAAAATGAGGCTGGAATCTTCAGTCTTTGTTGAAATGGGCAGCAGTAAGATCTGGGCAGTGCCATTACAATTGACATTTCTTTTCAAGAAGCTGATTGGCATTATTAACCAGTGGACACTGCCTGCAATGATGTAGTTAAATGTCAAACAGACCTCAGCATGATCTTCTGAGCTTTAAGATTTGCAGCCTCAGCAAAGATGGCTCACCAGTGAAGTTGGAAGTTTCCAAAGTCTTTTTTTTTTAGACATAATTCTCCTTTTGTTTCTTACACACTACTTCAGCTCATCCAGGTATTGCTGCAATGTAGTAGAAAGCACAATAGCAGCTCATTGTTCCTTCTTTTCCCAGCTACCTGAATATCAGACCTTTATGGTCTAAGGGCAGTAAACCACATCAAATTTTTTAAAAAAGAAGCCTTTTTAGGTGTAAGCTCATTTCACATAAATTCCCAAATACCAAGCAAAATTGCCTGAAATGGTTTCCTGTGAGTGTTGCACATCCATCCACGACTTAGAGCATAATGTGGTTTATACCCTCAGTAGTCTCTTGGGGCAATCTGTCTCACCTGAGATTCTGCTTGTGCAAGGTTCTGTATGGGAGAAAATAATTAAATCATTGCTGTAAACAGTTTTCTGGGAGAAAAAATGCATGTCTGGAGTGTGCCTACAGTGAGAGCTAATACTCAGTTTATTCCTCTCAGTTCCTCCACAGTGGAGGATGGAACTTCCTGGAAGAAATCTTTGCCATGTTTCTACTCAGTTGATGTTTTTCAGAAGACTTTTCCTTCATAAAAAATATTAGTCAGTGTTTTGAATGTGGTCACAACAATTGAACTCAGGCAGTTGACGTGAAACACAGTTTTCACACACACCTCTTCAGATCATAGAATCACAGACTGGTTTAGGTTGGAAGGAAGCTTAAAGATCATCCAGTTCCAGCCCTGCCATGAGCAGGGACACCTTCCCCTATCCCAGGTTGCTCAGAGCCCCATCCAGCCTGGCCTGGAGCACTGCCAGGAATGGGGCAGCCACAGCTGCTCTGGGCACCCTGTGCCAGGCCTCACCACCCTCACAGGGAACAATTTTTTTCCATATACTAGAGAGTTGATTCTCTTATCCTTTCTTTTTTTTTTTTTTTTTTCTGTCAGTTCCATTAGTCCTAAGCACTTTAAAGATTTTGGGGAGTGATCTTGAAGGGCAGCTTCAGATCTTTCCAATCCAGCTGTATAATTTCTTTTTCTCAAGTTCCTAAAATGTCTTAAAATATTCACAACGCTTTCCCCCCGATGGTGCTTGCCCTACACAGGAAGATTAATCTGAAATAACTTTAAAGCAGTTCAGATAAATTGCATTCAGTCAATGTGCACATAATTATTCAGAATGAAGATTCCTTTAATCTGATGGTCTGCTTTGCTTCTAAAATGAAAGCCACTTTAGGAAGGAGTTCCTGCCTAAGGTTTTAGTGCTCTTTCCAGTTGGTTTGGGTGAGCTGCACAGTTCTGCTGGGAGCTGATGCACTCATTGTGTCTTTCTGTGCTGTGCTGAGTGCTCATCGCCGTGGCAGTCACGTCTGCGTGGGGAGAGGCCAGCCTGGCACCATTCTCCCCCAGACTGCCGCCTTTTATTTGTCACAGCAACTGTGTTACCCTCTGGGCAGCTCAATATTCCCCATGAAAACAGCTCTGTTTTCCACGAAAATTGGCCTTTTAATGCTTTCTCTTGCCCTTACCCAGTCTGAGAGGATACGATGTCTTCTCAGAATTGACAAAGCCCTGAACATCACACTTCAAAACAACTGCCAGAGGCCTTTTTTACTCATGACCACTGGGACAACTAAAATAATGCTGCAGGGTAGGACAGCATTACTGTCATCCACTTTTAAATTAAAAAATTAGTAAGAAAAGGCCAAGACCCATGAGAGGACCTGAGCTTATACTTCCCAAGTCCTTATGCAGTTATGCCTCTGAAGCAAGACAGGAAACATATGGAGCTCTTGGAGTGGGTCCAGAGGAGGGCAATAAAGATGGTCAGAGGGCTGGAGCACCTCTCCTGTGAGGACACGTTGAGAGAGCCAGGACTGTTGAGGCTGGAGAGGGGAAGGCATGTGGCCGACCTGGTAACACTTTTTCAGTACTTTAAACAGACCAGTAGGAAAGAAGGGGAGGGACTCTTGTCATGGAGCATAATCACAGGATGAGGAGGAATGGTTTCAGACTGAAAGAAAGTACATTTAGATTATATAGGAGGAAATTGTTCCCTGTGAGAGTGGGGAGCCCTGGCACAGGCTGCCCAGAGCAGCTGTGGCTGCCCCATCCCTGGCAGTGCTCCAGGCCAGTTTGGATGAGGCTGTGGGCAAGCTGGGATAGGTGGAAGGTGTCCCTGCCCATGGCAGGGGTTGGAACAAGATGATCTTCAAGCTTCCTTCCAACCCAAACCACTCTGTGATTCTTTGGTCCTGTCTGAATACTGAAGTTGAGCCGATGACTTCTGAGCTCAGTGTCCATACTGCAGATGTGGTGACCAAATACTGTAGCTAATGCCAAGCATCAGAGCCTTGCTTCAGTACAGCTCAGGCTTGGGAGCAGAAGAGAATTCCTGTGGCAGAAAGAGTAGTATCCCCCTTGGGAACAGAAGCACTGTGTCGTCTTAGTGCAGACTCCATGCCAGCTCAGATGGGCTCTTTCCTCCATGAGGCAGATCCAGCTTCCAAGCCTTGCTTGGGTCAGACCAGTGGGTTGGACATCAGTGACAAACACATCTGCTCCCGTGTTGGAGCCAGCAATAAAAGCTGCGTAGCTCGAGGCTCAGGAGCTCAGCTGGAGCAGTTTGCACCTCCTGGGCAAGTTCTCAGCCTGGTGAGTAGCAGGGCTGTGCTCAGGAGGAATTGCAATGTTTATTCACCTGGATTGGTGGAAACACAAACCAGCAGCTTCTACATGAGGCCAGACTTCCTGCTCCCCTCTGATGCTCGGCCTTTGTTTCAGAATGATGAAGATCATCAATCGGCTGCACAAGTCTATGACACTCCTGCAGTATTTCTCCACCCAGTCCTGGAACTGGTCTTCAGATAATATGAATATGTTAATGAGCCACCTCAACACTGAGGACAAAAAGGTAAATCTGCCTTGAATATGGGTTGCTAATCTCAGGTTCTTTTCATCTGCAGCAATTATTTTTTGTGTATTGTCGAGGTTTTAAATGATATCTAGATGATTGGAATTTATTTTAATCTGAAGTAATTTATTTATTTCAGGAGCTTTCCATTTATTACAGGAGAATGTTTTCAGGTTCCTTACAGCCCAACCTATTCTGTGAAAACTTCTTTCTCTCTACAAAACCTTTCTTTGCTCTAAGAGACAGACTACTGCCTGAGGACTTGCTAACAATTTGTCCAATATGAGCACCTGAAATGAACTGGGGTAGTTGGCTCTGCAATGAGATTTTTCTTATGCCAAACACCAAAGTGACTCATTTCCTGGACTTCTGTTGATCTAGCTGCCAAAAGAGAATGCAGCACAGCTGAGAGTAACACTGATGCAGAGGCACCTGTTGACTCAATGGCCAGTTAATTTATTTACACATAATTCTAGTGACATGTTAAAACTGCGTGGAGGTTTTCATTTCAATCCATTTGCCGGGGTGGAATGCCATTTTTCTTCCATGATTCTGTGTGTGTTTGTGTGTACAAATACATGTATTTATGGAAAAGTTGCCACCTGAAAGATAAACACCTTTATTTTCTAGCACATTTTAGCTGGCTCTGCCCAGATTCCCAGCTCGGTGGGACATTAATCAGCAGCTGTGAAACACAGTCTGGCAGTGCTTGGGAACTCAGTGGCTTTGAGAATTTCAGAGAGAGGGCCTTGTCAGGAACAGAGATCAATGAAGAATTGATGCTTCAAGTGAACTGGTTTTGAACTCTGGTGTTCAGCTTTCGCTGTTTGTCTTTAAATCCCAGTTATACAACTTTGATGTTCGCCAGCTGCACTGGTCAGAGTACATCGAGAGCTACTGCATAGGTGCCAAGAAGTACTTGCTAAACGAGGACATGGCTGGCATTCCAGCAGCAAAGCAGCATCTACGCAAGTAAGTCACACCCAGGGACAAAGATAAAAGCTCCTGGCTCCCTTTGGGGAAAATAAGTCTAGCTATGTTGCAAAATTATTATTATTAATTATTAAAATTGAGATAAATAATTTATTTTTTTCCCACGGCGGTTTGTCAGTATTTACAAACTCAGACTAAGGGAATAGTTTGCCATAGCAAGGAAACCTAAACAAGTTCATCATTCATGGATCATTTTTAGGAGGTTTGTCAGGGCCTCAGGAATAGACCACTGACTGCCTCAGACCATGGGCTGTGGTGCAGTGATAAAGTTTACCTTAAAATAAAAGGGCTCTTATAAAAATTAAACAAGTCTTGAGGTCTTTAGGTGTCTTTCTTCTCTTGGTCAAGCACTGGAAAAATGAGCCTTAGAGAACTGCAGAAACTTTTGCTTGACAGAAAGAAGACAGGATCATTAAGATCTTAAAAATTCAGTAATACCATTGAAATTGATGCTGTAAACTAACCCACTCCCCCAAAAAAATAAAAAATCCCAGTGCTGCAGTATTGCAGCAGTGAAGAGCATTTAGGATCATTACATAATTTCACAGCTCTAAAGACAGGGTTTCACCCAAATAAGAGAACCTTGCTCATCAACTCCACTGAAGGTTCTCTAGCTTGCCCCAAATCCTGCAAAGAGAGAGGCAGCCAATATATGAAACCAAAGCAGAAAGCATTGGACACAGATGTCCTAGAGAAAAACCTCTTCCTCTGACTTTGCTCTGGTTTGAAATGAGAGTACAGAACAAGAGAGAATTCCAGTGCAGCTACTCCACCTTCACCACAAACTGTTCTCTGTGCTCCAGCTTCAGCACAGTCCTTGCCAAGACCAAGGACCTCCAGCCCAGCGTCCCCGCTAAAACAGGAATGGCAAAAAGCCCAGGGGCCACTTGTAAATAGGATTTACTCCTGAATTGCCTGTAGGAAATGCAGGAGGCTGGTGAGCTTCTCGTTGTTTGAGTGTTTCTTGATAAGCTGCCTCTTTCCCAGGCTGAGGAACATCCGGTACGCGTTCAACACCACCCTCCTCGTCATCATCTGGCGCATCTTCATCGCGAGGTCGCAGATGGCTCGAAACATCTGGTACTTTGTGGTGAGCCTCTGCTACAAGTTCCTGTCCTACTTCAGGGCATCCAGCACCCTCAGGCACTGAAGCCATCCATCAGCAACCAGCCTCTTCCAGAAGGACCTCCATCTCCTCTAATCAGCAACTGTGGGCATTGGGGTCTGAAAGTAGCAGAAAAATCCACTCCCTCCAACAGCAGCTGGCATTTATTGTACACCGTTACATGCTCACCTTTTTAATTTTAACTAATGCTTTAATACATGATGGTCTTTCTTCCATAGGACCAGGCCAATTTTTAAAGCCATAACTGAAGCTTTAGGAACAGGTCAAGCTGGGACCCCTCATATGTGCAAGAGTAAGGATTAACCCAAGTCACTGTCTTCCCATGTACTCCTCCCTAGGCTATCTTAATCCCATCTTCTTCCTCAAAAGAGGCAAATTTAAAGCACGACCTTGGAAGACAAGGATGCCACCAGAGAAGACCCAGCCAAGGAAATTAACCTGTGAGAGATCTTCCTAAAGCAGCTGTTCCTTCATTCAGTGAAATCGTACCTTGCTGAAAAAACAAGATTGCACCTTCTCAGTTTTTCAAAACTTAGGAGGGGGAAAGATCAGTCACACGAGGCCAGTGAACACACAGAACAGTTTTCAGTTTTCTTGTCTTGTATTGCTGCTGAGGACTGATGCTTTCAAGTTGTACCTGAAGACACATAAAATTCATGCACCTGTGTTAACTCTGCTCACTCACAAGATGCTTTCTTACAGAGAGGTCTTTTCTCCCTATGGTTAAGGTTTCAGTCTATTAAAAAATTCCTGGTCTTGCATTTATCACATTTGCTTGGAACATCTTTGGTGTCTTGAAAAATGCTGTATTAACCCTGAGAATGGAAGAAGAATACAGAAACCCATCATTATTTTTGAAGTATAGGTCCTTTTTTTCCCCTGCAGGAAAACTTTCTTCCTGTAGCTCAAAACCAGCCTGATACTGGGCTTTCATTACAGCTAAATCACTCTGCAGTTGATCATTTCCAGCAGCAAAGAAATTGCAAAGACACAAATGGAGGAAACATCATTGGGCCTGTTCTGCCGCCACTCCTTTCAGGAGGCATTAAAAAGTCTGAAAACTTGTTTTTCTTGAGAATAGGTTAAATGTTGGATTTAATGACCTTAAAGGTCTTTTCTGACCTAAGCAGCTCTTTGATTTCTCTGTAAGAACAGTCATACAACTGTGACGTTGCGTGGCTGTCCTGCAGTTTGAATTTTCATAGTTTGATTTTTCAGGGTTTTAGAATCAAATTGCAATTTAGAAAGGAAGCCAAGGATGTACCCCAATGCTCATGGCTCCTGGAGATCCTTGTTTCTTGTAGTGAATTGTAAATTCCTGTGGGGGCAGAGAGAGCGAGCCTTCTTCAAAGTAGCAACAACAGCAAAAAATTTACTGTGTTGTCAGATTATCAGAGTCAAGTCTTACACCAAAATATTTTTATTCAGATAACACTGAGTAAGCACTTTCAAGATGATCAGTCTTCAATTCAGCACCCAGTTTCTCTAGTCTTTTGCCGTGCCAGCTGTCTGAAAAAGCAATGCTACACAAAAAACACAACCAAGTGACAGTTGCTCTTTTGTGAGTTGAGAAGAGCAGAGTATTTACAAACCTGGCATTCCTCAAAAATTATACTTGCTTTTGGTAGTGAAGGTAAGAGCAAACGATGAGTGTATTTACATCTGAACATTTCAGGCTGGTTTAGAAATCTTTCTAAAGGTTCAAGGAATTAATCTTGCCCCTTATGCCCCAGAAGTCTGGTTCCAAGCAGTTGCCAAAGGATGCCTGCAGCAGAACCTGACCAGAAATGTGGTGTCCAGGATGGCAGGGCTCTGGCATTGTCTGCCACAGACTTATGTGCTTGTCACACACTGCTTTTGATCCGTGCTTAAATAGGTCAAGCAGCCAGTTTACAAAGATGCAAATTTCTGAAGCTCTCGCCTTGGAAATGCGCTTCCTGTAGTGGAACTGGTTGTTGGGTGTGTGTTTCCCAGCTTCAGGGCCTGCTGTGAAAGGTGTCACCACCTGGGAAACCTGGAGCTGTGAATTCAGGGGCTGGGGACCAACGTTCCCTGTCCAGTGCTGCCACAGCGATATTTTGGTGAAGGTTGTGGCACTGTACTTGGCTCCCTCGGTGGGGCTGAGGCAGGCTGTCCTCCAGGAACAGTGCATTCCCTCAGTTACGTGACCAGGTCACCAGGCAGCTTGCAGTCCTCACAGGAAAGGCTAAAAAACAAAGCAAAATGAAAGCAAACTTCCACTCAAACATTAGGAAGTAATTTCAGCACTTATCCTGAAAGTGTTTTTAAGTGCCTGCCTTATGCACAAAGAGAAGCAAAAGTAAAGAGGATCGTAGGTTTTGGGCTGTGAATGTGACAGACAAAAGCTTGTGTCTAGAAAAGTCAAAGGTGCAGAGCTGATACACCAACATCAGTGTCCCAGCTTTTCTCCCCCTTCCCTACTCATGCCAGGAATTCCTCACAATATGCCTGTAGGCATTCACAGTTGTGTGCACAGGCTGTGTTGTCCCCACAAATCTGAGGTGTAGTTTTTTGCTCCCCTGAGTATATCCAGACCTGGTTTTCTGAACACACAAAAAAAGGTGCTGCACTCAGAGCAGTGGTGGTTTGACATTTTAAGGCTCTTCAGCATTTTGCTGAAGGAAACAGCCGCAGAAAAGCTACTCAGCCCTGAAAAAACAGCAGGAGTTGTTTGGGTTGGAAAAACAGAGCTGTTGCAGATGGTGTCTGCTCTTCTGGAGACCTTTCGTAGCCCACACAGCACTACCAGCAGCTGGCTCCAGAGCTCTGGCCTTGCCTGGGGCAGATCAAGCTGTTAGCTTGTCTTAACACACACGTAACATGCAGGGGAACTTGAATCTTTAATCCATTTTCTTGTGGCTTGAGATGTTTCCAGCTGATTGTCTGAAGCACGGACATATTTCAGAAAGCCTCAGTGCAGGGGCTGATGTGTGGCAGTGGCCCTTGAGTGCCAGTTGTGACTGGCATCACGGGGAGCTGGGCACACGAACTTGTTCTCACCTCAAGCAGTGGCTGATGTTTGGTTTATTTTGTGCTCCTCACTGGATTTGTTTGTGCTCTGAAGGAACCCATGGGGAAAGAACCTGAAAGAAAACACTGAATATCATTTCACCATTAGAAACGGGCAGAAGCTTGCAATTAACAAGTATCTTTTTGAAATTAAACAGTGGTAACAAAACAAACAAACAAACAAACCACAACAAATCCTACAATTAATCTGTGTTTTAACTGCCTTTTGAATGACAACCAAAGCTGTTTATCTTCAGCATGTCTGTTACTAATAATAAAATTTCTTACCCCTCCACCCTCCTCTGTTCCTTGTTAAGAAACAATTCTTCCGCAGTAGGGAGGGAGGGGTAACAGGCCCACTGATAAATCACAGGTTGTTGGCCCATTACCCACCTCCTGCAGAAACGAGTTCTTTTACATTTTCCAAGGAAACGTGTGTACAGCTGCATCTTCAGCACCAGACAGCGTGGTGAAAGCAGTGGAGCTCATCCTGAAGTGCCAGGCTGTGCTTCTTTGGTGTGCCCTGTTCCACCTCAGTTCACAGATTCAAACACACCCTCATTTCCAGTGTAAAGGGAACCTAACCTGTAGTTGTTAATCGAGTCATTATCATGAATAAGCAACTGGGAAAAGAGGGAGGGGGGCATCCTTTTGTTTGTAAATAAGCTACAGCTTCATGGTTGAAAGCATGCTGTTGCTCTTCCAGCATTGACGTTCTACCGCTGAAAGCAAGGATGAACTTTCAGTACAATTTTAGTACAATTGGACCCCTTATTCTAGCACAGAGCAAATAACATTCCCCAGAAAGTAAGTGGTGAACACCCCATTACATGGTGCTAAATATTGATATGAAGGTGGTACAGATTTACTTAAAGAGAATTAAAGTCCAAAAAATAAAAACGTATCTGGGGAATTATTAAAGATGTATTATCCCACTTTTCTCTCTTGCTTCAAAGCCAACTGTGAATTGTTTTTTCAGATGAACATGAAGCCACTTACAAAAGGTTTCTTGTGATCTTGGCAGAGCCCAGTTCATAGTAAAATATGTACTCTCCCACTGTCCAGAGTTTCTATGGTTCTATCTGCTATTTCTATCCTCTTGTTAGCTACGAGACAACTTCCTGTTATAAATCTTAATTACAGAGTTTCTAAAGTTAAGGCGTAACCTTTTGAGCTCTCAAATCAGAAAAAATTATCAAACCACAAATTACGTGAACCTCAGCCATAAAATTGTTAATATGATGTTTATGTTATTTGAAACATTTAATAAAACAAAATATTTTAAAGCTATGGTCACTTTGCATTGCTTGGTTTGCCAGAGGAGGTGGTTGCATCGCGGCTGAGCAGGGGCTGCCTCTGCAGCACATCTGCCCACATCTGCAGCACAGCTCTCGGTGGAACGGCAGCCCCACCTACAGGAGGGAAACCCGAATTTTAAAAGCTGTGATCGTGAGACTTTTAACCCGGATACAGAAGACTGAAAGGTCCTGCTGTGATGAGGGTCCTGTGGAAACTCACAGGGACAGGTCAGCAGCAAGGGAAAATTGTGAGTAACTCAGCCAGCTTCCCCAAAAAATATCCCATTTGTACTAAACCTAAATGTTTAGTTTTTAAATATAGAGACCTCACCTCATTGTGTTAGTTTTCAGTCAACAAGAGTAGATAGTGTCTAGTAATTATCTCTCACTTCCTTGCAATGCAGCAGACTTGAATGAGAGGAAAAGACACAGCATTATGATGACCCTTTGCTTAAGGATAATTATTTTCAGTCCTGAAACCCAGGGCATACAACAAAGATACCACTTTCATTTTGTTAGCAAGTCTTTCTGTAAAATACCATTTTCCATTTTGTATATGTAAATGTGATCTTTATGGAGAAAAAAAAATCAATTTTCCATTAAGATGCATCAGTGAATTAAAGCCATCAGCAAGAAAAGTTTGAATTCTTTCCAAGGAACAGATTTTAAGGTCAACCTGCAGACTGCAATATTTAAAGCTTTTCTTCTGACATTGTAATTGCCCAGTATTATCAAGGCAAATAATCAGTTAAATAAATGAGGAAAATTGCAATAATCTTCATTTTTTAAAAGAAACAAAAATGGGGGGGTGGGGCGAAGAAAATTATATAAAATAAGACAACTTGTTAGCTGATACACTGTGGGTTATATGACAGAATAAGCACCAGGTCTCAAGGGGAGGCATCCCAGCCAATTTTCAGTTTTCCCTGTCTCCCTCAGTTGAGGACAAATAGTGTTCATTAAGAACTGAGCCCACAGGTTCCACTTCCTAACTCCCAGGATTATTTGGCTGTGAAATGTGCTGTGGAACAGCGATAAATTGGATTTCTGGGCTCACGCCCTACCTATGGAATGGGTACTTTCCCTGTGGAAGCTGAATTAACCCAGAGCCCATCCAGAGCCGGGAGAGGGCCACACACTCATCTGCTTTTCTTGCCCTGATGATAGAAATTCCTGCAGCTGCCTGCACTGCTGCAGTCTCAGAGGTGACTTACTCCTTCCAGGGAAGCACCAGATAATACCCAGCCCCAGATGAAAAAGCCACAGCAAAAGTACACAGCAAAAAAATGCATCTTCTATAAAAGATCGGGCAAGAGGAGATCAAGGCAATAGCTCTGGAGCTGCCAGTGTGATCCATCTTTTCCCAGTTTTCCCTGAGCAAGGTATGCAGAGAGTTTTGCAGAGGACTTTCAAACAGGAATTCCCACCTCAGCTCGTGCCCTGACTTCTGTATTTCTGATTCAGTTCTCAGTGCAAGCTCGTCCTCTCCAGCTGGGACTCAGAACCACTCCAGAGGATACAAACCCTTGAGAAGCACTCGCTTAACTGGGAGAAGCTGCTGCAAGAAGTGAAACATTGGATTAAATGGATAGAAAGTAGCCTAAAGATATATAGAGAAATATACTTCCAGAGAAATCAGGGCTGGTGAAAACGCCAGCAAAAATGTTTGTAGAAAAAGGTTTTAACTGTATTTGGATCAGAAAATAGGTAAGATTTGAGGCACACAAAGACTGGTAACACAGGTCTTTTACCACTGTCATTTGTCACTGAGTATTTGCTGTGCAAGACACTGAAGAGCCCCCAAAATTCAGGCAAGCACCCCAGTGCCTCTGGCAGTGAGGTTCTGACCAGAAGGTAGTAGAAAGTTTATAGTATGGCACAATCCTGCAGAGAGAGGCAGGTGAATTTAAGTGTATCTTTCTCTTTGCCTCAGGCTTTTAAAAATGGAGGCATCGTGGAACTTGAGGAACTAATGAAAAAATTAACAACTACAGACAGTAAAAACACAACTGTAATTGTAGAGTAATAAATAAAACGCTGCTTGAAAGTGTGAAGAGCAGTAGCTTGTTCAACAATGACTGTGTTTATGCAACGCTGGGTTTAAGGAGAAATCGTGTTGTCTCTTCACAGTCCATGATTATTGATTATTTTAGCACATTTTGTTACTCCCCCTCAGCTGAGGCTGCTGTGACAATTGGTCTGGGGAAAGAGAAATGTCAGCTGCCCGTGGAGGTCTCTGGGAAGGCTGCTACCACTTAACACCTCTGGGAAAGCTTTTTGATAAATAAAGGGCTGCCACATAGGATATGCCAAAATAATTAAGATTTTGTTAGCAAGGGCAAATTCAGCAGTGAGCAGACTAATGGGGTAAATTAGTTGAAAAGGCAACTGAGGCTCAAGTTTGGCACTCTGCAGTCAAAGCTGGGAGAGAGGACGTGAATTTAGATGACAATCCCAGTGGTGGGATAATAAAAGCAGCCGTTACGTTATTTTATTAATTCTTTAATCTTTGGCATTAGGGTGAGATCAATATTTCCAGGAAAAAAAAATTCCTAGTCTTCCTTTTCCTAATCACCAACAATATAGAACGTGAAAGCAAGCAAAGGAATTAGCTAGAATTTAATATGCAGTAAATTCCAACTAGCTTCTATTAGTATTTCTTCTAATTAAGATACTGTTTAGCCTTAGAAAGCGTGAAATCAGTCAATGAGCAATACAAAATATGTATTTTGGTATGTAAAGCAAGAATTTATCTGCTGAGAAGGATTTCTTTACAGCTTGCTCTATCTATTAAAGCATTTGGCATTTTGTTTGGGAGTGCTGTGTCCTGTGATGAATGTGGATTTGAAACATTGACAAGTTTTGCTGACTTCCTTGGAGGTCTTTTCCAACATCAGTGATCCTGTGATAACTGTGAAATACAAGGATTTTGCCTTACCAGAAGTGAGAGAAAAGATCCCAGGCAACATCCACTGCCCCAGGGCACAAAAAGCAAGTCAAAACCCTGTTCCTCACTTCTGCTGAAGAGATGGGGAGAACTGGATACCCACCCAAGAAAGAAAGGACTGTATTTCCAGAAATCAGGTGTCTGCAGTCTCAAAAAACCAGCAGTAAGATTCCCAAGGCAGGTAAATCCCTGGAGAGCAGCTAGTGGGAAGATGTGCACTTAAATGTCCTTTAAGAAACTGCTGAAGAATGTACTGTCTCCAGCGAAAGATTAAAAAAAGGTTAGGAGAGTAAATCTGACAAGCCATGAATTTCCCTACTGGTCTGAAATCATGAACAGGAATGGCACAGGAGGTGACAAGTAGGTCAGATTACATAAAATTAAGTATTAAAATAAAATAAAAAGAAAGCACAGCCAAGCAACAAAGTAACTGGAACACAGAACAGTCCAAAAACATTCTATAATATTATTGACTGAAAGACAACAGAAAAAAACCAAAAACAAACACAAAAACCAAATAAATCTGCATCTTTGCTGGAAAGATTAGCATAAATTACGTAATAAACTCAAGATCAGCATCAAAAGGGTAAGAACTCAGAGCAGACAGAGAAGAGGTTACAGAGTATTTAATTTAGAATTTTTAATGTCACTGTAGGCTGGTGCAAGGTGAGTTAGGCTGGTAGATACCGTGGAGAGCTCAGGAAAGATGGACAAGATTGGAGAAGACAGAGGAAACAGAAGAGGACAAGAATGTGGGAACTATTTTTAGTGAGCCTGACTTCAGTACAAGAACAATACTCAGAAGTCACACAGCAGTTAAAAAGGAAAAGAATAATAGTGTGGAATTCCAAAGGCAAATTATGCCACATCAGATTTTCTCTTACAATAGAGTGAAAGGCATTGTTAAAAGCAGAGGAGTTGGAGATGGCATACAGTCTGTGCTTTAAAAGGATTTTATTTCACATGATTATTCTCACGAATAAGCTGAGGCAAGAACACTACAAAATTAATGCAAAAACTGGCAGAAAAATCACAAGACTTATTTGCAATGCAGTGTTAACCTGGGAGATTATATTATGTGTAACTCCAGATGAGAGGATTCAACAAATTCATTAAGGATCTGAATGCTGGCATAGAAAGTAGGCTCTTCAAAACCTTGACCTAAAGGTGGGAAGGCTGTGAGCATTGATGGGGACAGGGCTAGTAAGAACTCAGAATATTCCTGTAAATTGAAATCCAAGGCTCCTAATTAAGTTAGTGAAAATTATGTCTTTCAAATACTTGCACAAACATCCAGTATGAACTTGTCTAATTTGAGATACAGTACTGAAAGGATTTTATATAAATGAATATTATTAATTGCCCAAAATCAAGAGTTTTAAATGATAAAATGCCATAGAAATGTGTTCCAACCTATTCATGTATTATAAGAGGCTCTTTTATTACTTACACACTATTTTTGCATGAAGAGCCACACTGCCTTCTTTAGTGAACTTGAGGGATGAGTGAGAAAACTCTCCACAATATTTTTTGCATCTCTATTACCTGCTGGTCCTACAAGCTGTCATGCCACACAGTTCAAGCGCTGGGATGTGCCAGGAAGAGCCGGCGGCACTGGGCAGCAGCGGGGCCGGGACGAAGCGATGGCCCGGCAGGACAGGCACGGGAGCGGGGTACGGAGAGAAGCGATGGCCCAGCAGGACAGGCACAGGAGCGGGGCACGGAGCCGGTTCTGGTTCGGGTTCGGGTTCAGCGCTCCCGCGGGAAGGAACGAGCGCCCGCGGGCCGGGGATTGAAGCGCGGCAGGAAACACGAGGGGAGGTGAGAAGGGTGGGAGGAGCTTCCCAGGGAGAATGAATTCAGGAAAAGGCGCCAATTTCCCCGCTGGTGGCCGGATGAAGCTCACGGCTCACCCAGCTTCAGGTCCCAGTGGAGGGCTGCCCTCTGTGTCCCGCTGGCGTGGGCAGGTTTGCCGCCCTTAGGCCGGGCACTGCAGAAGTGTGCTGAGCCAGCATCCGCCTCTCCCCTTCTGCTCCCATCTGCTGGGAAAGGTTCCGCGCTCCTTGTCCTCTCCTCTACTAGATGGAGCCAGCTGTAGAGTCCATATTTTCCATTTTCCAGAGCCCCGGGAGGAGTGATGCTGCAGGATATGCAGGTGAGGTGTAAGCTCTTGCTAGTGAAATCCCGCAGGGAAGCGTGGTGCAGCCATTCCATCCCCGGCACGCCGCGCCAGGCCGAGGCAAGGCTGCAGTGGCGTTCTGGGTTTCTTTCTGCTGTGGTTTCCCAGCACCTCTTCTAGTATACAATACAGATCTTTAGGAGCGACGAGCAGCCAGCACACTTCCCTTTTCCAGGGTTTCTCACAGGGGAGGAGGGTCTGAGGGAGTTGTGGAGCCGCATCCAAAGTGTGCGGGTGGGAATGGAGGGTTCTGTGCTTCCCTGCCACGGCCAGAGACCTGCAAGGCTCTCCGGATCGTGGTTGTGGTGTGAGGAATGAGTGCTCCTGCCAGAGAGAGCCTTCTTCATCCCTCCGGGAGAAAAACTCCCTCTTGGCTGTAATTCCTTGATGTAAGAGAGAGGACTCCCTCTCTCAGCAAGTTTGCTTATTTTATTGCTGGTATTTAGCTGTTGGTAGTCGTGTCCATGTAAACAGAGCATTTTGCTTCTTCAAGGACATGTTAGTTAAGAATTTTATTCCTTTGTATGATAGAGGTAGGACTGAAATTGTCCTGCTGAGTTCTACCTTGAATGCAGAAAGCCTGGTTTGGTTTTGTTTAGTGGATTAAACAAACTTTTTTTTGCGTTGAATGTGTGAGCACTATTTTAATACTAAATCAGAGATGCTAATTGCTAAATCCTCTGCTTGAATTAATAGTAAACACCTGAAGTTGCTTGCAAAAATCAACCTTGGCTAAGTGTTTATTAGGTGATCCTTATAATTTTGTTAATGCTGGACAGCTGTAAATATAAGATCTACCCATCTGGATAAGATACCTAGAGCTTACTGTGGGCTGTATGATGGTGCATATACACTTGTTAAATAAACAGGTTGCATTCTTTAGGAAAGAAAGGGACGTGTTTGAATGTTTCTGGTGAGTTTCTTCAGAATGCAACTTATTTAGCTTATTGTAAGGAAAGCAAATGTTGTGTTAGATCTAGCTATGGAAAGAGATTGTAATAGTTTATTGGGAATTAGCTGATTTTTTTTTTTTAATCAATAAAGAGCCCTTTGACTTCTGATGCATAAATATACAGTATCCTTACAGTACTTACAACTGTTGTTGTGATAGAGAAAAAAAACTGGTGTGCCAACCTACAAAAGACATAATTTAACATTTTTCAGTAAATATGAAACTAGCACAAGTGAGAAACAACCTAAATCTCCCTGCTAGTCTTGCCTAGTGAAGGTTACATGGGGTCTTCTGTGCTGAAAAATCCCCATCCATATACCCAGCTTTGAAACAGTGTGTTAATGATAATTTAGCAGGCTGGAAAGCTTTTAGGCCAAGTCTGTGGGAACAAATAGCTAAAAGTAGATATTTGGGATGGGTGAGATGGTTCAGCATATTCCTTTCCTTCCTTCATCTTGGCAGTCTTCATTTTGCCAATCTCTGAAGGGAAGAAGTACAAGGAAATGGAGAGAGGAAGGAAGAGAACGGGAACATGTCTTACCTTTCTCTACTTCCCTTTGCCACTTTTCTTGTCTCAGTCTTTAGAATTTCTGTTCCCCTTTGTGAAAAGGGAATCTGCTGTAAACTGGAGGTAGGCCTAAGAAATTGAGTTATTTTACAAGGAGGAGCTTATCTGCTGCAGGGAAAGAGGAGTGTTAAGATGGGTCTCTTACTCCATCAGGGGACTGTGTTTTGGGGGACAATGAGGAGGAGAAAGCTTTCCCTGAAGACCTTAAGCAAGAGGAGCTGCCTCAGGTACGTGAAGCTCAGAGCCCAGAGAGGGGAGCAGCCTCTGATGATTCCCCTCATGAAAAAAGAGACTCCAGGAAACTCGTCCTGAGTGCTGATGGCCAGAAAGTGCAGTGGGAAGAGAAATCCTTCAAGTGTCCAGAATGTGGGAAGGGCTTCAAGGGGCACTGCAGGCTCCTGACCCACCTGCAGATCCACACAAGAGAAAAGGCGTTTGTGTGTGCAGAGTGTGGGAAGAGCTTCAGCAGGAAGGCCAACCTGGTGGTTCACCAGAGAGTCCATACAGGAGAGAGGCCCTACAAGTGCAAGGAATGCGAGAAAACCTTCAGCCGTGCCTCGAGCCTCCTCGCTCACCACAAAAGCCATCTGAAAAAGAGAACCTTTTCCTGCACCATCTGCAGAAAGAGCTTCAGTGGGAACGCAGCTCTGCTGCAGCATCAGATAGTCCATTCAGATGAGAAGCCCTGTAAGCCTTCAGAGCGTGGAAATAGCTTCAGTGTAAGCTCTGACTTCATCAGACACCAACATCTGAGAGAGAGACGCAGTGAACACACAGCAGGATACTGAATTAAGTTGTGTTTATTTAAGTTATACAGAATCTCAGGGGATACATTAAATATTCTGGCCTCTGTTTCTTCCTAAACAATTCTCCCTCTTTGCTCTGGATATGAGTGTTGGGGGTTGGTTGATTTGGTTTTGTTACTTTTTATTTTTGTTTTCCCCATCTCTAATGTAATGCACTTATCTCTGCCATCTGAGGCAGTTACTTGAAAAAGCTGAAGTTGAAATTTAGGTGTTACCATGAAGGTTGCCTGGCACCTTAGACTCCCCAAAGCTCTCACATCCCACTAATAATAAAGATCTCACTAATTCCTGCTTCATAGTCTTTCCTGATATCTAGCCTTAAATCTTCAGAAGTGTTCAGCCACCAAAATGCTAAGCTTAGGAAGATGCAAGGAATTTTGACTTGCAAAAGGCTGTAAACAATGCCTTGGTCATCTCTAGCAGCTAATTTTTTTTGTATGTGGATATTGAATCCCAGCTTCTTCTTGTCTGCAGTGGGAAGTCTTTAGAATATTCTGTCAGACAAAGGGATTATTTCAAGTAGGGAGTTTTCTGGATTTTGCACAATATTTTATGTTCTAGTAATGACCTGAAACTCAGGAATAAAAACTGGCATTGTGGGATGTTTTTCCCCCTTGTTGTACCTTTACATGGGCAGTCCCTTTATCCTTGGTCAAAAATGCTTAAAGTTTTCATCTTGGGTCCTGCCTAGGCACACACAGAGTGTTGTGGGTGTTGGCATGAGAAGCAGGTGTTTTGTGTGTGAGGATTTTCTTTGGTGTTTGTGGTTGGTTTGTTTGGAGATGTTTTACTTGGTTTTGTTTGTTTCTTCTGGAAAAAAAAATGAGCCTTTCACCTTAACAATGGGAATAATGATGAAGTTATAATCAAGTTTGTGATGGAATGGCAAAACTGAACTCTTAATGTAGGGTTTGAGGCCTCTCAGTCCATAGATACGGAGAGGTGGCCTTGGAACCCTAAGCATGGAACCTTACACTCCTAAACCTTGGTTTATCTTCATGGCTTGTACTAGGTGAAGGAGTTTGTAATTCCTGACAAAAAGTCTCGTTTTTGCCCTGTCAGTTGGGTGCTGAGTTGTATCAGATTAGTTTAACACTGTATCTGCTTCTAAAGAAAGTGTGCAAATACAAACATTTTTACTAAATCTCAATTTCCCTTCTCCTTAACAGATCCCTTGCTTCAGCTTTGCTTCCTCCTTTCCCTGTGCTCCCCTTCCGCCTCAAAAAAAACCCCCAAAACCCTGTATCTGCCTAATCTTTGGTTTTGGTTGAGTTTGGACCACTATGTAACTTGAATGAAGTTTGAGTTTTAAGGTGTGGGTGAGAGGAAGGGTTGTTGCTGAGCTGCCATGTTTGGAATGCAGACTTGCAGTGTGTTCCTTGTAGGTGCAAACCAACCTCAATTTACATCTCTGCGTCAGAAGGAGGAGCAAAGGTGTGGTGCAGAGGAAAGTGAGATGGATCACTGGAATCTGATTTCTGAAGAGTGTAAGTAGAAAAAAAACTTCTGAACTGTCTCATGTATTTACATAGCGAGCATTAACATTCCCTTCTCTTTGTACAGTGAAGAAAATGAGGGAAAATATGGATATGCTTCTCCTGAATCAGCAAAGCCAGCTGCAGGTGCTTCAGGAAATTCAGAAGCAACTGAATACGCTGCTCCCAAGCAATGCTCTCCTGAATTCCAATGTTTACAGCTTAGGACTCCTGCTAGGACAGCAAGCGGCTGCTGCAGCATCTGTTCCTTGCCCCCTTTTCAATCCCAGCCAGCTCCTCTCCTGTGAAGGTTCCAGTGCCTTGTCGCTTTCACCTGCCTCTGGAGCTCTGTCTGCCCCTCAGCTCCCAGCCTCCCAGGATCCCGTGAGCTCTGCAGCTGGCCCAGCCTCGTGCTGTAAACACGTGTGACTGCTCTGGGCCGGGTTGTCACTCAGGGCAGGTGACCTCTGGGCTGTGGTGCAGCAGCTGTACCTGTGAAGGTGCTGACTACGCTCAGATGCAGCAGTTGATCAAATCCCTGCCCTGTAGCCTGCAGGGATTTTGGCCAGGAGTGACCTTTGTCGAGGCAGCTCAAGAGATCATTATTGCTGGGGTGCAGTGGAGTGCAGCATTCATGTATGAGAATGCATCAAACTTGAGTGTGTTTTTTACCTGACGTGTCTTTCAGCGTGTACTTGGGCAATTGTACCTCTGCTAAGGAGTTGAAACTACTGATGAAGTCCTCAGGGATGATTTAAGTATCTCCTGTTAAGTCTGATTTATATAGATGGAGGCAAGGTGCTTATGTGAAGATGTTCAGTTTAACAGCACCCCATTCCCAGCATCTGTTTGGAAAAGCTTCCTTCCTTTAGGAAGTCTTGAAATTAGGTGTCCTTGACTTAGCTGATTCTCAGGCCAGCAGCACTGCTCAAAATAGAAAAAATACTTTCTGCTTTGGTTTAAAAACAAACAACCCCCACACCACCACCCAAAAAAAACCCCAGCTGAAAATGCAAACCAAAAAACCCTCAACAAAATACCACCTTTCAGGTCTGCCTTGCTTACCAAGAGTTCATGAGGAAAAGCCAATTTGGTTTAGAGGGCACTTGTTCTTTTGTTCAAAGGTGAACTCAGTTGAGCCTGGGTTTACTTTGTCATATCCTGTTTGGAGTGTTACATGGATTTGGCTATTTGTATTAATTAGGGGTAGGAGTGGGGTAAATAATGAGCAGTGAGAGGCTCAGCTGCGTCATCTTGTGAAAACAGCAGAGGAAACAATTTTTTTCTTTTCTTCCTTTCTTTTTTTTTTTTTTTCCTGTAGGACTCTGACGTTGAGCCTGTCAGGGTTGGAAAGTACAGAGTTTTAAGATGTGTTGGTCTGGTCTACCTTGTTCCATCAGTGACACACTTGGCGCAGTCTCAGAACCTTTAAGCTTCAAAAGTGCAAAAAAAGCTCTTTTACCTTTGAGCTGGGATAAAGAAACTTTGGGGCTTGTACCTTTGCCAAAAAATCTTTCTCTTGAACTGATGCTGTGTTTGTGCATAGATGTTTTTATGGTTTGTAGTAGTTTTTTATGTTATCTTGTTGAAAGGATGCACTCCTAGTAATTAATAAAATAAAGTTTAGATTTTAGGGATGGGAAACACTGGTTCTCTTCTGTTGACAGAATGTCACATTCTGTCCCAGAGCTGAAACTGTGGGGCCAGGTTTGTCATTTCTGCTGTGTGACTGCAGACTGTGAAAATCACGCACTCCTTTCTACTGTGTGAGATTTTGGATTAGTTTTAACTCATCAGGATATTAATTTAAGCCAAATTAAGAAGCCTTAACGGACATCCCTTCAATGTGATCTTGTGCTGGTATGTTTGAGGTGTAATTTCAGCAGCTGAGCATTTCAGAGTCCTGTGCCTCCAGGCTTCAGAGCTTCAGTAAGAGTTGCTGCTGTTCCATGGAAGCTCAGGGGTACTGTTGGTAACCTTTTCTGATGTTTAATGTCATTGTGCCTAAAGCAGAATCCCCTCATTAAATCAGTGGTTGAAGTTTGTAATTCATTTGGGTTTATGGTGTTCATTAATAAAATGTTCGACTCCTGTTAGAAATGAATCTTTGAGTTTTTGTCCTTCCTAGAATATTATGTAGAGTCCAAGGTCAGCCAGAGCTGTTGGTCCTGGCACCTTTTGTCTGGGTTTTCCCTTTCTCTGCTGATCACAAATCTGGAGGTGTTCTGGCTCCCTTTTCTTCTCTTTGAATAATAATAATTACAACAGAATGGTACAAGTATAAGAAATAATGATCTGAAAATATAGAAAATTGAGGGCAGTTTTTTGAGAAGCAGCTGGAATTCCAGGTCTGTAAAACTGGCACTAATTTGCCCAATTTTGCTTTTAACCTGTCAATCTTCAGAAGCATTTTTCTTTTCATCCGAGAAAAATAAAAGAACTCGTGGAGTTGCTACTAAGCTGACAGTAGGAGAGAATTTTGAAAAAGTTTGCTGATTAAAGTGCATCTGAAGAAATTATGCACTCAGGCAGGTAATTGAGGTGTTTCTGTTGTGAGTGGAAGTTTCTGAAGCTGTTAGCTATGTGGAGGTCAACAGGTAGAATAATAACAAAAGAACCAACATATAACCCCATATTACACCTTAATCACACAATTTATTATGGGAAGATAACTGGAAAAAGAGACAGTGTGAAATATTAATCCTGGGTGACATTTAGGAGGTCTTAATGTGGATCCATGAATTTAAAGATTTACATGGCTGGTAGCCCAGCAGTCTTTAAAGATTTTTTAGCCTTGCTGGTCTGGATTGGATCCTAATTACTTAATCTTGTAAGACAAAGATGATTATTTCAGCTAAGTTACATTGTGGTTTTTGTGATGTGGTTAATAAGATATTAATTAATTATATTCTAAAAGTTACAAAGGTCTTCAGCCCAAAAATTTTAGGGCTGAAAATGATCCTTCATTAGTGGTGAAGGGGAAGACACCTTCACTCTGCATCAGTTAACTTTGGGGATTTTCTGGTACTCTGCAGGAAAAAAAAAAAGGCAAGTTTTGCCTCAATCCATGGCTGTTGAATTCAAGGAATTAGGTTCTCAACACACACAAAAGCAAGATTAAAAAACACAAATGAGATAAAAATGTTGGGATCCAAAGTGATCATTTATCTGTATTTTTCTTCATGAAGGAGGAAAGAGAGAGAAAATAGAAAAGTAGAAAATGCCAAGGATAAATGTGTTATCATGCACTTAACTAGGCTAATGCCAACATTTAAAAATACAAATCCAGTGACAATTGCAATTCCAACTCATGCTAACCATTTTTTCCATCCTGTAAGCACTGAAGGCTTTATCATGATCCAGGTTCTAATCCATCACACCAGGCTTGTGGTTGCATAGACTGAAATAATTCTCCAGCTTGAAAACTTAATACTTTTGTCTTAGCTTGTGGCTCCTCAGTGAAGGATAAGGCACTATGGATGTGATGCAACACTCAGTTCCAGATGAATTCAGCACATTCCCAGCTATATTCCCTTTTCAATTTAGACAATTCCGCAGCTGTACATGGGGTATCTTCTGTGGTAATTTGAGATGCTTCATCTTCCAAACCCTCATTCAGTTTTAACAAGAGGTCATGGTGGAACAAGCACTTTGTTGGTTGTGCAGGGGGTCCAACTCAGCGTGGATATGCTTTCTTTAGGCAGCTTGGTTCTAATTCATCATCCCCTTCTCTTGTTAATCCCTCTGAAAAACTGAGCCAAAACCTAAAACCTGAAAGAACAGCAAGGGAAGGAGCTGTGCATTTGCCCTTCACTTACAGAGCTTACACAGAGAACAGAGCAAGGCTGTGTTGCAGCTCATCTTCCCTGATGGAGATCCTGTGGCAGGATCCAGATGATCTTTGAGGTCCCTTTTGGTTGCTTTTCCAGAGCTGTTTGGAATGTGCAGGTGCCCGAGATCTCAATGGCATGGTCACCAGAGAATAAAAAATTAATCAGCCTGAGTATTATGTACAGTTCTTTTTTTCCTTAACGAGCAGGAGTTATAAAATAACTTTTTCCTCTCAAAATCAGTAGTTCAGTCTAACTTTAGCCGCAATGTCTGAAAAACCCAGCAGGTGGGGATCTACAACTGTGTTTCATTTATACAGCAGCAGCTTCTTAGGGACCTCGAGGTGGGCAGAGGCAGCTGTACTTTGATTTTGTACAAACACAAAGGGAAACGGTGTTTCCTGTCACAAGCAGCTTTCAGTCCAGAGCAGCATTAATGCAATTCCCTCAAATGGGAAGCACTTTCTTAGAGCATAAACTCTAGCATGATTTATTGCAGGGTTTTGCCTTTTTTGTAATTGAATATGGCCCAAATTTCAGCTTTCCAACATCTCCAGGACCAAAGAGAGCCCACCACATTCCCAGGGAAACTAAGGAATTGCACAAAGCATGGTTACACACAGAATGGCTGTTGGAGTGAATGCTTCCTGGAAACACTTGAAAAATTGTGATGAACAAACAACTGGAAAAGCATCAAAGGGATCTAAGACTAGGATTAAAGCTTGATTTATTATGTTTATTTTTACTCCATGCATTTTGGTTTGGGTGGTATATTGTAGATGCGTTTTGCACTTTGGCAAGCGCCCTGGTTTTGAGGATTTTCTTGTTTTTCAAGGAAGGATAATGAACTGAATTTTTCAAAGGCAGAGGATTTAATTTTCTGTGATGGTGGACCGTGCTTACAGGAATGGAGAATCTGTCATGGGGAGCACAGACTCAGGGAAAGGCTTCAAAAGCCATGGTGAGTATCAGCACAACATAAGCTCCGGTGGTGATGCTGGGATGCCCACAGGTGCAAAAAACAGGGAACACTGCACAAACCAAAGAGATTCAAAATATTCACCCTATATTTGTCATTCAGGAAAATTTGTACAGCAGTCACAGATTAGCTGCTGGGCTTGAAGAAAGAACTAAACCCAAGAAGTTCCTTGGCATGTATAAAAGCAAGACATCAAACTATCACAGGCATTTTCTGTGCCCACCTCCCTCTGAAAGCCCCGTGTCACTTAATGTGCTGGTACTGCCAAATTATATGGAAATCTTAATAAATACTCTGGGTGTTTTGCATGGTACAGTAGACACAGGAATTAAATCCACACACAGATGTTTTAAATCAATCGCACTTAATTAGTTTAAGTAGACAAAATCATAAATGGCCCTTCCCCTAGGCAATAAAGTTTGATTTAGCAGAAATTGGATAAGAACAGCAGATAGCAGATAAATCTGGTTTAGGGACTAATAATACTCAAAAGCAGAGATTTTTCCATTTTAAATTGAAGCCATTTAGATGGTGTCAGAGGTATGAAAGAGTAACAATTTCATCTTTAACCCGTGTAGGAACAGTTCGGTTCCACTGCAAAACAGATGGAAAGGATTGATTTAATACACTCCCAATCTGCCACCACCTGGATACTCAAGGAAACTGCATTTCACACAAATGCAGGCAGACATTCCTCGAAGTCTTGCCAGGGCTGGTTGGCAGAATAAAACCCACTGAAGCCATGGGATAAGTCCTGAATGTCCCACCTGAAAAGCCAGAGGGTTCTTAAAACCTTGGCAAATCCTGAAAAGAGAGGTAAGATTTACCCTGTGCTGTACCTGAAGGGAGCCTACGTGAAAGATGGAGCGGAAACTACTTATATTGAAACTACTTATATTATGCCACAATAAGGTTTCCCCAGAGCTTTCTCTTTTTTTGTGGGGTTGGAATGAAGAAATGAGAGTGAGTAATTAGAGACAATTGTGATAAAAAGAGATGCTGGGGAATGTCAGGTGAAGAGAACAACTGAGACAACAGGGAAGTGTGGCAGTGCTCACTAGCCTAAGCACATCACTGGAGTCCTTTTCCACAGCCACTGTTAGTTTTGCCTGTTCAGTGTCACTTGGCTGAAAAAGGGACATTTTAGAAGTGGTCTGAATTTTCTCACATTTCTGAAAGAATCTGAAAAGCCAGAGGAGGGCACTCAGTGCTGACCATTCCTTTATGAGGGAAAGTGGTTTGTCTTTTTCTCTGCAGTGACACATCATCCTGCTGGTAGAATAACCTGGTTCTGAGGAAGTTGTTTTCTCAGTGCCACCTGGGTTATATGGGACCCAGTTTTCAGTCTGCTGCTGGGAAAAAAAAAAAAACATGTAATAGTGATGAATGAAATACAGCTTTTTACACTCTTTGCTTCATTGTGACTGGGAAAAACAGATTTCTTTTGATCTTGACAAGAGGTGTGTTTTGTGTGTTCAGTAAATTTTTAGAAGTATTAAGTATTCTCTAAAACATTTTTGAGATATATCAAACAAAACTGTCCCCACATGCACAGGAGCCTTTTCTTTCAGGCTCTGTTTCTTCTTCGCCTCAGCAACACTGGTCTGAATAGCCAGAGACACATCAGCAGGAGCTCCCATCTCTGAAATAAAAGGAAATACAGGAAATTTCAGGAGATTGAGCAAAGGGAGGTCAGAAGACTCGACAGAGCCAAAGTCAAGGTCTCCCAAAGCATTTTGCCATTGCAGTGGTGAATGGCTGAACCAGGCCACCGCGTGAGGGAAGGGAGAGCAGAAGGGATTGAAATGGGATGAACAGCTAGGAAGGAAGACTGGGGGCGGGTTGGACTTCTGAAGCTGCAGGGAAGATGTGATTTGTGAGTGATAAAAGCTGCATGGTAGAAGGGTCACCACTTTCCAGACCCCCCACTGATCCCTCGTGCTTGGACTTGCTCCTTTTTGTTTTCTGGAGCTCTTGCAGTTGCCCTGCTGCTCCTGTGCTGCCTTGGGCCATTTTCTGCTCTGTGTCTCCCTCCAGCTGACCTTCCCCACAATGCTGCTGAGCTCTGCCTGCCTGTGCCTGAGGTGTTTGTGCTTTCCCATCTTCAGGCACGGAACCGCAGAGCAGACTTCTCTGTGTCAGCTCCTGTTCTGTCAGTGTTTCCCCTCACAAAAGGGCAGCCTCTGCTTACCCCAGTGCACCTCCAAGCACACAGAATGTGCCCCTGCTTTTACAGATGCAGAGCTTTTGACAGGCCTGTGTGTGTCCTTCCATTTCCCTTTTCCCAGCCTTAGCAGATATTTTCCAGTACAGGGACTGGGATGTTTCATCCCACAGCTCTGCGCCTGGCTGTTGTGCTTAAGAAGGTGCTTCTTTGCTGGTCAATTGCTTTATTTTCTTGCCTGATTTCTTTAACAGGTGACCTTTGGATTTCTCTCTCCTGATGCCTTCAGGCAGAAATACCAAGCAAAACAGGAAAAACAGAGTTTACATATAGTACACATCAGAAGGATTTCAGGCATCTTCCCAATTCTTTGGACATATGATCAAGCCTTTATGTGAACATAGGGTGAAACAGGAACCACACGATGCTTTACTGAAGGAAAAAAAAATATTTTAACAATTTTTGGGAGAAGGGAAGCAGCACTGGGATGCAGGGAGCAAGGGGCTGAAACAGAACATTTTTCCTATGTCTAGAGAAGAAAGAATTAAGATCAATGAACACAACTCATATTCTCAGAGAGGTGAGAGAAGATGGCAATACATGATGGTGTTTGGTTTGGACCCTTGAATCCAAGCTCCCTGGCATGGTCAGCCTTGATGTAACTGTGAGGGCTGTCCTGAGGACAGGGGTTGCTGGGAGAGCACTCAGGGTTTACCTCAGGGCAGCCACATCCTGCCCTGAGCTTCAGGCACTTGCTTTCCTTTGGCTAATTTGGGATGCAGCTGCCAATGTGACTGTGGCTTCCACCTGCATCTTCCGCCTGGTTGTGACCAGAGCCACGAATGCACGTGGAGAGGAAGCGAGTTCCTTTCTCTAGAAATGTAACCTGAGAAGACCCTGAAACTCCTCAGGCTCTGAGTCTCTGGATTCAGCTTTGACATCAGTGCTCAAGTCAGTCACCTCCCAGCAGGAGCATTCCCGGGGAGGGAAGCAGTGAAGTGCCAAGTCAGAAGCAGGAGGGAAAGAAAATGACTGGTACTTAAAAATACTCAACCCAGGAGGCATGAACCATGAACTGAAGAGAGATGCCAGGAGAAAACCAGACACGGCTTGGAATACAAGAGAGAATGACTAATTACAAATGCTTCCTCCCCGTCTGTGAGTAGGTGAAAGTGATGTCACTGCTGGAGCGATCATGAGTGTTAGTGCTGGTGCATCACAGCAGCGGCATTGTTTCTCTAGGGCAGAGAAGGGGAATACATCCTCTTCTGGAATGCATCCACAAATTGTTACTTCACTCTGTACCATGAAGCTCTTTTATTCCCTTTCCAGTCGTTGCACAGCCCCCATATTTGCAGTACCCTTAAAAATCCGGGTCGCTTTCTCCCTAACCCACAGAATAAAGAACATCCACCAGCTGAACAGCACACAGTGCCACTAACTTCTGTTCCAAAAGCATCATGTGAAGGACTGCTCAAGCAAAGCCTGTGTGAAGAGGTTCTGTGCTGCCATCTGGGCACACTGAGGTTTGCTCTTGTGTCCCTTATGAACATGGGCAAAGGATTCCTGCCTCCTCATTGCCCAGGCTCCTTCGCTGCCTGAAAGGTTCATATTCCTTGCATTAAATAGGTATCTCTGAGGCTGGGCTTTCATGACATCCTGAAATGGCAAACAGCTCTCTCTGATTTGTGATTGCAGATTATCCCAGATGGCTAAAGCTCTTGCCATCCCCAGCCACGCCACTGGGTTATTTTTAATTTGGATTGCTTCTCTGATCCAGTGCTCAGCACAGCTCCACAAAGAGCAAGGCTGGCACAAGTGAGGGAAAATTGCAATCTGGGGTTGGTGGTAACAAACATCTCAGGATTCCTTAAGTTGGAAATGTTACCATGCAATCCATGCCATCGAGCAGGAGCCTGGAGGAGCAGCAGGAATTAAGAGAAAGCAGAGCAAAGGCATTAAACAGAAATGTCCCCATTTTTGCATATGAGGAATATCTGCAGAGGAGGTTCAGTTTAGGAATCTTTTCCAAGTGGATGTCACACAGCTGGAATCAGTGTTCATCTCCTCCTAAGTACCTCTGAGGAGTAGAGCTGCCAGGTTTGTACTCTGCTCATCCCACTGGAGCTCTGGTTCCACCTCCTTTTTTTCCAAACCCCTCATCTCCTCTTCTGTGTGTATTGTGGTCACTTCCTCCCGAGCTCTGCTCGTGGTGCCAGTGCAGCTGCGTGCAGCACGATGGAGATGGGAATTTCAGTGGCTGAGAAGTAATAGTTTCCCATTCTACCCTTGGTTATTTTTAGCTGGATCAGTTCCTGATCCAATCCACTGTACAGACACACAAACAGCTGTGTCAGTGTGACAGGAGGAAAACGTTTGAGGGAAGCCGAGGAGAGGCTTAGCCGAGTTTAATCATCACTGGTACCAAATGGGAAACCACAATCGTGAATGATTGCTCTAAATGCCTGGCAGCAGTTATTTAAACTTCTCTACAGCTCCCTGTCTTACTTCTTACGTAAGAAACAAAGCCTAAGGAACTTCCCAAGTGTGTGCCACAGAAAGGAAATGGCCCTGTGTCTGCTACAGCTGCCCCTTTCTGCATGAATCAGGGCAAGCTGAGTGCAGGGAGCCTGCACATGTCTGCTGGCAGGCAAAGCAGCCAGGGTTCCTCTCAGCTTCCTTACCTCTTGTAGTTTGGCCAGCCTGAGCATTTAAAGGTCAAGTCCTGCCATGAAGCTCATTTGCCAGGACACCAGCCAGGACATCAGGACATCAGCCAGGAGCAGCTACCCAGAAGTGTGCAAAATGTGTTTATAGTGGTCGAAAACCGTGCCTGAGACACATGGTAAATACTGGCCACTACCAAAACACAGTGATTGTGACATAAAAATGGGAAGTATAATTAAAAATTTAGAGATTTATTCAGAAGGAAAAAATCCATTTAGTCAATTAAAATCACTTACTGAGGCATATGACATGCTCCTGGGTGCCTGAACAACTGCTGCTGTGGGCAGGGAATGCTGGAGATGTTGTTCCATGAAGACTTTGCTCCATCCAAAGGCAGAAATACAGAAAGGATTTACAGAATAGAATGGTTTGGGTTGGAAGGAACCTTTAAAGGTCATCTCATTCTAAATCCCAGGTTGCTCAGAGCCCCATCCAGCCTGGCCTTGGACACTGCCAGGGATGGGGCAGCCACAGCTGCTCTGGGAAACCTGTGCCAGGCCTCAGCACCCTCACAGGGAACAATTTCTCCCTCATATCCAATCTAACCCTGCTCTGTGTCAGTGTGAAGCCATTCCCCCTTGTCCTGTCACTCCAGGTGCTCGTCAAGAGTTTCTCTCCATCTTTCCTGGGGCTCCCTTCAGATGCTGGGAGGCTGCAATGAGGTTAACCAAAACTACTCAGAATCTTTTAGGTTGGAAAGGACCTTTAAGGTCATTAAGTCCAGCCACAAACCATCTTACTTTGCACAGTTCAATTCTGTGTTTTCCTTTATGATGATCACAACTGCAGCAGCACTCTGAAAACATGGACAAAGCCACCACTTATTTTGGGGTTGCCCCAGAAAATTACAAAGCTGTAAAAATACTGCTTTGTTTTGGGGTTTTATTTGTTTGTTTGTTTTTGTTTGTTTGGGTTTTTTGTTGTTTTTTTTTGTCTCAGAATTGCATCCAGGAATGACAAGCATCAATTTAATTTAGGAAATTTTAAAAAGCCTTTCAATGTTTCAGATTATTATACCTACAGGTTTTGTCCATAAGCAAGAAGAAATACATGGAAAGGTGTGAGCACAAGGACATGTTTTCCCTGGATGATGCACACCATCATGGTAATTTCTCTCCTGCACAGTCACTTGAAGTTTCACAACTCTGGTTCAGACTAAATACCAATGACCTGATTCATTCTTCCACTGAATTTCACTGTTAATTGTAAAAAGCACATTCAGTGCCATGACTCAGTAGGCAAAATATCTCCTGCTCCTCCTGGCTGAAGTTTGCTGTGGCCCACGCCCAGCAAAGGCTGTCTATAAATGGCCACATGGCTCCATAACCAGGCTCCTGACACTCATTTTTCCCAAAGATTTATGTCTGAGCTTTCGGGGGAATTTGTCATCGGTGCCTGCAACAAAGAAAACTCCCCCAGTGATGTTGTGCTTTAAAATAGCATCCCATACCTCCCAAATCTGAATTCATCACAGACACGTGGCAAAATCTCAATTTACACAGGCTGCTGACTTCTTTGGAGGAGGGCATTAGGACAAATACTGAGTGATCTGTGAGAGGTCACAAAGGAAAGCAAAGGTTTATTAGTAGGCTGCATGTACAGCAGTTGAATGTTCAGGGGGTCTGGAACTGAAAAAAAAAAAAAAGAAACCCTCACATTACAACCACTTTTGTAGCTCTGAGATACAAAATCATGGAAAATAAGATGAGAGACCACATTGTTATCAAATCTTTAATTCCTGGGAGTCCCAAGTGGCCAGCATTATATAAAACATCTATGAAAAATGAACGCCATTCCATGAATAACTTGCATGTATTATGTAAAATATTTATAGAAGACAAATGCCTTTCCATGAATAGCTTGGATGCTGCTTACTTTGAATAACAGTGTGTCCATCTACTGCAAATTAATTTTCTGCCCAACAAAATTACTTTTATCCCTCGGTCTATCACCCTTTTCCTAAGTAAAGTTTATGAACACATATCTACTTTTAAATACATCTTTCATAAGAGCCTATACATGAAAAAGGACACTGAATGCAGCTCATTCGCTGCTCTTGACAATGGCTCCGTGGGAGGGGAAAGCAAACACAACAGAGAGAATAAAACATCTGTGATGAAGAACCTCCAAACCTGGCCTAGGTTTGGGACACAACCACAGAATCATGAATTAGAGCTCCAGTCCACATCCCACTGAGTTAATCTTTACATTAGGGGACCATCCCTTAAGTGAGGTCCCATCTGCAGGTGTTTCTTGGCTATACTGAAGGGTTGGAGTTGTCTCAGCAACTTTAAAAAGCTGGATCACTGGATGTAAGAAAAAAATCAATTATTCCACCACTTTCCACACACAGCCCCTTTTCTGTAAAGCTGCTCTGCACACAGATTTGGAGTTTATGACAGTACACACACACACCTAAAATCTCTGACAGCATATCTTGATATTGTACAATATCTCATATAACCATATTGGATAGTGTGTGCAATAAATTAATCTGCCTTTTTTATATACAGTTAGTAAAACTACAGCTATGCATACACAAATTCCCTTTCCCTCTAACTGAACCAACAAGCTTTTTAGAGAAACCACATCATCTGCGTTTCCTGACTGTGTTGTTTCAGATTCTGACTTGCTCACCTCTTTCCCCTCTGGGCTTCTGTCTTCTCTGGTCTTACAACTTCACTGCTTCTATTCCACAGATCCCTTCCAGAAGACTGGAAACTGCAAAATCACAGCGGTGAAGCTGCTGATTTTTTGAAACTACAGTTCTCAGAGAAAGATATATTATCAGCCCATCCTTGTCCTGAGTGAAGATTAACTGAGTGTTAAAAAAATGGTAAACTATTTTAAATAATAACAAACTGAGAATAGATCATCAAACAAAATAAGAAAAGCCCCTTTCACAAATATTGAAGCAGCATTTCTAGGTCATGATTCACCTATTCCTAAGGTAGACACCTAAAGCAGGTCAGATGAATCACCACCTAGCTGTGTCTTTTTCTCCCAAGAAGTTTCAAAATCAAAGACAGTTCAGAAGCTCTCTTTGATTTTAATACATATTTTCAGATTCGGGGATTAATTTCGTGGTGTAGTTTTGACAGGCCTGGGGATTGTTTTTTCCTCTAGTTTCTGAAGGAAATACAGCTTTTTTATCCCACTGTCAGCTGCCCATTAGGAACCAACTGTCTCATTTCAGACAAATATAAGCATGTAGAGGAATCAGAGATGAGCAGGTTCCTATATCCAGGGATTAATGTTCCTATGTCCAGGGATCAATGCTCCTACAGCCAGGGATCAGTGGACAGGTGCAGCAGGGAGCTCTTACTGGCATCCCTGTGGTGGAATCAGCAGAGAGAAACTGCCTTGTCTGTGCTCTTTGGCATTTTTAGCAGTATCTTGTCCAGGCAGAAGGATAAAATACTTGGTTTGGGGTCACTGAATCTGTTGGGAATATGGGAATGATACAAGGATAATGTGAGGGAGAAATGTGTTGAGAAGAGGGTGAAAAAAATGACAGCAGAATGTGCTAATTTTATAATAAAGTATTAATAGAGTATTGGTATTAATGAGCTCTCTAGATTCTGTTTGCATTCTTTAGACTGGAAGGATTTGGTGTTGTAACACTGCACGTGACCATGATTTCCACTGAATAGCTGATACAAGGAGGCTACATAACTCCAACTGATCCTGGAAGCTGGTGCTCCTAAAATGGAGACAACTTACACCTGTTCTTTGGCAGCCCTTCCTCCTCAGGAGTTCCTGAAATGCTCACACTCCTTAGAAGATGGGAACCTCTTCCCCCTAGGAGACTCTCTGAAGCAGATCACCAGAAATCAATCAGAAATTAATTAACTTCTCCTGTGAGGACAGGTCTAGAGAGTCGGGGTTGTTCAGCTTGCAGAAGAGAAGGCTCTGGGGAGACCTCACTGTGGCCTTTCAATGTTCAGAAGGGTCTCACCAAAAAGAGGGAGGCAATTGGGCCTGGAGTGACACGACAAGGGGGAATGGCTTCAGACTGACAGAGGGTAGATTCAGATTAGGTGTGAGGAAGAAATTCTTCATTGTGAGGGTTGTGAGGCCCTGGCCCAGAAGCTGTGGCTGCCCCATCCCTGGCAGTGTTCCAGGCCAGGCTGGATGGGGCTGGGAGCAACCTGGGCTAGGGGAAGGTGCCCTGCCCATGGCAGTGGGGTTGGAACGAGATGAGCTTTAATGCCCCTTCCAACCCAACCCATTCTCTGATTCTGTGATCTGGGAGCCCCTGAGGAGAGAGCTGGTGACTTTCCTGAACCTGGGAACTGAGGACAAAGCCCCCAAGTCCCACGGGGACTCTGGTTTCCTGGCAGGGCTGGCACGCACGAGGAGCGAGCTGCACATGCTGGTTCCTGTGCTCAGCAGGGCCCGGGGGCCTGGCACCTGCTCCCAGCACCTGGCCCAGCAGGGCCCCCCACACCCCCGCAGGAATCCTGGCCAGCCCCACTGCAGGAACAGGGAAGGGGCGCAGCAGCACACACGGCCGGGGAGAAGCAAGAAGCCACCACTGGCACGGGACAGGAACAGCAAACAGCCAGGCTGGGGCAGGCTGGGTGTGGGAACACATCTGCAGAGATAAGAGGTTTGCAA
Organism: Bombycilla garrulus; assembly: GCA_013400315.1. Taxonomy (NCBI): domain Eukaryota; kingdom Metazoa; phylum Chordata; class Aves; order Passeriformes; family Bombycillidae; genus Bombycilla; species Bombycilla garrulus. Next base: position 167,858 of record VXBU01019118.1, on the reverse strand, counting down.
AACAACCTCTGGGAAGAAACCAGGGAACTGGGTTTATTGAGTCTAGAGGAGAAGGCTGGAAATAGGGCAAGACATGATAGTGCAGTTGCAGTACACGAGAGGCTGCTATTAAGAGAGGCAGCGATTATACTGCTGGAAGGACAGAGATAAGATCTAACCAACTTAATTTCCAGGAAAGAAAAGAAGACATTAGAAATGAACATGAGTAGTTGCAAAAACTTTCTCTGTGTAAGTCAGAGCTGGAAAAGATTATCTGGGAGGTTGTGAAACCCTCTGCACCAGAAGTTAATCAGACATCACCATGCTCTCTCAGTAGAGGATGGACTGCCAAGCTATCCCCCAAGCTAGCCTTTGGAAAGCAAAAATCCATCTAACCTTTTCAAAAATACACTAAAAACCATCCATGTGTGTCACACGGATCATTAAACATACGGGTGATGAGTAAAAAGTTTCGCATTTGGATAACAAAGCTACTATAGATTTACAAATCCTGATTTCAATGCAGGCATTTAAATTCAAAATATTATTTGGATAGAAAACTTTGATCTTTCCTCTCAAAGAAACCTGCAGTTGTTGAGCAGGTAAGTGCTGCCAAGACCTTTTAGTGCTGTTTCTGTCACAAGGCACCTCCTTCCCGCAACCAACCTTTTTCCTCTGCTATCTCCTGCTCCCATGTAGAGAAGCAGCAACCATATTTTATTCCGTGGAGCACTTTTACTGCTGTTGAAATGTCTGTGGGCTGGGCCAGTCTCACAGCAAGATCATAGAGTCATCTCCCCACCATCTGATGACACAGGGACATAAGATACCTCAGGCACTGAAGAAAACCCAAACCACATGGCTCTTTTTGGGATCCACCGCAGAGAATACTCCCAAGACAGAAAGGCATTCTGACCTCTTATTGTAATGGAGCACCTAAAGGACATCAGTTGAGGGTTTTGAGTTGATGAATGGGTATCTAAGCTGAAACAATCGAGGCAGATTCCCACAAGGCATCTATGTGGAAAGGGCTCTGATGGGGATTCTGACCTGACTCAGGATCAGCTGGTTGACCTCAGAGAAAAGCCTGATCTGTTGGCTCCTAGTGAGAAGAGCTGGAATCAGGATTCACTCCTTTACTCAGCATCAATGAAACCAGCCCCTGGATGAAATGTGCTCACTGTGAGACCTGCCAGGAAGGCATTCCAGCACCACAGGTGGGATAAAGGCAAAGATATCCAAGCCACTGCTGGGAATCCTGCAGGGAATATGAGGCACAACCCCCAGAATTACAGAGAACAATCTGACAATGCTCCAGGGCACAGGGGTAGCAGGGGTTGGATGTGAGCACCCTACTAAGATGATGGACCTCTTATGGTTTTTTGAGAATCACTAAAAAGGGAGGGGGAGGTCCTGGGAATGGAACATTAAACATCTACTTACAGTTGTGACAAGGTAACTTTTAAACAACATTTTGGCCTTTGCTTCTTTATTCTCCGATTCCTTCGGGACTTCAACTCACGTGTCTCAGGAGGTGTGAAAAAGCCAGAAGAAGAGTCTGTGACAGTGCATGTTGGCCACAGGACAAGGATGTGGCCCCTACCACAGATACTTTACACCCTGAGCCTCCACAGGAATGCAGCAAGTTTTTTTGCTGAGGCAGAAATCCAACTCTTTTTATAGGGTCATTCTGCTTTTTATGTTTTATTTGCAGGATTATTCTTGTGCTGTTTTTAACTAAATGCAAAGAAAACTAAAAATATCACAAGTGTGAATCACAAAAAAAGGCCCTTTTTGTGTGCTAAGAACAAAAGCTCAGTTCATGAAAAACGTGCCTTTGCTCATAGGAAACAATCCTGCTTCAGTCTGCCCTACCAACAACAGGATCAGAACTCCAAACAAACAATGCTTCCCCACCCTGTGTGCACGATTGTATTTCTGTGCAAGCTCACATCCATTTTTATAATTCATCCTACGGGAAAGGTTGCTGCTTCCAGAACTGAGGGAAACCTCTCTCAGGATACAACAGGCCAATGTCATAGAGATGATTCAGCAATATGTGTTCATTTTTCAATTACGAGATTGATTATCTAATTACAGGATTCATGCTATATAAGTGTAGGGCCTCCAGGAAAGTCACCACGGATGGCTAAAATCCCAGCGATTTAATTTTTTTAAAAGGTGAAACTACAATAAAATGCTGGATGTTTCTTGAACACTCTGACAGGAAGCCTTAACAGTAATCCAGTGCCCAATCCTAACAAAAACTGCCAGAGGGAGGAGAAGGGAAGCTGCTCTCTAAACCTGCTGGTGTGACAACAAGCAACACAGAGGAGCAGGTACAGCAAACAGAACAGTGTTTGGGCTCACGTTCTCTCACCTGGATGCAGCCAGGAATCAGTGGAACAGCTTCCCAAGAGGGGGCACTACACTATCACACATCCAGGCTCGAGATCTCCACCTCCAGGACTTGTGCAAAGTCACTGAACAGACAGGGAAGCACATTCCAGCTTTGTTTATCCTCCTCTGCAAAAACTAAGATTATTAAAAATAACTATGTTTATCTCGTTAAAAGCTACACTACTGTGTGTAATTCTGCCCACCATGAGAACTGAAACAGAAGTCCCAAACACGACATCTGGAATACAGGGAGAATTTGGGATTTCTGAACTTTTAAGTGCTTGATTTCACAGCTGCTGAAGAGGACCTTAATACCAACTAAGGACTTTTGTGTGCAATTTTTTAATGAACAGGGGATCCTCTTGATTGGTGAATGGGACAGAATCATTTGTGGGCTGGATTTTGTGTCTAGGCAACAGAGGAAGGAAAGTGAAGGGCTGGCCTGAGTCATTAGTCCTGACCTACACCACAAACAACACTGAAATGGACATTATCATGTGAGGATCTCAGCTAGGAAGAAGCGACTTCCTGGCACAGTGGTTTCTGAGTGCAGAGGGATGGGCAAGATGGGGTTGGGGCAGAGGCAGCTGTTCAGAGCACAGGGGACAGCTGCTGAGTGTCATCCTCCCACCTGGCTGCACACACTCAGGTGCTGCAGCTGCCTGCACGGGGAAAAGCCTGCACACGTGCAGCTCCTACACAGCCACATCCTCCCTTTCAGCTGGAACCAGAGGAAGATTTGGCAAGCTCCTCCAAGGCAGCATGCTGTTTTCATTTCTGTTCTCCTTGCTCAGTTTTGTAGAGGTCACAAATATTTCAGCAGGTCTGGACTAGAATAAGAGTACCTGCAGTGGTGTGACTTTGTCCATATTCCGCCTTTCCCTAACAGTAATTTATTTCTAGAGTTCACAGTTGGAGCAGAAAGCCTGAAGAAACAACCACAGGGTAAGTGGCCTACCTGAATCTGAAAGAAACAGGCAGAATGAAGTGTTCTAGATGTTCTGGTAGAGAATTGATTGATTTGTTCAGAATCATTTCAACAGAAGCCTTTGAGTGTCACCACCCCCAACCCAATTTAAGTTTTTGCCGTCAACACCGATATATAAAAATACAGAGGAAGACTGAGGAAGTTCTTGCTTTAGCATTTCCAAATGGAGTGGAAGTATTTTAAGAGTCCCAATAACATTCTCCAGGACTTCTCAAAGGGGAAAAGCAGACAATGCTCATTATCCTGGATCCTCTCTCCTTCGGCTTTTTCTCACTGCTAAGGAAGGAAGGGAAACATCAGTGTGTGAGGTGCAGGTAATGGACAAAGCTGAAACCCCAATCCAGCAGCTACCTGCACGTGGATGTGAAAGGCAGCATGACAACAATTTACTGCAGCATCAGGGCTCTGCTTCAGATTTGCACAAGGATTTAGCTGCAACAGAAGAATCACAGAAGGATTTTGGGAAAAAATCCAGCTTTTTGCAGAGTTCAGAATCCTGCAACACAGAAACGGAAAGCGCCACAGGAAACCATGAGCTGCCTCCAAAGGCAACAGGGGATTTCAGTCTGGGAAAGGCACCTGCCAGGAACAAGCAACTTGGGGTAACCTTTGCATGGAGCCTCTCAGGGAGGAAAAAGGATAAGCCCCAAGATTTCCTTGAGATTGTAACTGAGTTTGGAAATGCCTATATCGACTGCTGTAAAAGAGCAGCCATTTGGAAATGTTTGCACAACCAGTTCTCATTAAGATTTTCCAAAATTTGTGTGTGGTATTTCTGGATATATCAATGTTGTGATCCTGGACTACCAAAAATTAAAACTTTGGACGATGGAGAAAAGGCAAAGCCCACTAAAAGCTTTCCTGTCTTCCTCTTTGTCTGACTACTCATTCCCCCAGTACATGGGGTTTTTTCTCCATAATGTCTTTCTGCCCTTTTGGAGGCATCTTAATAGTATGAAGGACTGGGGTTTTTCAATCTGCTTTTATTTTTTGGATCCTTCTTTACAGGTATTGCCTTGTATTCCCTGGATCCTCCTCAAGCAGCCCATGGACCTCCTGATACATATGGACTCCAGGCCAGGTATTACTGCAATAATTTTATTCAGTAAAAGACACTGCTGACATTCAGTGCAAAGTACAAAAAAATACCCTCATCAACGTTGTTGGTCATAAACCACCCTTTCCCTGCAATATATATTTTGAAAGAATACCCTTCAAATTCCAGTTCGTGTTACTTACCTGCATGGACATTTCCATATAAATCTCCATATATTAACAGGGCTTTAAAAGCCACATATTCAAAAGGAAGAAAAGAATGTGATGTTATACTGCATTACATATATCAAATGTAAGTTTTGAAAATTTGGCTGAGGGAAATCCTCCTAAAAATTGAAGAGCTTACTATAGTTCCACTGAGAATTCCATCACTGAGTTGCCAAATACTACTGGTGAGCAGGAAACAGGTTGCTTTAACCACAGTAGGTATCATTAAAGGTTGGGTAATTGCTTCAGAGAATACAACCCCTTTAATATAACTCCTTTTTTCCCCAATATTTATTCAAATGAGCTTCTTATTAGTGAAAGGAATCCATATTTTATTGATCCCAAATAAAAGGATTTTAAAGGAATTGGAGTAACTTTCAAGCTATTTCCTTCTGTCTTTTGAAAAACATATAATCAAATAGAAGTGAACTTGTGAGTTATGTTTTGCTGCAGTTGTTCATGGCAAATCTTGAGCAGGAGATACCTTGTGGGGATTTCTTTCTTCTTTCCTTGGTTTGTAGCTATGCTTTGAGCAGTAGTTTATCTTGCCTTCTGCCCAGCTGGTGTTTTTATACCCTCAACAAAACTAAACTGACATCTGAGGTGATCTTGCCTGCTTTTATTGTTAGACACCAGCCACTCCTACCCTAAACTCCATCGAAATCAAGGAAAGTCAATGAAACCAACATGTGCATGTGTGCAGCCCACACCTTCTGAAGCTGTGGCATGAGCAGTCATTTTCCTTGATATCAGGCTGGATTGCAGCTGGGAAAGCCCATCAGCCTCCCCCAGGCCAATATGCACGAGTTCAGAACCACTTCATCCCTTTTAGAACAGGGAGGAGCTTATAATCAAGTGAACTGTTGGAGAATGTCACGCTGCAGGATGTGTGCAAATAAAAACATTTTTACCACCTTTTGTGGCTGACAGGCAGGGACTCTCCAGACCATCCTTACTCTCATCCCCCTAACAACAGCCTTTGTCTCAAGACAGTCTGTAGCCTTGTCCATTTGTTTAAATTTTCCTGGCAAACCCTG
>VXBU01019118.1:131287-157879 GCA_013400315.1 Bombycilla garrulus | reverse complement strand
TGCCGGCAGCAGGGAGGGCCCGGAGCGCAGGCCCGGTCCCAGGCTCGGCTGCCAAGCAGCAGCAGGAGCCTCTTCCCGCAGAAATGGTGCCTCCCACGCAGGAGCGAGATCCCACGGTGTTCGCCGGGTTTTCAGCTCCCGCCGGGAGCTGCGGCCCGGGAGTCGCGGGGGTGCTGTGCTTGAACTCTGGACACCTCCTTGTTTTCCTCCTTGCCTCGTGACTTTTATGGCCTGTCACGGAGGGAAGGCAGAGGAACGAAAGGCGAGATCCCTGCCTGCTGCTCGCTTCCTGCCTCCTTCCCGCAGCCCCGGCCACCGAAGCAGCTCCGATGGCAACCCCAGCGCCCCAGCCAACCTGCCAGGGGGGGATTCGGAGCTCCCGCGGCTCTCACCTGACCCATCGTCCTCCCAGCACCTATGTTTGTCCTTGCTTGATGCTTCGTTTATTCCCAGATATTGGCTAAGACTGCACCAAACTGGTAGGAATTATGGGGTCAGAGATCTGAGCTCAGCTCATCGGTGTTGACTTGTTGCAGACTTTGCCAGGGTGCTGCTGAATATTGGATGCCCGTGTTGGCTTCTCCTGGAGCTGGGTGCCGGTTCCTCCTGGACCAAGTCACATGTGTAATGTGTTGTTGGAAGTTTTGTGACCTGATTCCTTAGTGTTTTGGAGTTTCTCATAACCTAAATGACTTGGAGATGGCTTGGATAAGGGCAGAGTCCTTTTAAAGGGTTGCACCAGAGGGAGGTGGCTTGGTTTGGAGGAATAATGTATGGGTGACCCAGATTTCAGAACTGCACCAGAATTGGGCGAGGAGGAGGCATCCATAATCAGACTTGAAGTTGTGACAAATCTGAGTTCTTCTTAGCTTTTGTTAATGTTAGGAAGAGCTCAGCTGGCTTCTGCGTGGAACCTCGTTTTGCCAGGTGCTGGTTGAGGGTGGCATTTGTCCTGTCCTGCCTGTACAGCAGCCTCGTGCTCTGGGTAAATCTCAGTGGGGTTATACGGTCCAGTCGCTCGGCACAGCGGGCGACTGGGCTTGAGGTTGATGCTCCTGCTCTCTGAAATAGTGGAACACAAATATTTCCTCTGGGAACCTCTTGTGCATCCTGATAGACTTTGATGGTAAGAGTCTGTTCCACAGGCCTTTTTTTGTTGTTATTTTTTTTAAATTTCGTCCCACTAACTTTAGATGGATGTTCTTGTGTTTGTTCTGTTGAATCTTATCCTTTCTTATGCTTCACTTATTTCATGTGCTTTCTAGCAGGAAAGAGCCAAATTATGCTATAGTTTTGGATGGTGTTTTCTTTCTTTTTTTTTCCTTTTTAGTGTAATCTACTTTGTAGTCTTGTTTAAAGTGGGCTGCTTTATTTAATTAGTTTGTGTTCATATTACATTCGCTCTCCATAGTTATCTCAGGCAAAATTTAAGGAACAGCCCGCAAGGGATTTAAAATTCTTAATTGGAATCACATTTTTTCCAAGGATGTTTGATTCTAAGAGTTTACTGTGCTTTCTGTCATCTGGTATCCTTCCAGCTGATGTTGTTTGCTTAGTTACTGTTTGGCTAAATTATCCACAGCTAGTTTATTTCAGTAGTCATGCCTCGGAAGTTTTGCAATTCCTTTCCGCTTTGCAGCTCCTCACTGAACTCCTGTTGAATCTTTTAATGAAGTACTCAGGAGTGACTTCAGTGCAAATGCAGTTGTGCTCTATTGTTTTGGCACTTGGTGTCTGTGGAGAGGTTATTTCCCTCTTTCCTGAGGTAATCACACAGTTGCTGTTGAGAGGATCAGCCAGCTGGGGACAGATACCTTCACCTGACCCCTGGCAGGTATTTACATTCCCAGCTGATTATCACTGCATCGAATCCAGAATTCTGCTACAAAAGTACCCAGTCTTGATTTCAAGATATCAAGTGATAGGCTGCACTGGTTCCCCGGGTAAATTATTCCAATGGCTGATTACCCTCGCTAATTTCTTATCTCCATCTGTCCGGCCTGGCTCCTAACCACAAAATCTTGCTACAAGTTTTCATGCAGGGTGACAGAGCCTGTTGCTGCCAGGATGACACATTCCAGCTAAAAGATGGCCTGTTGCTCTGCAAGCCCACGGCTGTTAGCCGTGCCGAGCTCTTCCTTCTGGAAAGAGGCAGCCGCGGAGCTGGAGCCTGGGTGATCAGTGTGGTTTAGAGCAGTGGTGGAGGGTGCCTGGCCTGGTGTCAGTGTGCAGGCAAGGCTTCCCAGGAACTGTGATTGAATAACTCGTGTTGCTTGGAGCTGGGCTTCACATGATGAGCAGCACAACAGGCTGAAGGAACCATCCAGTTCTCGTCCAGGCCTGACTGCAAGCTCCTGCTGCTTCCCTAGGATCAGCTCTGGTGACCAAGCAGCCTCAGATCGGTCCAGTCACTGCTCCAACTGATATTGACCCCCTTCCCTGAAGAAAAACATATGGAAGTTGGATTAGCCTGCCTTGTGGCCAGAGGGATTGCTGTAGAAGTGTAGCGTGACACTGGGCGTGAGAAACGTGGTGAGGGACCACCTCTTCCAGCAGCAGGATTAGATGCCAGAGGGAATCACACATTTAGTTCCTACATTTCTGTGCTTGGATAAACAGGCTGTGGTTGCACAAATCCTCTCAGCTGGCACTGCTGTTGAAAGAAGCCATCGTGCCTGCCTGCTGTCATCTCTGCTGGTTCTCTGCTGCGGTTTGTTGTGAGACCACACATGCACCTCCACCACCAGAAGAGAAAGGGCAGAGCATGGAACTCCTTTTGGCATGATGAAGAGATGATGAAACTAAGAGTTGTCACAAGTTGGATGCTCATAGAAGGCACTGTATCTTTTCTTCCCTCTGCAGCTGACATGTGAGAGCAGCTGCCCTGATTTACTCAGTAGTGCAGGTTAACTCTCTTGCATGGCTTTTGGGGAGCTGGGTTTAGCCAGGACTGGGTTTAGGTCAGCTGCTTTTATGTCTTTGGTCAAGAAGTGTGTGTTGAAATTTGTTATGTGGGAAGGAGCATTTAAGATAAGAAGAAGGAGGTCTGAGCCTTGACTGTGACACACTGCTACCTATGAAGGGCTCAGTGGTGCAGAAAAGTTCCAAGTTAATGCATTCATGCGTTCTAGATGTGAGTTCTCAGTACTGAGCAAGGTGGGGTGCCCTTTTGGGAAAGCTTCATTAGTCTTGTCTCTTCCATTAACAAGTGACTTCAACTTTCTTGCCCTTTGAGTAGAATTGGTTTGCTGAGACAAAAATCCATTCCCCATCTATTATTTTAGACACCGTTCCTTGAAGTCCCATGCAGAACACTGCAGGATGAGGAACAGAGCCTGTGGTGGGGACTTGTTTCCACCTCGTGTTTGGGGGGGTTGGATTAAAAGCAAGATGAAGTCAAAGAAGAAATTCCCATTACTTTAGTACAAGTTCAGTACCAGGTCAGGGGGAGGGCTATTGCTTTTGATAGTGGGAAAGATTTAGAAGAGGGAAGGTGATTACCATGATGTGTACAAATGCACATAGATAAACAGACACACATATGTAAATGTATACAAAATAGAGGGTGTTCTGATGCTAGGAGAGGCTGAGGGGGAGTGACTGAAGAAGCTCTAATTGGATGGCACACAAGGAGGGAACTGAGGTGGGAGGAAGGACAGGAACCTGCTGCTGGGAAAATACTGAATTAAAGCAGAGATGGCTATAAATTCCCTTCCTGAAAACATACCTATTTGCAGTATCATGGAGAAGTGTGTGACATTTGGACACCAGACCACCTTTTTGTGATCTCAGATTGAGCACCCACTCACGATTCACTGTCCATGGCCTTGCTGGTGCTCCGAGTCATTAAGCACTGGGGTTCCTAATGCTGATCATGCACAGAAGTTCCCAAATCTTTACCTGGGCCAGGCTGGGGTGGTGCCCAGTGGGATCCACGAGCTGGGTGATCCCCTCCATGGGCAGAGCAGAGCTGTGCACAGCTGGGCAGAGCAGCCTTGCACAGGGTGTGACCGGAGGAGGTGAGGGGAGGGAAATCTCCTGCTTCATCAACAAATCCAGCAGCAGAGTTTATGAATCCAAAATACACCCCTCTGGAGGCAGGGGAGGGGATTAGGATCCTGGTCATGTTAGGGCATGATTTGTTCAGGTTGTGGAAGCCCGGGGATAATCAGGGGACACAGTGTGGGTTACAAGCAGACCTGTAACTTGTTGGACATGGTCCCTGCTCACATCTGCCACAAAGTGGCTGCCATGGCTACACTTGCATATTCACTTGATAATAGAAACAGATGCACAAAGCGGTGTTAAACTAACACAAAGGCCACTGTTGGGAGGAGTAGAAGAAGAAAATGTTTTGCCTGTGATCTTACTGGGCAGCTGCAAAAAATCAGGATGTGTAAGCTATATGGTACGTGTGCTTTGCACTCACCTTTACAGGTGTAATGATCAAAAATGCCTACACAGATTGTTTCAATAGCTCAAATCTTACTTGGGCCCTTAAATCTTCACTACAGATTGCTGTCTGTGATGAAAGGCTTGGGGAGACTTGGAAAGAGTAGATGGGAAGAGTATAGTACATGGGAAAAGAAAAGATGCCAGTGCCTAGCAAAGCACTGATGCTGTGGCATCAGATATCTTTAGTGGGTCTGGGTTCCAGGCTAAATCCTGGGATTAAACCTGAGTTTAGATGCAGAAGTTTTGCTGTAGGTATTCCACAGTGCAGGCATCCAAGGGTAACTCTAGACTGTGAAATGTAATCCAGCTACAACATTTGAGTCACTCTCCTTTCTGAGGTGCTCCGAGATCACTGTCTGGTTTTACCTGTGAGGGCTGCCAGGCTGCTAGTGAAGTTGAGAAGGTGCAGTTGGTCTATTTCCATTCTGCTGCTGGATTTAGGGGAGAAAGGGTGTTCTGAGTATGCTGCCAGCTCTTCAGGATGGGAAGAGTGCACAGTACTTGGAACAGTGAGGATTCAGTCCTGATGGCTCAAGTAACTCTTCTTGTTGTTCTTTTTTTCTGTGACTTGCTTTGCACATGAAGATATTTCAGGCTTGAGTGTGGTTACAATAGAGCTGATAGATCTTTGAGTGCTTTGAGGATGATGCACCTTTCTCTCCTTTCTCTACCCCTCCCCACAAGATGTAGAATATCCTGAGTTGGAAGGCACCCACAAGGATCACTGAAGTCCAGCTCCTAGGCAAGGTGTTCTCTCCTGGAGAGGCGTGTCCCAGGCACAGGCAAGCAGGATCTCAGGATGGGCAGGGGGGGCAAGGCTGCAGTACAACACACAACCCTGTCATGACTCTGCACTGTGACAAACCCTGGGGCACAGAGAGGATGCTGTGGGGTGACAGGCAAAGGGAAGTGGGACCATCCCATATTTTTACAACCAATTATGGGTTGTGGTGTGTTTTCTTAAATGTGCAAGTGATTGAGGGAGATGGGTTTACCCCTCAAGTCACCCAGTAATTTCTTAATAATAACTGGTGATGTGTATAGGGAATAAATACATGACTGCACTGTCACTCTCTTCTCATGCCTGGGCACAGCTGGGAAGAGGGAATATTCTGTCAGGGCATGTGGGGATGGCTGAAAGGGAGGCTGTAAGGTGTTCCTGTAGGCACAGGGTGAACCCTGCTTGTTTCGGTGCCTTTTGGGAAGGCAGTCGTCCTCTCACATCACTCCTGCAGTTCACCTTGTCTTCGTGCCCCTGCACAAGGAGTAAACTGGGCTGTTTCATATCAGAGAGGGGCAGAGAGAGGAAGAGGAACAACTTGGAGGTGTGCTGGAGCAGTGAAATGTGCCTTATCCTGGAAGAGCAAGGCCAGGCATGCATGTCATTGTAGTGTGTGCTCGGTCACAAGGGAGGGTCAGGGCCGTGAAAAGCAGCTGAAAATTGTGTCTGTGTGTCTAGAAGAATCATGACAGCTGAATTGCCCAGTGGGTGTTATCAGATGCATCGCAGACATTTCTTCCTTCATTCCCTACCAGTGTCATTTTTGCTCATCCACTTGCTGAGTGTGTGGTAACAGTGATATCAGACATAAAAATAAGCATCTGAGTGTAAAAGGGGAAGGATGGATTGATTCTGACTCCGGTAGTCACAGCAAAATAACTTTAGGAGAGACCAGAACAAGAAAAGGTGAGATGTGCTGCATTGTTTATGCAGTGAAAACTGGTGTGATCAGAGGCAGTGTGGAAGCAAATCTGCCCTGAAATGTATTATAATTTCATTTTACTAGAATGTTGCCTTTGAAAGCTTAACTTAAATGGTAGCATTTTAAAAGATTTTGTTGTGACTGCTAAAAAGAATGATCAAAGAGTACTGAAAGGTGAAAAATGGTATTAACTGATGAGGGAGACAAATACAGAAGCATGTGCAAAACACCAGCTTGGTTTTAAACTATGGTTTGGTAGAGAAACACAGTTTTGTGTTTAGTGGCAGCAAGAAATAACTGATGCTGTATGTCCCAAGTTCATAAAATTGATGGAATTGGAGAAATTTCTCACTGTGCCCCTGAGTGTGGGCACAGTGAGAAATAGACAGCTGTGAATATCTGACATGTGTGAGGTTATGGGAGTGGGGCTTTCACAGACTGGGCAGTGAGACTCCTCCAGTACAAGTGTGATACCAGAAGGAGCCAAAACAACGAATTATGTACACTACACTGTGTGAAAAATCTCTATTATTTGTAGTAAACAACTTTACAGCACAAAAGGAAAATATCTTAGTAATGTGTTTTGTTATCTGGAAGAACTTGGAGGCAAAAAGACGCGGAAGGAAAGAACAGAGTGAGCAGCTGATATATTTTTGTTGGGGAAGGGATTGCTTAAATAAGACTTTGCTTATGGTTGCAATCAGATATGTGGTTTATAACAGGCCTTTGCATATTCAGTACACTGAGCAGCCACTCCCTGCCTAATCCTCAGAGTATGGCTGTGAGGTAGGAAGCGTTACTATTGCCCCAGCTGCACAGATGACCCTCAGACAGGCAGAATCTGCTGCAAACAGCTAGAATTAGGAACTGGAAGTTCTGCTGGATGGCATTCTTGGTTGTCCTAAAAATACACCAAAACCAATTACAATCTGTCTTCTGTAGAGACTCCTTTTAGTGAATGACTAAATGAAGGAAGGAGAGCTCCTGGTATCCTGATGTGTGTTCCCCTTCCAGCCTGGATTATGTTACTGGTGATAACAGCTATCCTTCGTGGGCCCCACTGGCTTGAAATTTCCAGTGAGTGCACCCAAGTTTAACTGCTCACGAGCCATAGCCCTGAGGAGAGGCAAGATCTTAAAACAGCAGGGTGCACCTTTGCCACCTTGTGTTAGGGCAAGTGCAGGAATAGCCAAAGGTTTGGAATGCTGGGGTGTTCCCCATGTTTGCATCAAAAGCAGCAGTGCTGCGTGTCCTGCTGTGGGAATAGCTGTAATTGCACCTTCGCTGGCACAAATGGAAGAGCTGAGGTGCTGCCTTCAGTAACATGAAGCAAGATCTGTGCTGAAAGCCAGGTTCCTCAGGTGAATCAGTCTGGCAGAGGTTAGACCAAATTTTCCATACAGGAAGGTGTTTGGGAAGAGGACTCCAAGAAGGAGAGCTCTGTCTCTTCCTTCCTTCTTGGGCATGGTCCACTGACCATCCCAACTCTTCCCCCTTCAGGCTCTCTGTTGCTCTTAGCTTTCCCAAACTACAGTGGTCACACCACATCATTCCCTTTGCTTTTACATCCAGTGATTTTTTTTTTTTTTTAGCCCAGCATAGCATTTTGCCCCATCCCAAGTCCAGTGAACTCAGAGAACTCACTGAGGTGACTGGAAGATCCCTGCTGCATCTCGTTGACCTTGGCAGAGCTGGGACGTTGATGTGTTTATTTATGCCCCGCTGATCAAAGCGTGTTGCAGGTAATGGGAAGGCGAAGGAGTCGAGGCTCCCATTTCATTTGCCTGGTGCCAATGGCTTCCCAGGGGAAGTCTCTCTGGGATGGGAAGGTTTGCACCAGTCCAATTAGAATGTGCCATGCACGCCTGCGTAGGCCGGGGGACGCGAGGACTTTGCATTCCTCAGCCTCAGAGCCATCGTTTTGTGACCGTGTCATAAAAGAGGTGACGGAAATTTTATCGGCTCGATTTTCCGCTGTTACTCACAGGCCACTGTCAAGTTGCCTCATCCTCTAATTTCTCACTGCCACACTGAAGTCAGGAGCTTGGGGTGAATTTGAGGCACACAGAGCTTATTTACTCCTCAGCGTTGCCATCTGAGAAGGTGGGACCTGGGAGGGGAAGGAGAGAGGTGGTGTTACCTGCCACAGGGCTGAGGAAAAGGGAGCCGTAGGCCAGTCAAGAAGAGTCAGAGCTGATGTCTTCAAAGGATCCCAGAGGGCAATCTTAGGATCCTGATTGCTCAGCTAATACCTGAAGAGTCATGAAGCCATCCAGGAGTGCTGTTTTAGAAAATCTGGAAGGGTGGTGGTAGGAAGCAGACTCTGCCCCCTCATTCATATGCAAAAAAATGAAAATTGAGAGAAGAAGGACTGAAATGTCTCTAGTTGTTCCTTATGCATTGAAACTTGTTTAATTATTAAAATGGGAAAAATATTTTAATTAATGAATCGAGGAAATGCTAGTGATATTTCTACACTGGTGTAAAATGAATGCTTTAAATTAATGCACACTTGGAGATGTGCTGAACATGAAAGTATGTGGATGTAATTTTTGCCCATTGCCAAAGGAGGGGAAATAATACTGAAATAGAGACTATCAGTACTGTTCATCTCTGTGTGCTGTTTCTTAATTTTTTTTTAAGATTGTACCTTTAGGGCTCTACCTTTTTTTTTTTTTTTTTTTTAATTTTTGTAATATGCTGTGTTTATTACAGTATTAGGAACTAATGCTTAATCTTAACTACAACATCTATGGGCTGTAATTGCTACTATAAACCTTGAAATAAGGTAGTACTAATTGGTAAAGCTGGTTATAAAAAGCATTTTCTAAGGCTGATGTATATCAGTTACAGCATTTAAACCCCTGATTTATACAACTTTGCACAGCTTGATCTAAAAGACAAGGTCACAAGAATGTCTTCCCCTTCCCTTCTCTTTGGAGAGTTTCCCTGTTAGACTTTGCAGATGGTTTGAGGAGGTTTCCAGGGCTTTTCCTAGGATCTCCTAAGTGTTGTCACTTGTTTTCAGAGTTGGTCACAGTGGCTGTCTCCTAATTCACCAATATTCCACGCAGCATCCCCTCAGAGCCAGCCCTTTCCTCCAGGGAGAAGGCTGGCTGTGGCTTCACTGGAATGGCAGTCAGTGGCCATAACGAGACAAGGAGACATGAACCCATAAAAACAATGGCTCATTTGGAAATGGTTGTGAATCCAATTAGAATATCCTGCTTCCCCTGGTGCCTGCTTCTCACCTAGGAGGGCAGCAGACACGTTCCTAGCAGAGGGCCAGGACTGAGGGTGTAAAACCTCCCTGCTGTGCTGCTGCTGGTGTGTGTGGGCTGCTGAGGGAGCACCTGGCTCTGGGTGTGCAGTGCTTGGCAGTCACACACGGAGAGACACCCACGCCGCAGCGTCAGGGACCAGCCTGTGGATCCTGGGTGTGGTTTCACCAGAATGTAGGGCTAAGTCCAGGTTTCTGCTTTCCTGCTCCTGCTTTGCTGCCCAGCCCCGTGTTCTCGTCCTCTCGTGCAGCTGTTCTGGGGTCCCAGCACATGGAGGACATGAACCTGCTGCAGCCAGTCCAGGAGAGGCCATCAAAATGCTTTGGGAGATGGAGGACTTCTGCTGTGGGGACATGCTGAGGGAATTGGGATTGTTCAGCCTGGACAGGAGAAGGCTTTGGGGTGACCTCACTGTGGCCTTGCAGTGTCTGAAGGGAATCCACAGGAAAGATGGAGAGAGACTCTTGACGGGGGCCTGGAGTGACAGGACAAGGGGGAATGGCTTCAAACTGGCAGTAAGTTCAAATGGGATATTGGGAAGAAATTCTTCCCTGTCAGGATGGAGGGCCCTGGCACAGGTTTCCCAGAGCTGTGGCTGCCCCATCCCCAAGGCCAGGCTGGATGGGGCTCTGAGCAGCCTGGTTTAGTGGAAGGTGTCCCTGTCCATGGCAGGGGGTGGGAATGAGGTGGGATTTAAAGACCCTTCCAACCCAAACCATTCTCTGATTCCATATACAGCTACTGCAGGAACTGTCAGATTTACCTTTATTTACTTATCTTTTCTCCTGTGTCACACCTTTATGGCTGCTCACATCACTCTGCTCCTGGGTTGTTGTGTTTTTGTTTTTTTTTTTTGGCTCGGCAACTCCCTGGTATGGCTCATACATGGTCACATGTGCATTGGCACGAGGGAGATGTTGGCAGCAGCATGGATGCATAGTAAATCGGTCTGCTCTGGATTTCAGGTGTTCTGGATTTTCAGGGTTCCATTTCAAGTCTTACTCGAGATTTATTACAATCCAATTCCAGGTGGTGTTGGATAGTTTGTACAGTCAGCAGCAGAAGGATTTGAGGAAACTCTCCTTTTTCTTTCTTTCCTTTTTTAAGGAATGGAATGTGAACAAATGAACTTTGCAGGATATCTGCAAATACCTAAACTGGGCCTGACAAATTTGGTTATTCATCTTTGTTAACCCAGTTATATCACAGTGTATTTCACTGCCCTTTTTTTGGTTTCTGGTAGCTCATGAAACTCACTGCATCAGGACTAAATATTCTGCACTGTCATGAGTCCCAACCTTTGAAAAACAGGGATCAGGCAGAGAGGGAATGGGGAGTTGCCCTTCCTCTCCTTAGTTTCAAATTAAGGTTTAGCATTATGAAATTAAGATAAACCCAGACAGTGAGATCTAATTTTTGAGTCATACTTAGTTTTTCTGGCCTTTTCCACGGCCATTAAAGGCCATACATCCAATTTTCTTAATTGTAAGCCAAAGCTCTTAGATAACCACATGATTCTAGGAAGTGGGACTGTATGAGAAACAGAAAATGTTGTGATGTGCACAATAAACCTGTGCCAGTTAGCCATACAAGCCTTAGACTGTGAGTAACAACAAGTTTTCCATGTGTTCACATTAGCACCTTCCTATTCAGCACCCACACAATTCCTGTGGCTTTGGGTGTGTGAAGCTATTTTTCCACGAGGGAGAGGGAAGGGGTCCCTGCTGGTGCTTTCCCACATTTACATTTCTTATAACATTTTATTTATATCTAATACTTTTTGCTTCCAATAGCAAACTTGTCTCGTGGTAGGCTTGTTCGATCCAAGGACACCAATTCAATTTCCAGGAAAAAAAATGGGTTGTTCCCTGAGAAGCTGGGTTAGGGGAGGGTTGTACCAAAACCCGTTTTTCTCACATACATCCCTACGTCCCTTTTGGATGGATTTTTTTTTTTCTTTCTTTCTTTAGCTGCAGTTTTCCGTACAAAGCTCCATCACTGTTACAGTATTGCCAAGTATTTTTGATTGTGATAAAAATGTCATAACATTTTAAAATAAGTCTCTTTGCTGGAGTCATAAGGTAGTTAAAACTCCTATGGGGAGCTAAGGCTGAAAACACACATTCTGAGGGCACAACAAGAGGATAAATGTATGATGTTGTGGTTGCTCTCTTACGGGATTCTGAATCCAACAATTTTTTATTGTTCTCTCCAATTGATGGTACAGTATTGAAGCCAGGGCATTCCAGAGTTTTCTGCTGTTGTTATGGCTGATGACACTGTGCTGTCACTACCATGGAATGATATACAAGTGCAGTTTTATGGGTATTTTAGCATTTTTTTTAGTTGCATAGGATGTGCTTTACCTATTGTTACAAAAGCAGGATTTTATCACTGTATTTATGGCTGGGTATATATTGGTGTTTAGCTTGTCATTCATCCCACACTGCTAAAATGTTCCAGCTTTATCTTCTTTGGGGCTCTGACAGCTACCAGAAATCTGACAACTTTCCAGGTGGAACTTGCTCTGGCTGTGAAAGAGATTATGATATGTGTTTGCATCAGGCAGGATAACTTGGGAGGCCCTCTCTGCAGGGCAGGACAGTTTGTCCCAGTTCAATTTGCTGAATGTTGTTCATCCTTATCTGCCTGTAGCTTAACTGTGCTCAGGATGGGTACAGGTAACATGACAACAGCTGTGCTCACGAGTGGTTCCACTGTGCAGGCTGGGCAAGGCCAAGCTTTCAAGTGTGTTTGCAGGTCCTTTGATGTCTTAAGGACATTTGCATCTGTCAGAATGGTTTGGTGACAACATGAGCGTTCTTTAATCTGAGACTCAGAAACAGCAGCGTGGGATTCTGCCTCACACGTCCGTGGCGTAGTGAGAAACTCTGACATTTCTGCCTCTAACTGGAGAATCTGTCCCATGAAGGTCCTGAATCATGGCAGATGTGGCATCCAGGAATGTGTACAGCATGCTGCTGGCAGCCACCTCTGCATTAAATGTCATAGGGAAAGTAATTTGGGAAGTTCTTGCCTCCTTTTGGTGCTCCAGATGCTTCTGTCAGTTGTGTCTCCATCCCCAGAGTTTGTAGAGCCGCACAGAGCAATTTGCGGTGACTCAATGCATTGCTTCCACTGTGGGAATTCTGCTGTTCACCAAGTAGTGTCAATTATCTTTCTACTGAGCTCTAGCAGTGAGAATCACACACTGTTTTTGTTAGTTCTCATGTTAGAAGACTGCAGAATATCATGGCTTACCCATCACTTTTACGAATATAAACTTAACCTCTGCTTTGAGTGAACTGGGTTTTTTGCTTTACAGGTGGCCTCATTTTATCTTAAGAATGAATCATTTTTATTGCATCTCTAGGAAGTGCAGTGTACAATCCAAGCCACGTTCTTCACTCTGTTTGCCAAATGTTCAGTAGCAATTTCCAAGATGAAATTGTGCTCAATCCAAAATTATGTTTCTCTGACCCTTTTCTTTTTCTTTTTTTTTTTTTTTTGTTAGCATTAAGTATTATAATCCACTTAAATAGAATCCAATGTAAGAAAAGTATGGAAAAGTATCCCTTTTTTTTCCCCTCAGTTAGTGAGTCATTAGATAATTAATAGGCTCAGTGTATCTTGAGTGTGCCTACGAAGAGTGAAAGCTGCGACTGGGTGTGTTAAAACTTGGGCAAACTCTGCACTGGTGTGACTGGGAGGTCTCACCTACATTTCTCAAGCTTCAGTAGCAGCTCAGATGCATCTTCAGGAGGTCAGGCAGCTTTGCTTTGTTCTCCTCTGCCTAAGACCACCAGCTCCTGGTTCCCAGAACGTTACCAGCACTGTATAGCACAGCAGTAGACACTACATTATTCTGATTTTTTAGATCTCCCTAATTCCTTTCCTTCAGCAAGCTCCTTCTGCTCTCCGTGCCCTCAAAGCTGACTCCGCGGTACACTTGTTTCCCTCCATCCTTCTTATCTCTAGCACCCTGTGTTATCTCTTCCTGAGCTCAAGAGTTTTGACCCCCCTCCTTCACCTCCCTTGATGGGTTGTACAGCGATAGAGCAGCCCAGGGTGGTGTGTGAAGATTGGGGACGGTTTCTTTGCAGGGGAATATGTGCAATGAGAATCTCTCACATGGAGGGACGTGCAGCTGAGGAAGCCAGCCTAAGCAAGGCAGGGCTAGCTGAGGAAATATAAAAATTGAGGCTTGTGGCTGGGCAGGCTTTGTGTTCAGTTTCCTGGGTGTCTCACCGAACTGATGTGTGGCTTCCTGGGAGAGATGGTGCTGTCCTGTACACTGAGCTCTGGATTTTGTAAGGAGAAAGGCTGGCTCTGAGCTGATTGAAGTCATGGAATGTTAAGGGGTTGGAAGTGACCTTAAAGATCACCTAGTCCCAAACCCATCTACCATGGGCAGGGACATCTTCCACTTGACCAGGTTGCTCAGAGCCCCATCCACCCTGGCTTTGGACACTGCCAGGGATGGGGCAGCCGCAATCTCTCTGGGCAGCCTGTTCCAGAGCCTCACAGGAAAGAATTCCTTCCTAATATCTAACCTGAATTTCCCCTCTTTCAGCTTCTTGTAAAGTGTACTTGCACTGTGTGACCAAGACGATTAAACCAAGTTGAGATAGCAGGAAAAGGCGCAGGGTAGCCTTGTTGTTTTTTTGGGTGGGTGTTAGAACCGAACACAAAACTCTTTCCTGCCTGAGCTGCAGCCCTTAAAGCCAGCTTTGGCACTTCTACACCAGGCTGTGGCTGCACCAGCAAGGATAAGCCCGAACTAGGGACTACTTGGCAAACCCTTTGTTCAATAAGAAAAAGGGTGTCCTCGCCCATGCTGGCGAGGAGCTCACGGCTGCATGTGGGCCGGAGCTGCTCCGTGCCCGCGTCTCAGGGCAGGACTGTCTCTGCTGGGAGCGTGTTTGTAGCAGCCTGGGCGTGTGGGCTGCCCCATGGCCCGCGGCAGGGGAGCAGGATGGGGAGCAGGATGGGGAGCGGGGCCGAGGGCGGCACCTGGCACCACGCGGGGAGAGCCGAGGTGGCAGGCAGAAAGCTTCCGACTCTCCCCACTTTTGGAGGAGGAGGATCTCAGGGCTCCACTTGTGTGTAGCTTTGCTTCCTGGCTAGCTGAAGGGCTTGTCTGTGCTTGATAGCACTTGTTATTGCTCCTTTCTTGTTTGCTGGAGGAGGGGGGGGAGGGGAGGCGAGGTACTTTCTATTTAAAACCAGAAGTGTTTGTCATCTCCGTCCAGGTGAATTAACCCACAGTGGAAGGAAGTACGACATTCATATTGCCTTTTGGAATCTGGGAAAGCTGTGAATGGATTGCACTCATGCTTCCACTGCTGTCCTTTTGTGCTCACCGGACCACCTCCTTCACCCTTCTCTTCTCAGATTTTGTTCCTGTGAGTGCAGCAGGACCTGGCATTGCTCCTCTGTTTTCATGCTGGCTTGTGGGCAGCTGCTCCCTCTCACTGTTCCAGCTTGGAGGGGTTCTGTGCACCCAGAATCACCTAAAAGCTGGATGCATGGGAGCTGAATTCTGGTGTTTCCAGGCCCTCTTGGAAGAAAAGCCTCAGTGTCTTTATCTCAACAAGGAACATGGAGTTACCTTTTTTCCACAGACAGAGCATATGAGGGAGTGACAGCCAGCTCATCATCTGATCCAGTGAGAGATGTGAAAGATCAGTAAGCCCCGAAAGGGGAAACAATGAATTATGTTTGAGAGTTTGCATATCCTGCCTAGTGGCAGATGCTGGATAGGTTGTGTGTGCTGCTGTGTCATGTTGTTGGCCCTGCTGGAAATGCTAATTGAAAATTTGCTTTGGCTGGAGGAGCTCCTGAGGGTCTCCTGGGCCCTCCTCTGATGGAGCAGACCTGCACTGGGAGTTTAACATGGCAGTGCTCCACAGGTACTCTATTCTGGTAATTACTGGGCTCTTGTACATAGCTGCTCTGCATGCAAAGACTGCAGGTGCTGTCAGTCTTGTTTGATTATTTCCTCTTCCATCTCTGTGAAATCCTTATTGCAGACATGTGTCTTCTACTATGGTGCCCTCAGCCTTCGCCCGGGAGGTTAACAGTCCCCCTCATGAGATGCATAAATCCTCCCCTCCTGTCTCTGCAGAAAGTTTGCCTGCTCCTTCTCCTGCCTCGCTTCCCAAAGCTCCTCTCTTGCTGTCCCTGAGGTGTGCAAAACACCTGGCAGTAATATGATGAGACAAATCTCACCTAGCAGCTTGCAGTGTTGATGTGCTGTGCACCTCCCTCTACCCTGCCTCCCAGTATCATCATGGAACTGCTGCAAATGGCAGCTTTAAATTCATCCTTTTGCCTGTCCAAATTCCTTGCAACAGAGACATGGAAGTGGAAACTGGGGTTTTGAGCTTAATAAGAGGAAATTCAGTGCTGTGTTCATCTGTGAAACAGCACAGTGAGCAAGAGTTCTTCTGACAAAGTGTGGGCTTGAGTTTGAGCACCTTACTATTCAGATCTTTATGAGCCATCCTACCTTTAGTAATAGTAAACCTTCCTTAGCCAGCAGCTTGTGTCTCCCTAAACAGTCTCTCTGCTCCTGGGGAGCCTGGTTTTGAAAACTGTCTGTATTAGGTGGGAGAAGTAGTACTTTTCTAGGCCTGGAGCTGAGGAGACAGAGGCGGGGTAGCCAGGAGAGCCAAGAGCAGTGTAGCAGCAGAGTGTGGAACCTTTGAAAAGACATTTTAACAGCATCCAGGTAGTTTAGTAGCAGCTGACAGCAGCAAGACCTGGTGGAAACCCCGTGGGAACTCCCTGAATGGACATATCCCTTTGAAACAAACTGGTTGTTAAAATTATAGCTATTACAGCCACTCACTGCTTGGGAGGGAAAATCCAAATTGCTGAAAAACCCTGGTTTTGGCCTGGTTTTGTAAGAAAGACTATCTTTTCACTGTAAACAAAAATTAAAGATTACATGAGAAAAAATACACAGGAAGTAGTTAACTGATGACTCAATTAGCTAACTCAATTATTTTCCTATTTTTTTTAAATTGGGGTTGTTCAGCCTGGAGAAGGGAATGCTCCAGAGAGACCTCATTTCAGCCTTCCAGTATTTAAAAGGGATGTAAAGAAATAGGGAGAGCTACTTTTTACATGAGTAAGTGGTCATAGGACAAGAGAGATATGTTTTAAACCAAAAAAGGAAAGATTTAGATTTGATATTGGGAAGAAATCCTGTAATATGAGGGTGGCACTGGTACAGTTTGCCCAGAGAAGCTGTGGCTGCCCCATCCCTGGAAGTGTTCAAGGGTGCTCCTGCCCATGAAAAGGGGTTGGAACTGGATAATTTTAATATCCCTTCCAACCCAAACCATTCTGTGATTCTGTGATGATAATACCCGTGATGAAGGTGTATAAGATGCTTCAGTTCTAACTCCAGAGCATGCGCTCCTTGCCTTCAGAGCAGGTGTTTTGTTTCACTTGACGTAAGGGAAAATAGAAGCTAAACCAGCTTTCAGGCCAGGCGTGCCCTGGCCATGGAGCTAACTGGGACAATTAGCTCAGATGTAATTATCCTTTACTGCTTTTACTTTCTGTGTGGGATCAGAGGCTGGTACTTGTGTCTACAGAGCCACTTTAGCACAAGGAAATCACTGTGGAAGAGAGGGAGCCACAATGGTTTGTCTCTTTCTCAGGTTTTTTCCAGGTAGGGATTGTGGGTCGTGGTAGAAGCCAGAGAGATAAAAGTGGTGAATCGGATTCTTCCGTCCTTTTCACAAACATATCCCAAATGTGCATTCCCTAGTGCTTTGTCATGTCTGAACTTCAAATGCAATAGTGGATGGGAAATTCCACTATATCCCTGGGAAACTGTCCAACAGTCCTGAGATGGCTTCTTTTTTTCCCTTTCTCCCTCCCTAAAAGAGTAGATTAAATGATGACGTAGTTTCTCTTTATAGCCTGTAGATTAGCCCACACACACCAGAGCTACTCCTCTCAACCCATGTGGTTTACAGCCTTCAAATACCTTGTGTCTTGTGTCATGTGCTAGTTACCTGTCAATCAAATTCTTATGTTACTATGTCTTGTCAATTAATTTCTGCGATCATTTTGCAGTGAGGTGCAGACCTACACAGAGATCTGTAAAGAGAGCCATCAGCTCCAAAGAACAGGCAAAAATCAGAGAGAACTTTTAATCTCAGCTAGAAGAGGCCAGGAATATTTGTCCACCATATCCCATGAAAAATCAGTGGAGATTTTTGAAAATTTTCTTGTTCTCTGGATGCCTTCTGGTACCCCCTTTTAAGTCTGAGATGACCAGCCATGGCCACCACTTTTCCTGAGTTGCCCTGTGGCATTGCAGAGAGCTCAATCTACCAAAGTCACTTTCTGCATTTGCATGTGAAACTAAAATACACCAGTGGGGTTATTTTGGTGTTACTCTCATACTGCAATCTTACACCTGGTGTTTGCCTATTCTCAGTCTTTGTGTTTGTTTCCTAGTTCTTATCACCCTCTAGGTATGTGGTGTTGGTTGTGTTTTTGGATTTTATCAGCTGCAATAGAAGCAGTGAATTAGATCCATCCTATCATTGTGAAGCAGTAACAGAACAATGCATTTTTCTTCAGCAGGATGTGTCACTGATGGAGTCTGAAGAAACCAGTGAGGGAGGTACCACTCCCCCAGGAGCCAGCAGCATCACTGGGGAAGCCTGGGATTCTTCAGCCGTGGAAGGAGAGCATCATGCCACTCACACAGCAGCCGAAATGAGCACCATCCCATCTAACCCTGCAAAGGGAGCAGAGCTCAGCACGCCCAAGGACTGCCTTGCTGCTCCAGGGAAAGCAGCAGAGATGCTGGGCAGACCCTCTAACTCTATGCAAAAAGTGCCAGCAGGACTGGAACAAGGCCGAGGGGATACAGAGCCTCAAAAGGGACTCTCGGAACTGGAAGGAGAAATGCTTTTAGAGGAGGGTGGACTGGATTTTTCTCTGAAACTGAGGCAATTGGAGCTGGTTGACCCAGAAAGCAACCAGGACCCTTCCCCTCACAGCAGAGTCCAGGATGAGCCAGCCCCTGGCAGCCCCATCCTGCAGGCTGTGAACCTCAGCACTGAATTTCCTCAGTGCCAGGCAGAACTGGCTTTTCATGGCTCAGACCCTCAGCAAGTGAAATCCCCTTTGGCTGATGCCATTTCCTCTCAGAGAGAGACACCTAAGTGCTTTTTGGTGTGTAAAACTGTTTCAGAAGGGCATTATAAGGCTGAACCCTTTCTGGATAATATCTCCAGGGATTCTTTGCAGGAGGTTGATGCTGGTGCAGAGCAGGAGCAAAGCACCAAAAAGTTGGCACCAGCACCTGATGAGCAGCCTACCTCAGAGGGAGCAGTAGAAGACACAGCTAAACCTTGCACTTCTGAAGATGTTCAGGAAAGCTTAAGAGCACCCCAGGGTTTGGAAGAGAATACAGAAACTTCCTCCTCCCATCAGTTGTCTTCCACCTTAACACATGACAGCCAAATGAGTTCACTACAAGCAGAAGGAAACACCTCAGCTGGTGAAACAGGGAATACCAGCATGGTCAAAGACCGGGGAATGTTTCCTAAAGAGAACTCACCTGCTTCCAAACGCCTTCATCTAGAAGATGATCACAGAAAAACTGAGGGCAGACCTGCCCTTTCAGCAGAGAGTGCTTTCCAAGGAAAGAGTACTGCTAAAAGGACAGAGGAGGTGAATGCTTCGTGGTGTAAGGAGCCAGCCTGGGAGGAGGCAGCATCTGAACTTGAGGAAGAGTGCAAAGAGCAGAATCTGCCGGAAGAAGGCAAACCCTTGGAGCTCAAAGATCAGAAAAACAAGGAACAAAAGGAGCAGGAACAACTGCAGAGGGAAGAGCTCAGACTAGAGGCTCTATCATTGGCTTTGGGGTCAGAGATACCTTCTGTTCCCAGGCATAATGTGGATGTGTGTGGTTTGGAGTATGCTTCCTTGTCTGAGCAAACAGGATCAGCATTTCCTCGTGGGGAACCTGTCTCTGTGGATCAGCGTCCTGGTGAGGATGTGCTGCTGAAAGCTCCTGTCACAGAAGCAGGTTCTGGATGTCAGCCACCTGCTGTCGGCCCTCTGTCCTCAAATAACCTGAACCCAGGGGGGGAAGCTGCACACATGTGCCATGTCTCTGACCAGGCAGAAGACCTGGAGGACTCTGGCAGCTTTTCCATCGGTGGTCAGGATATTGGAGAAGCTCACTGGGATGATAAGGCCCTGAGACTGGGCAGGGAGAATGAGCACAGTGATGGTCATGGGAAAGCTGTCCAGAGTTTTGATAAAAGAGATGCATCACTCTGTGGAGGGGTGACAGGATCTTTTAGCACAGAGAACCCAGAGGCTGTTGTTCCAGCACACACTTCCTCTGGTACCACTAACTTGGAGCAATCTGATCCCATAGATCTTCATCCCATTACAGGAAAAGCTGATCTTTGGGACATCAGTCCAGCTCCCCCCTCAGAGCTCACCTCAGCGTCTGCTCCAGAGCAGCAGGGTGCCAGAATGGCCTCTGTGAGCCCCGAGCACTGTCCTGGCACCAGCCTGGGCAAGCTGCCAGACTTGGCAGGGAATCCACCCAACCAGGCTGCTCCTGCTCGTGGGTGGGACCCAGCACCAGCAGAAACTGCTGTTGTAAGGACAGCTGCAGGGGAGGCCAAGACTTCCCATGAACTCCTTACTTCTGAGGAAGGCTTTCATGAGGATCTCAGTGGCCCATCTTCTTTCTCTGTAATGTACACGAGCTCCCTTCCTCTTGAAGGGAGCTTTCCTGGGGATAGAAGGTCTGTGGCTGGTACTGCAGGGCCTCTGGAAGCATCCCAAGCACCAGGAAGGACTTCCACTCCCCTGAGCCACCCAGAGACAATTCAACAAAACTCTCCCCAAAAAAGTGCCATTATCCAAGGAAAAGAAACGGGAGCAAATGTGGATCATAAATCACAAGTGCCTTTATTTGATGAGTCTGACTGCAGTTTGTACCAAAAAGAGCCTGGATCCAGAATTTCCAGTGTCCTGAGCACCCTAACTTGGCCCTCTGAAGATGATACAGTCCTTGCTGTGAACGAGCAAGGACAACCTCTGTCCCCTGTGTCCCACTCAAGCCTACCTCTGGTGTCTGAGCCTGATGCCAAACAGCTTCCTCATCCTCCTTCCCACGTCCAAAGGCCCAGTCAGGCCCAGGCCCCTGCACTCCATGCCAATCCCCCTGTTCCACCTCCAGCCCCCGAAGGTTACCAGCCACTGGCTCCTGGCCCGCCCTGCAGGGCTCCCCCCAGCTGTGGGATGGATGAGGGGAAGCTGGGAGCCATTCCCCCTGCTCCAAGCCATCCTCTGCGGACTGCCACCTCTGCGTCCGATTCCAACTCCGTGGCCTCTGCTTCTGATGGAGAAAGCCTAGCAGAGAGAGATGACCTTGTTCCAGTGAGTGGAGAGTGGGATCTCGGTGACTCAGGTCCCCAGGATACAGAGACTTCTGATGACTCAGGGGTCAGTTTGCTGACCAAAAGTTTTTCGGCTCTTGGAAATGAAATGCTGGTCGGCTGCTCTGACACCAGCCCTGAAACAGCAGATCACCACATGGATACAGAGAGTGGAAAATCCTCCCCTGACCACCATTCTTGGCCCTCTTTGGAAGGCCTGATAGCATCCCCGGACTCCAGGAGCAGAGACTCTGCACAGCTCCTTCCAATGCTCGCGTTCACCAATCCAATCCACTTCCTCCGGCTCAGCCCTCCGTCACCACCGACTGCCAGAACGACCCTCCAGGACGAGGAGCTGCGATGGGAGCTGCCCGCAGGCAGCTTCCAGGTGGACACAAAGAACAGCCAGACTCCACTGGCAGTCACAGAGAAAACAGAAGGTGAGAGGAGGGTCAGGCAAAGGCTGGAAGGAGGAGAACGCCAGCCAAAGGAAGAAACGGCCAAACACGCACCCTTGGAAAAATCATCAAGTTGGCCAAACAAAAAAAATACTGGGGTAGCTGTGCAGGAGTCAGCAGCCAATCAAGAAAACCCGTTTAAAAGCCGAGTGAAAACCAAGGACTGGCACCGTCAGGGCCTGAAGAGGATGTCAGTACCACCAGACATCTTGCAGCGTGAGTCCTCTCTTGCATTTCCCTTCCTCCTTCCCTCCTTCCAACTCCTAGCACAGTTATCAAGAAGCAGGATTAAATTGAATAGACAGTGTGATGGAGAGGCATGAGAGCTGGGAGCTTAGCATGGCTCCTGTGCCTTTCTGGTGATATTCCTTGCTTCAGCCCTGTAGCCCCCTCCTGTCCTGCCCCAGGCTTCCCTTTCCAGCTGTCCCCTCCTTCCTCCCTGCTGCCCTGTGTATCCTGTTTGTTCCCTTGAGAAGGGATGCACTCTGGGGCTCAGTGCCCCCATTCCACACCAATACCTGCAACAATAATCTTATTTCATGGATCCCTGAGGCAGTAGGGAAGAGCCATGCACACACCCTCAGTAGCCCATATCTCTTATCACTTGTTTATTTGCTGCCTCCCCTTATTTTGAAACTGGCACTTTTAGGTTCCCACTTGACCTTCTAAAAAAGATGATTTTCCTGTGAGCGCAGGATTTGAGCGTACAGATAAGAATGCAAATTTGTCAGACCCAAGGTCCCAGCTTGCACAGAAGTCAAATCACTGATGTCACAAGTGGAAAACATGCATCTTCTGTAATGCAGCTCATTCAGCAGTACTTGTTATCAGGACATATCTCTGTTCTTTACTATATCTTACATGAACTTTAAGTAATTGCTTCTTTTTAGCTCTTACTTTAGTCTATTTTTGAAGCTCTGAAACATGCTAGATTTTTGCAAAGAGGAAAAGGAGGGGTATGTGGAGGGGTGTAAAGGGTTTGGCAGAACTTGAGTCAAGATTTGTTCATATGTTTGACCTGTAATTTCTTGATTCCAAATTTTAAAATATTAAAGGTAACAGTACTGTCTTCCCCATGACCCTTAGGTCTTTGGGCTTTCTTCCTTTTTCTGCTTCCAGTTGTTTCAGATTTAGAATTTCTTCACACTTTATTTGATTAAATCTCTCACAAACCAAAAGGATTTTTCAATTTTTACACTTTGGTTCCACTGATCTCCTGATGCCTGGCCCTAGAAAGGATAAGGACAGCACCAAACAGGGCACACAGGCAGTGTCTTTGCTTGCATAACTGCAGAGGGAAGCTCTTAGAGTTACTGTCACTGCCTAAAATGTCATCCTCTTTCATTGTGTGAAAAGTAAATGTGGCTAACAGATGTAAAGTGTAAGTAATGTCAAGGATTATTAAAACTAGAATGCTTCTGACCCAGAAATAAATGTCACGAGGGCACCTGTACTCCAACTCAAGACTGCCACTTAGGTGGGGTACAGGTAAGTAGTGTCTGTGTATCATTTGGATTGTAGATTAGTCTAAAGATGCACTGATGTGTTTACTTTCCAATTGTCTTCTATGCAGAGGTTTCTTCTGTTCCTTCAGAGGAAGCTCAAAACGCACACAGGGAACCACCAGTCAGCTCAGAAACAGTCATAATGCGGTGAGTCTCTCAAAGACCCTGAGAATTTGCCCCAATCCCTGTGCAGCACAGACATGTCCACTGTTTCTGAGTTACCAAAGATGATGATAAGGAGTGGAGAACTTCATTTAAATGCCCTAGGCTTGTGTTTCAGTCTGTGCTCTCTTGAAGAGGTCCCTACTGCAACAGAGGTATTTCTGTGCCTTCAGGACAGCCCTTCCATTAAGCAAAACTTTGCCCTTTGTGTCAAGTGAAGCTTGTGGAGCTTGAGCTTGTTGGAAAGAGGTCCCTGTTGTGACAGAGCAGTTTCTAAGGTTTGGATAAGCCATCTCTGGTGCTGTTCGTTCACTCTGTGCTTTGAAATCCTTATTCCCTGGCAGGGAGAAGAAACCTGCAGACACAACAGAGAACTTCAAGCGCCGGCACTCCAAACTGATCAACTCCTGTAAGTACCTCCTGCCTGGGGCGCTGGAGTCTCCTCTCCACCAGCATCTCTCACCCTTGCAGTGAGCACAGAGGAGAGGGACTCCTGCCACGTGCTGATTGGGAGGATGGAGTGTTAGAGAGCAGGGAAAGCAGCTGGAATCCTGCAGTACATTCGGGCAGCTTGGGGAGCTTTGCCTGAATTCGGCTGTCCCAGTCCAGGGCAGAGTTTTCTCCAGGCTGAAGCAGCGGGGAGTTGCTACTACAGAAAACATAAACGTGTGTATCTTTCTTCACAGCAAGATTACTGTATCAGGAGTACAGTGATGTGGCTCTGAACAAGGCCATCCAAAGCCAGAAGAGAGTGGATTATCAAGAGGATATAGAGTCAAGTTTCCCAAGTTCCCCAAGGCTACGGAGGAAAGTGCTGTCTCCCCAGGACTCCTATTTGCAACGTCTGTCAGTCTCATCTAATGCATCCCTCTGGCAGGACATCCCCATGATACGGGGCAGCAGAATGCTGCTCAACATGTCCCGTGAGGAGCAGAGGCTGCAAGAGGTAAGGGGCAGATGTGACACGTAAATGGGTGGCCTGTAGTCCAGAAAGAGTCTCTGGAAAAGGGGTTAAAGCAGAGAGCAAAAACTGTGATGTGGGAATGTAGGTGGTTGAGGCAGAGGTCACTGCTACCCCTGGAAGCAGCATGGGGTGTGAAGTAGAGCAATGCTGAAGTTCTGAATTTTAGAGAAAAGCAGCACTGAAGAATGGAAGAGAAAGAAGCACTGCACCATATCAATAATTCCAAGCAAACAGAATGGGGAAAAGTGGGAACAAGATACAGAGTTTTGAGTATGCTCAGTGCAAAGGGGTGTATAAAAGTAGAAGACTTGCAGCATTCTCCCACACATAAGCTTGTGACAGATGCTAATAAAACCACAGTAAATCGTATTTTCTGTGGTAGAATATGAGTTTAGCAGCTTGACCTGTGTGAGCTGCAGGGCTAAGAGGAGACAGGGAGATGTATGGATTCAGCACCATGGTACAGAGAAACTGGGTAAGGAAAACAGGAGGATCTGAGAAGTGGACAGGTGGACCCAGAGAAAGAGGTGAAAACAACAGCATGGGAAATGTGATGGAGGAGAAAACTGTGTGTGGTACAGATGCTGGACTTTATGGGAGCTTGTAAAATGGGGAGCCTTGTGAAAGCGGTGTTGAGGGAAAATAAAAAGTAAAATGAGAGCAAGTAGCTATTTTTAAGTCATAGCACAAGTCTGTTTTTTAAAGAAAGTCTCTAATAGCATGCTTGCCCTTCCTTTCTAAAGCCTCTCTTTTGTAAATACACACATGCTGGGAGGTTTTCCTGCTTTGCCCCACTCCTCTCCATAAGATTCCTCCTGCGCCGTGTTCTGACGCCGTGCTCCCTTGTTTTGCCTCCCAAGGCCAAGTTTGAGCTGATAATATCTGAGGCTTCCTACCTGCGCAGTTTGAACGTGGCAGTGGATCACTTCCAGCGCTCGGCAGAGCTGCAGGCCATGCTCACCAACCAGGAGCGCCAGTGGCTCTTCTCCCGCCTGTCCGACGTGCGCGACGTCAGCGCCAGGTGGGACGCGCCCCTTTGCTTCCAGCTCTGACAGGCACACACGTGGTGCTTCCATCAGGAAGACTTCTCACTCCTCTTCTGCCTCTTCACTGTTCAAAGCAGATACAGCGCCTAGTGATGGCGCACCAACACTGTCTGGAAAGGAATATTCACCTTTTTAGGTGGCAGGGCAAATCCTGGTGTTAAATCCCAGGTATTATCGCTCAGTTGTGTTCATTGCAGGGGTTCCAAATGTTGCAAATGGTAATGTAGCCTTGTGCCATTGCTTTCAACTACAATTAAACTTGACTAACTAGACCCCAACCCAAACCAGCTCAGGCCAAATACAAGACAGAAGAGGCAGCTGCATGAGCCATGACAAAAAGCGAGGGGCAAAAAGGGAAAAAAAAGTAAGGTACAGCCATCACTTGACAGAAACTAATGTGAATCAATAGAGCATAATTCATGAAATGTGGACGTGACCCCACACGCAAGGAATCCTGTGTGTTGTAAAATTGTGTTCTGCTTTTCCTCCTGCAAGACTTGACTACATAAATCACTAAGCTGGTAAGGTTTGCTGCTACCTTTTCCATTTCTGCCAGCAGGATTATTCTGGTGAGCTCTTCATTTCCAGCTGTTTCCTGACCACGCCTGTAGAAGCATGACCTCTCAAGAATAGAGGTCTTTTGCTTCTGCTTTTTCCTTGCTGATACCAAGCCCTAAATTGTCATTGTCCAGACATTACACTTTCTCTAGAACTAAAGAGCTGTCTTGTGCTTATCTGTGGGCTGACACAGTTTTAGAAAAGTAAATGACACTGATATTTCCCTCTCCTTTTATGGCACCACATCCATGTGCTGCAGTTTCCTCTTTGACTTGGAGGAGAAGTTTGAAGAGGACATGTTCACCTTCCACGTGTGCGACGTGGCTCTGAAACACGCCCCCGACTTCCGCCGGGTGTATCTGCCATATGTGACAAACCAGACTTATCAGGAGCAAACCTTCCAGAGGTTACTGTAAGTTTTTCTCATTTGCTGCACCCTTCTCCCCCTCACTCCCATGAACATTGACTCTTTCAAATGATGGGGAATGCTGCAGGAGTGGGCTGTTGAGCAGTGCTCTCGCTGTGCCCCCAGAGGAACCTTCCTCAGTTCAATGGCATTTGGGACAGTGGGACAGAGCTCCTGCAGGCTTCTCTCCCATAGCATTGGAGAGGAAGAGAGTACATTATATCTGATCTTGTTGCAGGCTGTTCTCTGTCTGCCCTCTACTGAAGAGAGCAAAAATGACCGTCCTGGATAATGGTTTTCAGTCTTGATCTCTGAGAACCAGAGTGCAAACCACCACTGTCCCCATGAGAGGAGCACTGCTGATAGAGGGAGTGGAAATGTACATGTTACTTCTGGCTTTTACTCCAGAGGGCTGGAAAGAGAGGAATAATAATAGCTGCCATCCTGTAGCTGTTAGAAACCCATAGTTGTTCTTCAGCAGCAGAGTGGTGCAGTTTGTTGACACCCCTTGCCCCAGGGACAAAACCTGACTGTTGGGAGTACTCCAGCATTCCCTGAAATCTGATACTAGGAGGGTTATTTATTTACTCTGATGCCTGGATCTCTTTTTTTTTTT
>VXBU01019118.1:74989-131269 GCA_013400315.1 Bombycilla garrulus | reverse complement strand
TTTTTTTTTTTGCCACTCCCACAGAAATGGAAATGCAGGGTTCCAGCAAGTCCTGGAGAGACTGGAAAGTGATCCAGTGTGTCAGCGCCTCTCGCTTAAATCCTTCCTCATCCTCCCTTTCCAGCGCATCACTCGACTTAAACTCCTCCTACAGGTAACTGTGGTGATTCTCTGCCTTCCCTCAAGTTTCCCTCAAGCTGTGTCTTGGAGCAGCTGAGGGAGCTCAGCCTGGAGAAAAGGAGGCTCAGTGGGGACCTTCTGGCTCTGCACAATTCCCTGACAGGAGGGTGCAGCCGGGGTGCAGGCTCTGCTCCCAGGGAACAAGGGACAGGACAAGAGCCTGAAGCTGCACCAGGGAAGGTTCAGGTTGGACATCAGGAAGAATTTCTTCCCAGAAGGGGTTGGCAGGCATTGGAAGGGGCTGCCCAGGGACATGATGGAGTCCCCATCCCTGTAGGTGTTCAGGGAATGATGGATGTGGCACTGCGTGAGGCAGTGCTGTTTGTGAGTCATTTAGGGCTTTGTTGTGACAGTACTTTATTTGTACTCCAATAAAAAATTTATGGAGTCTTCTCAGAACATGCTGATTTACGTTTTATTGAACTTTTTAGCTTCCTGCTAGGAAAACAAAGCAAGGTTCCTTGGCTGCCCTCTGGAAGGCAGCCTGTGTCTATGCCTGGGGACTAATAAGGAGCCATCCACACAGGGAACCAGCCAGTCCCTAAAGAATTAATTTTGAGTTCTTTCTATGAAATTCTTCTTTTTGATTATTTGAGCATGTTTTTAACAGGAGAAAAGGACAAATTATTATGTTCATACATCCATTTGTGTTTTAGCTAGTGGTTGTTTCCTATGCCATGTAACTTCTATGTGATAATTAATACAATTTAGATTTACAGGAGTGCCCTGGTCAGTGGGACTTATCAGTGACATTCTGCATCTCAGATTTTAGGCCTTCTTGTCTCCACATGTCATCAGCTGTTTCTGCTTTATTATTTATCCTACTCTTCAGTGGTGGTAATGTCCACCTTTCCCTGTTCGCATCAATAAAATCATCTTTCCTCACACAGAATATCCTGAAAAGAACTCGGCCCGGGTCTGAGGAGGAAGTGCAAGCAACTCAGGCTTATGATGCACTTGAAAAGGTAAAGGTGCCTACCCTTTCTGCAGCCTTACCTTGGTCTCTCATTAATCACCAGCTCCCACCCTTGCCCTTGCAAGAAAATCTTGCTTTAAAAAAAACAGCATTACTCTGTTGCGTCCCTTCCTCTTATCCTGTTTATTATAGAGGCACAGTTTAAAGTTTTCTGGGACCAATAGTTATCTACAATTTGTACAGCCTCATAAGGTGGATTGTTCTGTCTAGTGGTGATTTGACCTTCCAATGGAGAGCCAGCAGGATGGTGAAGGGCCTGGAGGGGAAGCTACACAAGGAGTGGCTGAGGGCATTTGGTCTGTTCAGCTGGAGGAGACTGAGGCCAGAGCTCACAGCAGCTCTGCAGCTTCCTCACAAGGAGGAGGGGCAGGCACTGATCTCTGCTCTGTGTGACCAGGGACAGGACCCAGGGAGCAGCTGGAGCTGAGTCAGGGGAAGGTCAGGCTGGATATCAGGGAAAGGTTCTTCCCCAGAGGGTGTTGGGCACTGACCAGGCTCCCCAGGGAATGGGCACAGCCCCAAGGCTGCCAGAGCTCCAGGAGAGTTTGGACAATGCTCTCAGGCCCAGGGTGGGATTGTTGGGGTGTCTGTGCAGGCCAGGAGCAGTGATCAGTGATCCTTGTGCATCCCTTCCAACTCAGAATATTCTCTGATTGTAGTATATACTTTTTTTGCAGGAGGATGCCTAAGGAATTGTCACTCACACTGACTCCTGAGGGGCTCCTGGGAGTAGTACTGCTCCCACCAGGCAGTTCTGCTCCCACCTCACTGCTCATCTGTTTTCCTCTGCAGCTCATCAAGGATTGCAACGAGAATGTCCAGCGCATGAAGAGTACTGAAGAGCTGATCTACCTCAGCCAGAAGATTGAATTTGAGTGTAAGGTGAGCTCATCCATTCTCTGGGCCTTACTCTAGCCTAATGTATTTTCTGTCTTTTCCCACAAAGCCACTTTTTGTTCTCCTCTCCAATATATACAGAGCTGTTGAACCAGAACATCATCCAAGGCCAGCTCTTTATCAGTGCTTCCATTGCCCAACCATTCATGTCAGCCTTCACATAAAGATGCCTGCCATGACTTACACCTCTCCAGCTGGAGAACTGAAAGCACAGTTCCTCAAGAGAAAGGCAAAAATGCAAATCCAGAAGTCACAGGGATTCGTTTTCTTGTGCATAGATATTTATTCTTGTCTTGCAGATATTCCCACTCATCTCACAGTCGAGGCGACTTGTGAAGTGTGGTGAGTTGACAGCACTGGACTTCAACAACCTGAGTCCAAAATGGAAAGTCACCACCCGGCCCATCTACCTGCACCTTTTCAATGACTGTCTGCTCCTGTCTCGGCCCAAGGAGTGAGTGCTTCAACACAATTCTTGCTGCCCCTTCTAAAATACCTGTCTCTTTCGGGGTCTGTGCTTTGGTGAGAGGCCTTTCCCTCTGCCTGCCAGCAAGTGGCGGCCTTTGTCAAGTCACTCTCCTGTCCCGACCTGATGTGAGTATCATGCAAGTATGTGGAAATTGATAGTCCCAGCTCTTAATTACATATCATAATATAAAAATGTGTCTTGTGGTCCTTAGCACAACACTTCTGTTCTGCCTTTGCATCTCTACAATGTGAAACACTTGAACAATAACCATTTATTCTAGCTTTACTTGGTAAATAATTTCTTCCTAAAGCACAGTATGAGGACTAGTAAATGTGCAAATCACTGGTTTGTCAAGAGAGTTGTTAGTTAGTTGTGTTGGGGTTTTGAGGGTGGTGGGTTTGTTTTTAAGCTGTAAGCTGCCAAATAAAATTCTGATGGGACAGAGCTTAGTATTTCTACCCTTTTCATTAAATCCCTTCTCTCTCTTCTCTGGCTTTCTGAGACTTGTAACAAGAGCGCTGCTTAGGATGTCTGAAGCAGATGAAGACTCAATAAAAGCTTTTTGCTTTCCTGCAGACTACGTGGACTCACTTTGTAACCCTGATCACCTTAAAACTCACACCTTGTTTTGTTCCTGCTCTTCACCTGCAGGGGCGGACGCTTTGTTGTGTTTGACCACGCTGCTTTCTCGTACGTGCGCGGGGAGAAGTGCGAGATGAAACTCCACGGGGCAAACAAGAATCTGTTCCGTCTCTTTCTGCTTCAGAATTACCAGGGAAAAAGAGTGGAGTTCTTGTTCAGGACAGAGACACAGTAAGAGCTCAAGTTTACCCTTGGTATATCCCGTTACCATGGCCAGACACCTCCTAGTAGCCTGATGGTTGTCCCTCAGCTGCTCAAATGCTGAAATACCAAATGCAGCTGCTGAGCAGAAGTCTTGAAAAGCATCCTCTTGCTGTTACAATTTCCTTGTGAACCACCTTCCTCCTGTCTCATCGTAGCTGTTCAAACAATATTACCACATTATCTCATACCATCAGCCTCCAAAAATGGGAAGTTTTGCCTTTTCCCACCTCCTTTCTCTGCTTCCCTTTGTCTGAGCAAACAGTCTCCACCACAGCACCCCCTTTTCAGTCACCAGTCTGCTGTCCCTCACACTGAATGCTGACACCTATCCTGTGCTGTTTTCCAGCAGTGAGAAGCTGAGGTGGATCTCTGCTTTGGCTCCTCCACGGGGAGAACCAGATCTCCTGGAATGCCCTGGTGAGACTGCTCTGCTGCTGCAGCAGTGGGGGTGGGCTGGCTCGCAGAAGTCACAGGCACTGTGAGGTGGGACACCCCAGAAGGATTCCAAGGCAGAATACTCTGGGTTTTTTAAATAAAGAACATACTCATGGGCTTCCCCTCAGTGCCAGGGCTGCCAGTTATTTTACCTATTTTAACTCCTCATTTTACATGAAGACCTGTAGTGTCCCTTCCAGTTCTCTGCTTTTTATTTGGGCAGCTCCTTATTCTCCACCTCCTCTGGAGCTGATGCCCACAGGTTTACTGTTGCTTTCCAGTATAATAATGTGATCTTTCCTCCCTTTCAGATGCACCACAGGTTCAGTGCATAAAGACTTACAAGGCTCGGGAGAACGATGAGCTGGCTTTGGAGAAGGCAGACATCATCATGGTTATGCAGTACAGCAATGATGGTGAGCAGAATGAGCAATGCCTGTCTTAAACTGTAGGGCTGAGAGCAGGGGCTTTGTTTTAGGAAACAACAGAAAAAACACACGACTTTTGCCTCATGTTGTACATTTCCCCACACCACAGGGTGGATAGAAGGAGTAAAACTCTCAGACCGGGAGAGAGGCTGGTTCCCCTCGGAACACGTGGAAAACATCTCCAGCAAACACGTGCGGCAGAAGAACCTGAAGGAGGAGCAACGGGTGAAGAATGCCAAGCAGCAGGTCTTCTGCAAGAAATAAGACTCTGTTTGGACCTGTACAGTCTCCCTGCCATGGGGGAAACCATGGCTTTTCTATCGTGCCTCAGAAGAAATGCCTCTGCGAAGAGTGTAATACACAGCACTTTGACAGGACCGGGTGCTTTTTGCAAAGAAAGCGGGAATTCAATCAGGAAAAACTTCCTCTGTGTCAGCAGGACTACGGCAGCAAGAGGAGGAATAAAGGTTGCATGTGTTGCTTGCTTTGTGGTAGTAGGGAGGGACTTCAATCGGACAGAGGTCTGGGGTCTGGACTTCTGAAAACATATTCATGGTTTTGCCACTGACAAGTTGTGGGACGGTATGCAAGTCACTTCAGAGTTCTGCCTCAGTTTTGCCATCTGCAAAATGAGGGTAAACTTACCTACCTCACTGCATGTTGTGAGGCTAAATTCACTAGTATTAGCAGCCTGAGAGCTTCGAGTTCCTGAGAGGGAAGGTGCTAAGTGCAAAGCACAACAGAGCTGAGGAGAATATTCCGTTTGAATATCCTCTGGATACCTTCATGGCATTGATCTCCATAGTGTAATTTCCATCTGGGGCAATTTATGTATTAGATCATGCAAGTCTACTGGGGTTTAGATAGGCAAATATTTCATTGTACCTAAATGCTGTTAAGAGTCCTTGACAGCATTACAAAATCCACCGGAATTAAGCAGAGTTTTCAGAAGCCACTGTGATGATTCCCCCACGTAAGATGTATCATGCTGAGGAATCTGCTTCACAAAGGTCACCTCTCTTCTGAACAAGCATCCCACTAAGCCATCTGAACTGACCTTTTTTTTTTTTTTCTGCCTCCCCTTGGAAGTAGATCAGTGACTTTTGACAAAGATTTCGTGTTGGTACACGCCCTGTACAAAATAACCAGGATTAGGCACATGGCAAGGAAGTGGCACTTTTCTGCTGCTCTTACTCTGATTGCTGATGTGGTATTGCATGCACCATTTTGCACACTTACGGAGAACACTGAAATATTTAGCCACTGTAGATAAAGTCAAAATATGCACCAGGGTCTTTGTTCTTTTTAAGAATTCTCTGGTTTTAAGTCCAGTTTACATGCATTTGTGCAGAATCTGTCTGTTTGAGCATATGCCTTCAACTGTAAAATACTGTTTTTGTGTTAAAGTGTTCAGCTCAGTCAATGCAAGATCAAGTTTAAGAATCAATACACCAAAGAAAGCCACGTGTAGCCTCTTGCATTTAATATATTTGAAGAATTAGTTACCTTCCTATCTCCAGCTTTCTGTCTCTGTAACATTCTGCCTTTAAATCCCATTTACATTGTATCTAGAATAGCTTATTACAGCCTATTTATATCAAATAATTTTAGCTGGATTAAAAGAAAAAAAAAGAGTTGCTTTTAGTCCTAATAAACTCATGCACTTCTACAGTTGAAAACTTTTCTGCTTGCCTTGTTACTTAGGTTTTCCTCTCAAATGTAAATAATTCAATTTACTGAATATCCATGCAGTATTTTTTTTTTTTGCTATAACTTTCCTTTCTAAGTGACTGTTAAATACAAACAGCTCTCTTTAGCAGAGGCAGTGAGGAAAGCTGGGTTTATCCAACCTTTAGGTTCTTCAGTGTTATCCCCGGCCCTGGAGAGCTGATGCTGCAGGTTCTACAGTCATCCATAAGTGAAGGTAAGCTGAGGGGATGAACTACAGAAGATGGGAATCCAGCCCACTAGAGCAGAAAGATAGGACCCAGTTATTCAACTTTTAATCTATGTTCAGACAACAATCTGCTAACACCCTTTTCCCCCCAGAAAGACTGGAGCTGGTCCCGAGCTAAGAGCCAAAGCAGAGCTGTATCTCACACAAGAGGGGTTATAATTCTCCACAAGACCCAGAATGTTCAGATATCCCAAATGCCTGCTTGTTCCAGGCTGTCATGAATTTATGCAGTTCCCAAGTTCCCAGGATTGTTAGTGTCACAGGTGGGACACAGAACGCTGCCATGGGATCCATTCAGCACCTCTGTCTAAGGTCATCTCACACTGGCAGTCAAGGCATCCCACATCCACTTCAGCTTCGCCCAGGAGGAGCCAGCCATACATATTCCCATTCTAAATTAGAAGTCATCTTTTTCTACGCCTCAAGTTGAGAGTTCTTTACTCTTTCAACTTCTGCTCTTGAAAGCAAGCAGTCAGATTGTTCATTAGAGCCTCCCAAAGTGGTTTCTATGCTAAATTCTGCATGTTGTTAAAATTCCACTTGACGTAGGAAACTTCAAGGGTACTGTTGTCATGATTGACAGCACTTCTATACTTTTTTTAACTAGTTGGATCAAAGGTTAACTTGTGTCTGTCACAGGTACAGCCTTTATTTCCTGATGTCAGGCCTTTGTAAGATGAGGAGCATTTAAAGGTCAGCTTATGCTTCTAAGAACAAGTGCTTATACCACAGGTTACTTTGATTTCTTCCATTTCAGGTAGGCCTCACCTTCTCACTAGTTAGTTAAACTTTTAGTCCCAACACTGTCCTGCCACCAAAATCCATAAAAAATCTACACTGAAGTGCTTTTTGAAATTGGCATCTCTTTGATTTGTATAAACTTTATCAAATTAGTACACTATCCCTCCCAACTGCACATTCACAATGCAGGAGTCCAGATAGCAGAGTGCCTACTGAATCCTATGACAGTCTTAATTATGTCAGGATTTCTCCCCACATTGTCTAATGTGGATAAGCTGATTTACCAGAAAATCAGTATTAAACAGAAGTATAGGCTATGTCGTGCAAATCCCAACACTTTCATGCTACTCCCAAAGACTCTTTGAGAAGTGCCACTGTATCTTCCCCAGGAACCTGTGGAAACTGATCCAAAGTGTATCTGGACAAAAGAAATTCAGGATTTCTACACTGAAAAAAAATAATAAAGGCAACCCTCAGAGGGCAGTTACACGAATTTCTTTTTGTGACAAGGACAGCAATGAAGTACAAGCATGAGCTGCATTTAAGAAATTTTGTTGATAAGCTGAGAAAGTCATGGTGTATGTCTGAAAATCAAATTTTGTGACTGCTGACATTTTTCATATAAAGTTGTTTAAAATACATATAAGTATAAAGTAGTTTAATATATATGTATATAAATATGTGGTTATACATACATATGTATATATATATACATACATATATATATATATACATATATATATAAATACACACACATATATATGGTTCAAAGAAACCCCAAAAACTCCCAGTGCTGGAGACCTGTGTTGGTCCCTCCTCAAGGAAAATAAATGAAAGCATTTTACACAGTTCTTACTATTTTCTCAAAAAATGGTGACATTAGGACCAGAGTTCAGTAAATAAACACAACCATGCTCAGAAACAACTTTTAAAGCAGAGAGTGATTTTTATATTTGCACTTTTTCTAATATTGAAGAGGTCCCATGACCCTGCAAGATCGTTTTTGTCTTGTCAGCTGAATGCTGTTAACAAATTAAATGGTGTTTTAGCCCCAACTTCTTGCAGCTGATGGCTGAACCAGGTGCACTGTTAGACCAATTGTAGTGGCTCCAAAACGTTGGCACAGATGTTGCAGCTTACACTCATTTAACCCGATGAAATGACTCTCAGATGAAAGCATGTGCAGAAGTAAGGCCTCAGAAGCTAAAAGTGAACCTGGAAACAAAGACAGGAGGTTTGAGGACACTCAGGAGGAGAAGAGTGCTGTGCCAGCAACATGATGGTGAGCCAATAAACAGGAGGAGGATGAAAGATGTTCCGTTTTGGTGCATCAGATCACCTGGGAGTCTCATTCTGCATGCAAGCACTGCCTGGTGCTGCTCTGTTAGGAGCCTTTTAACTAAAAATTGTTAAGCACTGAAAGGACACAAATTACAGCGCCCAAAAGTCAGGAAGTGCCGTTTGTTCCTTGCAGCCCCCAGCTGCTGAAGAACCAGAAGCTGCTGGACACCTGCAGCCAGAACATGTTAACAAATATATGTCTTCCTGCCAGGCCACAGGAAAGGAACAGAATCACCGAATCCTTTGGGTTGGGGCGCACTTCTAGAGAAGCTTTAGTCAGGGTCACCCAGAGCAGGTGACACAGGAACATGTGTCATGTTTAGATGAGTTTGGAATGTCCCCAGGGAGGGAGACTCCATTCCTTCCCTCGGCACCTGTTCCAGCTCTGCTGCCCTCTATGGAAAAAGTTCTTCCACACGTTGAGATTAAACTTTTTATATTTTAGTTCATGGCCATTGCTCCTCCAGTGTCACTGGCCACCATTGAAGAGAGTCTGGCACCATCCTCATGCCACTCCATATATTTTTTTAAAATATAGTTATGGATTATGAGATCCCCTCTCAGTCTTCTGCAGCCAGAACAAGCCCAGCTCCTGCAGTCTCTCCTTTAAACATTCCAGACCCCACAT
Source organism: Bombycilla garrulus (assembly GCA_013400315.1). NCBI lineage: Eukaryota > Metazoa > Chordata > Aves > Passeriformes > Bombycillidae > Bombycilla > Bombycilla garrulus. The sequence continues at coordinate 122,371 of VXBU01019118.1, read as the reverse complement.
CGTCTTTGTTTCCCGCCACTGGACCCTCCAAGTATCTCCTCGTCCTTCTCGTACTGAGGAGCCCAGAGCTGGATCTAGAAGTCCTGACAACGAGGTTCCCCTCATCCACGGGTGGCGAGTTTCGGAACGCCAAGGTTCACCCAGCGATATTTCAGCCAGCTCCTCACGGGGAGCATTCCTCCCGAAATCCTCACGGACCCTACAGCACTCCCGTTCCCTGGGTGTAGGGAACAGGGGCCCGGCGTGGTTCCCGAGGCCATGTGGGGCTGGGGCGGCCTCCCCCAGAGCCCAGGTGCCCTTGATGAGGCGGCGGCCTCCGGGCAGGACGGGCCGCCGGGCGGGGCATTAACCGAGCCGAACCGAGGCGAGGCGAACTGAACCGAACCGGTCCGGGCCCGCCAAGGAGCCGGCATGGACGGGGCGGGCGAGGAGCAGCGGCCGCAGGAGCGGGCAGCCGGAGGGCTGGGAAGGGGCTGTGGTAAGGATATGGATGAGGGCAGGGGGATGAGTGATGCCGCCTCACGTTAATGAGGAGCGGGAGGCACCCGGCGATGAGCCTAATGAGCGGCCCCGGGGGAGGATAATCGCTCCTCAGCGATGTTATCTGGGCGCTCGTTAGCCTCCCTCAGCCCCGCCGTGTCCTGGCCCCGCGGCTGGGAATGATGGATTCCCTGGCCCTCGTGACCCTGACTTGTAAAAGCGCCTGGTCGAGGGTAGGGGGTCTTTCCTTTGTGTCCCGCTGCCTCGAGGTTTCTCATTTGCACCTTCCCCTGCTGTCCGATTTTCTCCTCCTTGTGTGGAGGGACCTCTGAAGCCGTTTCTTTTCCCCTGCCGTGTGTGTGTGTGTTCAGGTGGCTTTGTCCCAAATGCCACAAACAGCCCTAAAAGCTTTGCAGTTCAAGTGGTTGCTTGTTCCGAGGAAAGTCTAAGGAGGGGGTTGTGAGATAGAAAAGGGGGCTTGGCTTCCTGCAAGTGCACTGGGTGTTCCATGCTGCCTATTCCTGATGTTCCCACTCCATTAAAATCCCTTCTACTTCACGTTCTGTTTGTCTAAAAGTGGGACAAAGTGATGCCTGCTCTCTGAATGATGGGAGAAAGGAGTGGTTTTGTTACCAGGAAGGCCCATCTTTCTCTACAAACTTGGTTTTCATTTCAGCTCTTCTCCTTGGCAATCTCAAATGGTCTTTGGGGTCTTTGCTATCTGTTCTAGAAATAAAACACAGCAGTTTACTTTCACATGGAGCACTGTTTCTGTAAGAATATTAAACTCCCAGGTGTCTGTTTCTGCTACAGATACAAGGTACCCACATAAAACTTTGACACTTACTTTGTGATGTAAACACATACTGGGGTTTGCATAGAAACAAGTAAAAACCCTGCTCAAATTATGTGAAAATATTCTTTTTTTTCCCCCACATAATGAGAAGCTCATCTGAGACATGCTGAGATGCAACCAGTAGGATGGTGGGAAAAGGAATTATATAGACCAGAGACATCTTCTGCCTCATTCAGTTCTTGACCGTCTCCATCAGGATATTTCCTCTCATTTAACTGCAGTGGAAACTTGTTGCTGCTTAACAAGATCAAATTTTTATAGCTGCATAGTTTCCTGCTTCTGTTTGTTTCCCCTGCAACTAATTTGGTTCTCTTAATCCTGTAGAAAGCAAATTAGATGCCCTTGGAGCAGCCTGCCATCCCCTCATATTTCTGTGAAGTTTGTCTTGTCTGCTTGGAATTGTGGGGCTTTTCCTTGATTAACAGTTCTTTCAGAAAGAAACATAGAGGCAGAAGCAAATCCCTTATTTTGTCATTGCACTAATACACATCAAAAGCAGAGGACAGTGAAATGACATTATTTTATCATTTTCCTCAAAAAATTAAACTACCAAGTTTCTCTGTTGTCACATGCTATTGAAGTGCTGCCAACAGTCTGCCCAAACTTTCTTCTCTCCAGACAGAGACAAATACATGGGTTTGGGTTTATTATTCCACTTCCTATTCTTATGAAATAGTCACTTTTTTAAAAATTTCAAGTAGCAGAGATCACACAGACTCCTACATTCTGAGCCACTTGGGAGGCTTTGGAACTTTTTATTTGGAAATGTATGGGAAAGCTGGGAAAATATAAGGCTTCTGTATTATTCTGTTGCCTATTTAAATTATTTCTCTTGCTCTGTTCTTTCTGACCTGTCTTCTACTATTCAGTCTCTCCTATTGTAACACAGTTTGTGGGTTTTTTTAGTGAGACTTCTGTACCTAATTTTGTCCTTATCCCCCTGTTTCACTCCTTATCTTGTAAGTCTGTTGTTCAGGAGTGTGGCTGAAGCTGCAGAGAAATAATTTAAAGCAGTAATTAGAAGTTTGTACAATTAATGGCTGTTCTTTTTTTTTTTTTTTTTTTTTTGCTTGGCCAGCTTTGGTATGATAGAACTCTATAAAAGTTAAAAAGTGACTCTATAAAAGTTAAAAAGTGAGGACGTTTGTCAGGTAATCCCTGCTGACACAGTAGACCAGAATTTTGCTTCTGTCTTTCTTTTGCTCATTTTAATAAGGTGACAGGATCTTGCCAGGTCACTGATTTTTGTTCTGTTGCTTATTCCAGAGACCTGGCTTATCCTTGGGGCTGTTTTCCCACTACTGTATTTATAATATGCAAGCTTCCATTTATTCTCTGTGCCTGGAATTACCTTCTCCTGTGGTTGACAGTTTGCTTTTGAAATGAGGCTTTTCTCATCACACCTTTGAATATCTCCATATTCACTGTATCAGGTTCTTGGCTGTTGCTTTCCAGTCTTTATTTCAAGCTCTTTGTTTCTTGTCACTGTTGGGTTATATTGTATGGGCTTTTCCTTCCCCCATACTGAAACTCCTGATCCAGGCACATCCAGCTTAGGCAATGGGCCTGTGGAGCAGGGTTTGGTTTTATTTTTTTTTCCCCATTTTTGCCTTGTAGAGTGCCAGGATGAGAAGGAGAACACGCTGTTGAATACAGAGCACTTTGTTGTGGATGCTGATGCTGTTGGTGGCCACAGTGCAGGGAGCAGCGTGCTACCTGCATTTCCAGGCACAGCCAGACAAGAAGAAGTTGCAGATGACTTGGGAATAGAAGATAGGAACAGCTCTGTGAAGAAGGTGGAAGAAGATGGAGGATACAGCACCCTGCAGGCAACTGCAGGCTCATCTTCCCAAGCCTCCCTTGTCCTTGATGGCCAGCACGACTTTGCCTCGGCGTGTGGGCCACCATCGGATCTCTGCAGTGACACAAAGGTTGGATTAGCACAGGAGCCCACAGGTCAGCCAGGGTCACAAGAGCTTTCTGAGAGTCACTGCCCTGCTGGGACTGAAAAGGAGGCAGAGAAGGGAAAAACTCAGAAAGCATCCACTGGAGGGGCTGGAGCTCCTTGTGGGCAGGAAGAGATCAGCTCGGCCCCTCACCAGTCCGAAGGTGCTCCAGCCAGCACTGCAGCTCAGAATTCCTACAAGGGCCCTTCAGTCCTGGAGTACAGAGGTGGCCGTGATGTGACCAAGGGGAAAAAATCCTTACCTGTCAAGAAGAAGCCCCGCACCTTCTACAATGCAGGTAGATCCCAGGGCACACACTGGCACACAGTGACACTGGCAGGAGCACTTGGTGTTCCCTTCCCTGTGCTGCTCTGCTCTAACTGGATGGCTGTTCTTTTTTACACCATTAGATGTGTGAAGACTTCCACTAGTAAAGGTTGCTGAGTGTCTTTCTTTTGAAGCAGCACTAGCAATGCTCTTTGCTTTTGAAACAGCAAAAGAGATTTTTGTTTATTTTTGTGGTTTATTTAAAGAAAACCCATTATGTTACTCATATATTTCTAAGTATAGTAAAAATGTTCTCTTTTTTTTTTTTTTTTTTTCTGTTTCCCCCTCTTGTTAATTTTTTTTTCTTGTTTTCTTGTCACATACTTCCCATCTGTCTTTCTTTGGACAATGCATCATTTCTAGGGCAGCTAGAAGAGCTGGAGAAGATGTTCCAGGAAGACCACTATCCTGACAATGAGAAGAGGAGGAAGATTGCAGCTGTGGTGGGTGTGACACCACAGCGTATCCTGGTAATGCCTGCTGGGGAACACTGCTGCCTGTGGGTTCTGTGCAGAAAAGGGATGGGCAGGGACTGGGACATTGCCAGTGTCCCCATGTGTAGATGCTTTCCTCCCTGAGTGCATTCCTTTCTTCCCATTCTGCAGGTCTGGTTTCAGAATCGCAGGGCAAAGTGGAGGAAATTGCAGAAGTTGAGTATAAAAGGGGACAGAAAATATCCAGCATCACCAGCTCTGTCAGTCCCCTTTGGATCAGAGGGCTATGGGTGAGGAACTTACTCTGTTTTCTCATTTTTCCACAGCTGATACCTAAGAAATGAAATATTTTCTTTTGCCATTTCCCCTTTACCTTTAAACAGTGAACAGCTGACTATTGAGTTGGACCTAGGTAGCCTGTCAAATTTCTGGGCAAAGCATGATGAACCCTCTTAAAAGTCCTTTTGACTAACCTGTAGCAAAGATTAATCAAATTAATTTTGAAATAAAACTATTGAAACTGCTCTGGCTGAAATCATGTGGAGAGCAAGGGATGAGATGGAAAAGTTTATGGAATAATTTCTTCATTTTTAGTTTCTGTGAATGCATTGGCCAGGTGCTTTGGGTGCGCTTGGGGATTCTTCTAACTCAATTCTCCCACCACTGCTTCCCAAAATGTTCTCTTTTCACTTGGTGATGGAAATGATGCTTGTTTAGATCAGTCTTAGAAAGTCATGGACTTGTTTGAAGAAATTCAAGGTAGTATCTTTCATATGTGAGCAGAGGACATTAATGGGGGGGGAAAGGAATATGTGGGAGGATAGATGGTCTTTCAAGGGATGGTAAATGTGTGAGGGGAGAAATCAATCTCCATAGGGATGTTTTTATGGCAATCTGGAGTGAGTGTCTTCTTATGAAAAAAAGAGGAGAAACTAAAGTGAAAGATTGGAGAGCACCTTACTTCACTGCACTGTTCCTGCTGCCTGTCCTATACAAGTGACCTGGGCTGCTTCCCCAAAGACTTTTGATGCAGCTTTCCTTGCACTTGTATTCAGCCAGTGCTTTCCCTTGGCACCTGCTGGTGGTGTAGGATCTGCCCCTCATTGTGTAGAAGAGTGCATGATTGGTGACAATGCCCTGCCTTGTCCTCTGTGTCTGCTGCAGGGCCCCTCCTGTGCCCGTGCCTCCACTGCCTGACGCTGCTGGAGACCAGCCTGCCGTGCTGGGAGGAGACCCTGGAGCTGGGAACTCCTCCAGCCAGCTCAGCACACAGCCTGCATCGCCCACCTCTGCCTCAGGTGAGACCCTGACCAGCACGAGTGTTTTGCACAGCTGCAGCATTAGCTGGTGGAGCTGGGAACTTCCCAAATGCTTTAGGAAAGGTCATGACGGAGCCTTGTGCCATCAGTGCAAAAAGTGACACCAGGTCGCTCCACGGGCTCAGAAAGTTGGGGCTGTTCTGCCTGAAGGAGAAAAGGTTTTGTGGAGACCTCAGGGGAACCTTCTAGTATCTGAAGGGGCCTACAAGGAAGCTGCAGAGGGACTTTTCATCAGGAACTGTAGTGGTGAGACAAGAGGGAACGACTTCAAACTGAAAGAGGGGAAATTTAGGTTAGATGTTAGGAAGAAATTCTTTCCTGTAAGGGTGATGAGGTGCAGGCACAGAGCAGCTGTGGCTGCCACATCCCTGGCAGTGTTCCAGGCCAGGCTGGATGGGACTCTGACAGCCTGGGATAGTGGAAGGTGTGCCTGCCCATGGCAGGGGGGTGGAATGAGATGGTTCCTTAGGGACTCTTCCAAAAATTCTGTGATTGTAGGTATGGCAGCTCACTGCTGTTTGAGTCTCTACCAGTTATGCACCAGCACCGTGGTGCCTCTGTGCTAATTCTGGAGACAGATTTGCAGCCCTTGTTTCTGTCCTAGCACAAGCCAGCAAGGAATTCTGAATAGGACTTCATAAGGGTAAGTGAGCAGGATATTCCACAGCAGCTGTTTGACACTGGTCCTGCTGCTGTAGTGATGGGGGAAGTGTTGCTCTGGTTCTGATGCTCTCCATGGCAGATACACACTCCCCATATTCTGGTTCAGATGGAAGCATTCTGGCTACAGCCTGAGCCAAGGGAGCTGCACTCTCTGAACTGCTGGTGGTAGAGAGGCTCCATCAGGTACTCCACACCCTAAAACATCCAAATGGCCTTCCTTGGCTTCTCCAGGCAGGGCAGGCTTGCATTTAGTGCAAGACCTTGAGGGAGTGAGAGTAGCTGACTTCCAAAGCTGAGGGCTGAATTTATTCACGGTTGCAGTGGAGTTTTAAGTCAGTGGGGTGTGCTGTTCAACCAGTTTTCTCGCCGAGCTGTGTTGAAAGATTGATGGCAATGAAAGAGAGAGGATTTGTCTAATTGTTTATTGATGTGTGCAGTCTGAGAGCATTCCCTAGAATCAGGGGTGCTCCCTAGAGCGTTTCCTAGATACGTTTGTGTTTCCAAGTTGGAACAATTGAAAAGATTTCCAGAGTGATGAGGACTCCACCACTTCCTTAGGGACGGATATCCCAAGCAGTAGATGTGCTGACGTGTGGTGCTGCTGTGTGTGTTTTCCTGCTTCCCAGTGTAATTAATTCTTTGGAATTTCATGCCATTATGTCTGTTCCCTAGTTGCATTCTAAATATATTGGTATTTTTGTTCTCAGTATTCAGGCCAGTTCCTGCAACTCATTTTCTATGAATTACTCAGGTTTTTAAATAATGCTTTTGCCTTAAAGGTATTTTGGTACAGTGGAAAGCAACTGTAAGATTGCATCAATAAGCTTAGAATGCTTCATGTGTTGCTAAAAGTATGTAACTCAGATACTTTCTTTATAATCTAATCTAGTACTTCTGTCATTTAAATTTGCCTGTCATCATCTCAAGGCAAGGGCTCCTTTAGTCAATCCAATGACCTTTTTCACCTACAGGACTGTAATTCAGTGAGTTCTAGTTTTTCCACTTCTTGCAACAGAGTAAATATGGTCAAAGTGTTTGAGTAATTCACTGTTTTCAGAGTGATGAAGTGGTGCAGTCTGTTGAGCCCTGTATTTAATTGGATAGAAACCAAGGTTTTGCGAAACAATTCGTTTAAAGGAAACAAACCAAAAATCCTCTGATTTCTGCGCTTTAGGAACCTCTCCTGGTTCCTGAAGTACCTCTGCAGTCACACTATTTAGTCAGGAGAGAATATCAGGGAATCACAGAATGGTTTGGGTTGGAAGGGACCTTAAAGCCCATCTCATTCCACTCCTCTGCCATGGGCAGGGACACCTTCCACTATCCCAGGCTGCTCAGAGCCCCATCCAACCTGGCCTTGGACACTCCCAGGGATGGGGCAGCCACAGCTGCTCTGGCCAACCTAAGCCAGAGTCTCACAGGGAAGAATTTCCTTCTGATATCTAACCTAACCCTGCTCTCTGTCAGCGTGAAGCCATTTGTCCTGTTAGATAATAATTTCTGTCAGGGAAATGAAGTTTCATTCAGGGACATATCTTGTCCTCTGCTTGCATTGAGCCATTTCTTTCTGGGGGATCTGCACACTGGGATGCAGCTCTCCATGTGGAAAACACAAGCAGTTCTTTCTGATAGGAAAGAAAGGTCCCATTTGAATTCTTGGTGCAATGTGTAAGAAATAAAAGGGGTAAGTATTCTCTCTGAGGGAAAAGGCTGATATTACATGTAGAGAATCCTTGTAGGAGAGAGATCTGCATGGCACAATGACCTGGAAAGCTCCAGTTGCAGTTTTGCTTTACTAGGTACAGGATAAATTCACTGGCAGAGATGGGATTGTAATGGAAAACTTGGAAGCAATTGGATGAAGTTGGATATGGTCTGTCAAAGAACAGTAAATAAATGACGAGCCCCAATGACTTCACTTATAGGACTCTGGCTTTCAAACAGATTTTGAACAAATTAGTTTTCTCATAATTTCAAGATGAGGAGAAATCTATCAAAAGCTTTGTGATGGCCCTTGATGTTCCAGTAAAGGCTGGAAACAGAATAACCATTCTAGAGTTAAGTGTAGTGCCAGGACTGGCTCAGAGATCTGAAGCTAAATTATTAAATTGCTCTCCAAAATTTTCCAAGATTGTCTCATGGACTGAGAACACAGAAGTAATGGAAGCAAGAAATAAAAATCCTACTGTTACATCCCCATGTTCACTAGAAAGCCTTCTGAGGTTCTCTCTCTCTACATCAGTGTCAGGAAAAGCCACAGAATTGTACAGTGTAAGAATTATCTCAAGCCAGGGGTCAGAACTCCTCATGCAACAACTCTGGAATCTTCTGTAGATATGTCAGATTCAGCAGATATGACTTCCCTGGGAATTGTTTCTTCTTACTGCATTCGTGACTTTATTCAGAAGACACAATTTCAGTGTCTCTCTGAAAGGACAGAGAATCAGAGATGACTTTAGGAAAGGCTGAACCAGCTCTTTGGAGATCAAGAGTGCTGCCTCACAGTCTCATTGCCTGGGGGTCCTACTGCCATGATCCACAAAGATTATCTGCACTAAGTACTGCAAATGTTTTTAAGAAGTAATTTGTAGTAGGTATGAAATTTGGTTTAGAAGTGATTTCCTAGGCTGCTTGTGTTCATCCTGAGGAAGAGCAGGGCCATCTGCAGAACAGCTATCATCACTGAACTGGATTTACCAGATTTATCCATTTACCTGGATACAGACTGCTTTTCAGGTAAGTTTTGCCCCCCATGGCTGCTGTTCCATAATGTTTGTGTGGACATTCTGGAGCACGATGCTCAGGAGAACCAGTGCTAAAGAAAGGTTTAAAAATTCAGAAGAGATCTTCAGTTTAATTTCTGGCTAAGCCAAAACCCAGGAATGTGACAGGTACATGAGATGCTGCCTGGCATGGATAAGTAGTGTGTTCAAACAGAAAAAAGAAACCACCGAGAACTGCCTGGACATGTGAAAGCTTTAGAGGGGTCATCCTAGATCTTGCTTCAGTTTTCTGACTGAGCCCAAAATCAGGGCTATTGAAAACCAGAAGAGTTTTCATTGAAGCATTGCGATTCCTTCTCTCCATGGCTGCAGAGAGTTAGAAAAAACCAGAATATGGGAAGATACAATAAGAGGCACAGAACTCCTCAGCACACTGGGGAATCTGAGAAACAGTGCTGCAAGATTTTGAAGTGGAAGCTCCTCATCAGCTCTCTGGACATGCATTCCGAAATTCTCTAGAGGCTGCTAATACTTGTTGTGGCATCTTTATGTCTAGGTGTGTGTTTAAGGTCTTTGAGTCACACCCGGTGCAGTGCATTTGATGTTACTCTCTGTGCCTGCAAGGGTGAAGTGCAGCTGCAGACTTTCCCTGAAAGTTTTGCCACGTGTGGGAGAGCTTCACCTGAGCAGCTGGTGATATTTTCTCTTCTCTTCCTCATCCTTGTGCTGGTTTAGCCTAGCTATACTGGAGAAATCATTGCAGCTTCCTGCACACGTGATGGCTACATTTGTGAAGAGAGAAACCATTTGCTAATTGCCATAATAAGAGAGAAACTCATTTTCTTGTAGCATGCCCAAGCTTCTTGAGCTCCATGTTTAATTGTTACTCTGGATCACCAACATACCTGATTCTGACCTTTAATTTCCTCTGTTGTCCCCTTCCCACAGAGGCTGTTCTGTAGGAAATGTTCCTCTCTCCTTTTCCAGTAATGATGGAGGAGACCAGTCACCAAACAAGATTCTAGCAACCAAAAGGTGTTGGTTTCCTTTTCCATCTTCTTTTTCCCAAGGACCTTCAGCTGCCATCTCTATGTTTTTTAATTTTTGTTTTTGGCATGACTCATCAGAGCACAAACCAGGAGTGAAAATGTGTTTCGCAACAGCCTGGACATTGGATTTTGTAAAGGCACAACTTTGTTTCTTTCAAAGCACACTTCATTTTTTTAAAAGGATGATCTGTGCAGCACATTCCTCCCAGGGGCCAGTAGAAATGGAAGATGACTGGGGGATTGTTCCTGGCTCTTTTCCAAGAAGTACTTTGCTTCATTTGACTGCCTTCTTGCGAGCTGGATAAAGATAGTATGCAGAGACTGAAATCACAAAGGTAATTTTATTTAACCAGTTGACATCATCCTGTGTTCCAGAGAGCTTGCTACTGCTCCCTTTTGCTTCTCAACAGCAGTGCTGGTACTCATTTACTTTTATTCCCGTCAATTAACATCCACTCTTTCACTGGCATCTTGCTTTTCTGTCCTGCTGCTCTTGTCATTTCCTCTGCAGATTCCCAGGCTGACAGCACAGTGTGACAGTCTCTCTGTTTCATTCCCAGCCTCCTCGGTGGCAGGAATGGTGGCACCCTGTGAAGCACAAGCTCAGAGCACGGCGCTGCCTCAGCTGCAGTTCAATTCCAGCGGCGCCGAGTGCTTCCCTGGTCTTCCCAGCCCTCCGCCCATCCGCAGGGCCAGCCTGCCGCTCAGCCTGGCCTTCAGCCGCCACAGCCACATCTTTCCCCTGATGCTGGACACGCCCAGCAGTGAATGCAGCGTGGCCGCTCAGGAGAATGGCTGCAGGGAAGCCTTCTCTTACGGCGTCCAGAATCAAGGGTAGGAGCAGATGTGTGTCCTGTCTTTGAGGGAGATGCAAAAAGCGGCCCCTGGGAGGAGCCTTGGGAGGGTGAATGTGGCACAGGGGGTGAGGAATGAGGTGGGAGCATTAATTAAAAGTGGGATGCAGATGTGACAGTATCCTTTAAAGGGAGTATGAGAAGCTGGATAATGTGCATAATAGGACAGGGTGCCTGCTATGAGACAGGTGCTGCCTGTACTCAGAGTGCTCTCAGAATTGCATGCCTGTCAAGTGAAAGCGAGGGTGTTCCAAGCTTCGGGGCGTGCTTCGGAGAGTGGGAAGATAATCCCCACTAATACCCATTGTTCAATTATCCCGCTGTGAAAGCACTTCCCTCAAGTGGCTTTTGTTGCCCTTGTCCTGTGCCTGACATTTGGGAGGAAAGGTTGGCAATAAAACAATTGTTAATTGGACAGGTTGGTGTGGCTGTTGACCCTCCTTTAATCTCTGCGTTGCCTCTCTCCTCGCTCTCTGCAGCTTCTCTTCACCGGTTTCCTGCCCTTACCCCGAGCAGCTGGAGCCTGCAGACAGCCTGGAGGCCACCTACTGTCAGTACAGCGGCCAGGAGGGACTCTATCAGCTCTCCCAGTTCTGTCACCAAGGTCACCTGGCCAGCAGTATCTTCTCCAGTGACCACCTTCCTCCTCCAACACCCCTGGAGTCCCATCCAGCTTTCCCTGACTTGCCTGGCAACAGTGGAGTCATAACCTATGGAGCCACACAAAGCTATGCACAAAACCACGCGGGGGGACCACTCATGCCCCAGCAGCCAAGTGGCAATTCAGGTAAATTTCTGAAATATTTTGGAATTCTGCTCCTCTGGAGTAACTGACTAATACCCTGAAAACATTCAGCATGATCAGTGGGTTCAGCGATGACTGTGACAGAAGGAAGGAAAGTCCACATGCCTGCACAAAAAGATGTGCCCATCTCTTTTTTTTAACTTAATTTCCTTGTATGCTTGGTTTTTTAAAGTACTGAGTGACCTGTTCATTTGAATCAAAAGTTATTACCCAGACTGCACACATCAGGAAGAGCATTAAATGTAAATGTGTCAGATAGTGCAGAGGTTTTGTCTGGACTAGAGAAGTTAACTTTCCTTTTCCAGGAGTCTCCTGTTGTGTACACGAACATCCCTTTGTTGCATGTGGTGGGAGTCAAGGGTGCAAAGTGGAAAAGGTGCCACAGCAGATGGGAGAGTTGGAGATAGTGAGGAAAAACAGACTTCTCACTGTTTGGCTTCTGCAGAAGCCAGTTTGAAATCATGTTATGCATCTTAGGGTAGTGCAAAAGAAGAGAGAGACAGGAGACAACAGAGTATGGACATAGATTCTTCCTCTGACTTGAATTTGCAACAGCAAATGAGTTTGAATTTGCAACTGTGATGAAGGCACTCCAGCACAATTTTCTGAAAAAAAAACCCAAAAAAAACAACCAACCCTAGGTAAAAATGGCATTGTTGATCTCCTTGTTTTGTGTCTGGGCTTTGTATTTTGAAGTTCTTCAAGCCCCAGTATAATCAAATGACAGGCTGTTGTAGTTAATTCCTTTGGACTGACAGGTTTGTTAAATTAAGGTCACACTCCAAAAGCTCCATCCCTTGTCTTATGGCATGAGAGAGCAAAGAGTTTTAGCCCATGGATGCTGCTGCTGTTTTTGTACCAGTTCTGAGGACCTTGTCAGGGAGGGAAGTCTGACTCAGTCTGACTCAAATCAGGCTGGCTCCTGTCCCCACTCTTCAGAGCTGACCTTGTGCAGGACAGGTTGGCAGCACCCAGGCTGTCCAACACACTTGGCCCTGCTCCCTGTTCTACTTCCAAGGCATAATTATTATTTTCTGTGTTTTTTCAGTGTGAAGTGCCAGAAATAATGAGAGGGCCGTGCCCCAGATCAAATTAAGTGTTTTTCCAGCTCGATGCCCAAAGTGTGTGTTGCACTCCTTGGGGCACTTGTATGAGCATCAAGGGGTGTGTAAAGGTGCAAGCTGGTGACGTTGGAAGGCTGTTGAAGGAATAGAGGCAGAGTTGATATTCTCTTACCCATATTCCTGTCCAGAGCACAATCAGCAGTGAATGGCTTTTCTGTTATGCAGTGGGCACCACGTTCACAGCATCACAGAATCCTGGAATGGCTTGGTTTGGAAAGGACCTTAAAGCTCATCCAGTTCCAACCCTCTGCCATGGGCAGGGACACCTTCCATCAGACCAGGTTCCTCAGAGCCCCATCCAACCTGCCCTTGGATACTTCCAGGGATGGGGCAGCCCCAGCTCCTCTGAGTTCCAGTGCCTTACCACCCTTACAAGGGAGGAATTTCTTCCTGAAAAGGTTCCAGGATTCCCAGAGTGCAGGGCTGGAAACCAGTCTCTCAGTGCAGACACACCTGTGAGTCTTACATCAGCACATAAGCAAGTGAGCAGCTTAGTTGAGTTGTGGATATTAATTAACAGAACATTCCTGCTTCCTGGTTTACAGCCTTTATAAATGAAAGTGAAGATGAAGCACCCATCTTATGCCTGGCAGAGCTAACTTGGAAAATGGGAATGTAAAAAAAAAAACCAACCTGAGGAGTGTCTGTACTATCATTACACACACTCAGGATTAGTACTGAGTGGCATGGATTTTTTTTATTATAAANCAGGCTATCCAACACACTTGGCCCTGCTCCCTGTTCTACTTCCAAGGCATAATTATTATTTTCTGTGTTTTTTCAGTGTGAAGTGCCAGAAATAATGAGAGGGCCGTGCCCCAGATCAAATTAAGTGTTTTTCCAGCTCGATGCCCAAAGTGTGTGTTGCACTCCTTGGGGCACTTGTATGAGCATCAAGGGGTGTGTAAAGGTGCAAGCTGGTGACGTTGGAAGGCTGTTGAAGGAATAGAGGCAGAGTTGATATTCTCTTACCCATATTCCTGTCCAGAGCACAATCAGCAGTGAATGGCTTTTCTGTTATGCAGTGGGCACCACGTTCACAGCATCACAGAATCCTGGAATGGCTTGGTTTGGAAAGGACCTTAAAGCTCATCCAGTTCCAACCCTCTGCCATGGGCAGGGACACCTTCCATCAGACCAGGTTCCTCAGAGCCCCATCCAACCTGCCCTTGGATACTTCCAGGGATGGGGCAGCCCCAGCTCCTCTGAGTTCCAGTGCCTTACCACCCTTACAAGGGAGGAATTTCTTCCTGAAAAGGTTCCAGGATTCCCAGAGTGCAGGGCTGGAAACCAGTCTCTCAGTGCAGACACACCTGTGAGTCTTACATCAGCACATAAGCAAGTGAGCAGCTTAGTTGAGTTGTGGATATTAATTAACAGAACATTCCTGCTTCCTGGTTTACAGCCTTTATAAATGAAAGTGAAGATGAAGCACCCATCTTATGCCTGGCAGAGCTAACTTGGAAAATGGGAATGTAAAAAAAAAAACCAACCTGAGGAGTGTCTGTACTATCATTACACACACTCAGGATTAGTACTGAGTGGCATGGATTTTTTTTATTATAAATGCTATGAACTTCCTAAGCCTTTCTTTCAGATAATTATTTTGGTTAAAGACACTGCAGTGTAAAGAGCAAAGTGATCCTTGATGTGTGTGTGTGGTGTCTGCTGCACTGCAATGCTGTGTTTGCACTGAGCAAAGCACAACACACACACCTTGTACATAGACATACTTCCATTATTTTAATCATTCTTCTTTTCTTGGTGGCTCTCCCTCAGCAGACATCCCTGCCTATCCAGCTGTGTCCTGGAGTGATTTCTACCTGCAGGGAGCTCCTTTCTCCAACCAGTTGCATTCCCAAATGCCTTTTTCTGGCATGGCAGGAGGACAGTGCTTCACAGAGCCATATCTCCTGCAAGGGCCCAACGGAACAGGACTGGAATCCATGCCACAGACTGGAAAACAAAAGGGAGTGACACCACCAGAGCAGAGCTCCTACCAGAGCTACCAAACAGAGCCAGAGCTGGGAGAACTCACTGAAAAAGAGGATGTAGAGAGCAGCAGCAAGAAAGGAGAGACTGTTGTTGGTAACCAGCTGTTTTCTTGGAGGAGGAGGGGGGGAAAGGAAAGAGTTCCAAGACAGCAGTACCTCCCCTGAATGCAGGATGAAAACTGTGATTTTTTTTTTTTTTTTTTTTTTTTTTNTTTTGGTGAGCTGGTGCCTGAGACAGCTCCCACCATCCTGTATTATCCTATACCTAGTTCTTAGATCCATCTGTTTTTGGAATTGGGGATAGAAAATTCAGTAAAATATGGCAAAGTTCTGTGTTTCCTCAGACATCATCTGTATGGCTACACAGAACTGATTCTTTCTGAGACTTTCAGAGGCATAAACACCTCTCTTCAAGGCAGAACTTCACCAAGAAGGGGAAGGGAGGGTTTTCTATTTGGATTCTCAGGCTTTTATCTTGGAAACAATATTACCTTGCTCTAGAATTGTTGAAAGGTGTCATATGCCATAAATATTCTTGGGAAGGGTGTCTGTGTGGGAGGTGTGTATCTAATTTTGAGGTATAAAACATTTGAAAAATTCAAGATATTTTGTGTAACATTTTCTTATGAATCTGGGTTTTTTTTCAGAAACTGAAGAAGAAAGCACTGACTGATGTTGTATTCTTGAGGAAACAAAAGGAAGAGAAAGAACTGCTGTTTTAAACTCTGCAAAATAAGAAGAGTCAAAAAGAGATAAGAATAATATTATTTGCAACAGATGTGCTTTTGTTTTTCTTTTTTTTGGTTGTATTTTTTTTCTTGTTGCCATGATTATTTTCTTGCTGAAGCAAGAAGCAGAGGTATTTTTTTTCTTTTTTTAATCTCTTGGCTTTATCCTTCTTAAAGAATTGTAATTTTGACCAGCCCTCAGACGGGAAAGAGCTGATAGAGGAACCAGAGTCCCATGGGTGAAAATTCCACATCATGCAAGTATCAGAATGTCTGGCTGCTGGAATACATAGGAAGAGAAACCAGGAGAAATAAGATATATGCAAAACAGGAGGAGAAACTCCAGCAATTACAGCTGATTTTAGGGAGTCCCCACAGCAAAAGAAGTGTCCACCAGTGGAACTCCACCAGTGATTTGGTGTTTGCTAGCCTTGAAATACTTCTAAAAGAATTATTTTCATTGTAAAACTATACCAATAAATAGCAGCAAGACTGTAACTATAAATGCTGGCAGTATAACCAGATCCCTGTCTATTATTAATTGCTTTAGCATCCCCTTTGAATTGGTCTCTTTGAACTTGGCTGGATCATCTCAGGAGGAGATGAAATGTGTCTCTAAAATCAGTGGACAGCAGCAGAGGACTCCAGGGAAGAGACTGTTCACTCTGAGAGCTGCAGTCCCCAGGAACTGTGATTCCCAGCCTGGCCACGGAGTGTCTGGCAGGAGCTGGATGCTGCAGCTCCCCTCCTTTTTCTTCCTTTTGTAAAACACTGGTTTGTGTCTGGCAGTGGCTGAAAGATAGGGACAGATTTTGTGTGGCTATTCCAAAGTTTCCATTTCCTACAGTAAAAGTTAATTCTTGCCTGTAATAAGCTGAGAGTGGTTGGGAATGTGCATTAGTTCACACTTGTTTCACTCATCCTCAGCTGAACAGCCTAAACCAATATTTCCAGGAGTTGTGAATGGGAGTTTTCATTGCAATTACAAGGCACTCTGAGAGCTATTCATGGTAAGGACTGCAAAATTCATCTTAGCAAGGGCTGCCTGGGAATCTTGCCTGGATCCCAAACCAGCCCTTCCAGGTTTGCAAGAGGACAAAGTCAACAGAATGGCAGCTTGTTCAGCCCTACCTGCATCTCATAGAATGAAGAAAATAATTTATGTGCTTTTTGAGAAATGCACATGTTCAGAAATAGGCTTTTGGGATGTGGTCTGGTGGCAGAGTCCCCACCCCAGCTCACATCATCTGCCTACAGCATTCCCAATCCAAATGTGACACTGAGCACTGAGTTTTACATGCTGCAGTCTCAAAAGGTTTGGGGAGTGAATGAGCACAGTGAAATTTTTGAAATGGCCAATCCTTTGTGTCTAAGCTCTTGGGTAAAACATAAACTTTTCTGGGAATGGTCCAATTTTATTTCCATGCTTGTATGTTATGTATGCCAGGTTCAGCTGGGCTTGCAGTTTTCAACTGAGATTTCTTTCCTGTCAGAAAGGATGAAAGGGTGGGTACCTGAGAGTGCATGGATGGCCAGATTCATCCT
This sequence comes from Bombycilla garrulus, assembly GCA_013400315.1. Taxonomy (NCBI): domain Eukaryota; kingdom Metazoa; phylum Chordata; class Aves; order Passeriformes; family Bombycillidae; genus Bombycilla; species Bombycilla garrulus. The sequence continues at coordinate 105,524 of VXBU01019118.1, read as the reverse complement.
CTTTGTGCTGCTGGCACCTCCTTTGAAGTGTGGAGAATTGTTTTGCCTCTGTATTGTCATTGGAACTGGAAGTGCCAAGCAGTCAGGATTTTGAAGTGAGTCAGACTTGGTGCAAACAGAGAAAGCTCTGTGTGTTACCATGTGTTGCTGGGGGTTTTTTTGAGGTTTTTTTTTGGAGTTGACAAGGCAGATTCTGGATGTATTTCTATTGGACTCATGCATTTCTATGGCTGTGAGACTGGAAATGGGAATGAGGGTATTGTCACAAACTTATTTTCACAGAAGAAAAGCACAGTGAGGCTTTGTCCAGTTGCCCAGAGTTTGGCTGTTCAGCTGACAGTGCACATATGTGTATGTGTGTATCCCCTATTTGCATATTTTAGCATAATTAATTTTTAAACTTCTAAATAGCTGATGTGTAACCAGGAAAACTTGGCATATTAACCTTTTCCTGGGTGACTTGGCCAGCAAAAACTACTATTTTCTAAAAAAAATTTCCTGGTTTTTGTGATGAGAGTACATGAACTCACGTGAACTAACTCTTCAGTTTTAGTAAACAAGAGAAACCTTTTCTTACAGGCCTCTTAGTTTCTTTAAGGTGGGATACATTAGAAAGTATCAGCATTAATTCAGTTCAAAGCAGGAATAATAATTTTTTGCATTTATTGTGAAGATTGCTACAACCCAGGTGAGACATTCATCTGTTGCTGGGGGGTAAGTATTGATTTCCCTTCATGCAGCTGTGCTAAGCAGAGCACATTTAAACCCCCACAAAACAAACCAAACCCAAATCAATCACCTGCCAGTGCCCTCCATCTTCACAGGTAAGTGCTGAGCATGGAAACACCCCTGAGACCTCCTTTAGCTTGATGATAATCACCTTCAGCACTGATACTGGAGCTGCCAGCTGAGCCTGCAGGGCTCAGTCATCAAACTGCAGGGACGCATTCCTGATCTCATCTTTGTGTGTGCCCCACATCCCACGTCTGCCTGATCCATCAGAAAAAGGGGTTGGTCAGTTTTGAACATCAAGGCAACAGCTTTTGGGAGCCCAGGGCTGTGATGGCTGTTTCCTAAGGGCTGTTGCTGGAGAAAAGAACTGCTGAGAGGTGTTTGATTTGACAGCAAGGCAGCTGTAAATAGCCAGGAGTTTAAAAGTTCCAGTTACATACAGAGTAGAAGCCATCCTCTTGGGAAACTTCTTGTGCCCTATGTGCTCACTGTAGATTTTAACAATACTTTAAACAAGATGGAGAAGACTTTTTTTTGAGGTTTCAGGAATTTGGAGCACAGTGCCAAATCTTGAGTCCATCTCAGCTTCTGGTGCTGGGGCAGGGAGGGGGAACCCTGATGTGACAGATAAAAGCCTCTATAATTTTTGGGGTGGGGAACCAATCTCCCTTTTTCTGTGGGAAAATAATTTCATCCTTGCCTTTCTCACCTTTAGCTGGGAAGTCCCATGACCACTTCTCAACACAACTGCTGTGGGAAGTTTTGGTTTTTTTTGTTGTTTTTTTTTTTTTTTTCCTTTTTTTGGGAGCGGGGGGAGGCAGCCCTGCGTGTTCCCGTGTCAATCCCACTTGCCTGCCTGGGGGCTTGGGCACATCCTCTTCCTTGCAGCACACAAGGATCCAGAAGGTGCCCAAAGCCTTCCTGGTGCTTTGGGAGCCTTGGAAATGGAGAAACATGGAAGAGTTTGTGTCAGAAGGGATTTTAGAGACCAGCTTCTTCCAATCCCCTGCCATGGGCAGGGACACCTTCCACCAGACCAGGTCAGAGCCCCATCCAGCCTGGCCTGGAACACTGCCAGGGATGGAGCATCCACAGCTTCTCTGGGCAACCTGTGCCAGGGCCTCACCATCCTCAAAGGGAGCAATTTCTTCCCGATATCCAGTCTAAACCTGCTCTGTGTCATCGTGAAGCCATTCCCCTTGCCCTTTCCCTACAGTTCCTGATGAAGTCTCCTCCTCCAGCTTCCCTGTAGCCCCTTGAGCTACTGGAAGGTTCTGTGAGGTGTCCACACACAACCTTCCCTTCTCCAGGCTGAAGAGCGCCAGCTTTACCAGCTTGTCTCCATAGGGAAGGTGCTCCAATGATTTCTGGACAGCTGTGTCATTCAGGCTCTGTTGGGAATGAAAGAACTGAAATTAAGGTTATTGGGAGACCCTCACGGGGGATCCCCAGCCCGAGTCCGGGCACTGTGCTCTGGTGTGGGTGTGCTGGGCTGGTTGGAGCAGAGCCTGGGGAGCACAGGGGGTTGTCCTCTCCTCACCACGGCACTGGGAACACTGGAAATGCTGTGGCAGCCTTGGAGCTGCAGGGCTGCGAGCCATCCCTCACCCAGCATCAGCCTGCTGTGCCAGCTGGGCTGTTTACACTCGCTCCCTTTGCAACAGCAAAGGCTCAAAATATTTCCCATAATTTGTGCTTGCTGCTCTCCGCAGAAGAGTCATGATTTATTTTTATGGTAAGCTCACATTTTGAAGAGGCACCTTCCTGTTTGTCCCTGCAGTGGCAGAGGGCTACGTGCCCTCCCAGCCTGCGGAGAATAGGAGGTGGGACTCGGGAGAAACACTCTGCTGGAAATCTCTGCTGATTCATTTAGCTAATGGCTCAGGAAGAAAAACCATTTGTGTATTCATGGCTGAATATCAGCCAACATATCATAAAGCAAAAGTCATTGCCTATTTTTATTAATTTTTTTTTTTTTTCAAATTAGGCTCCCCACTCTGCCAGACTGCTTTCCTGAGTCATTCCACTGATTACAAACAATGTTTCCAACTCTCTCTGCACAAAGGGAGGAAATGGAAAGGGAATCCCCATCTCCCTGTCGCCCTATAGGTGAGACGCGCCCTGCGGTGCTGAGCTGCTCCCACAGGAAAGCCTCTGCATTGGGGAGGAGTGAGTAACTGAAGGAATATCTGTCTCTCTCTCTCTAATGTGGCTAAGAAGCAACTGGGTAAAGGGGGAAAAGTGAGGGTGAAGTGGGCAGCATGTGGCTGATCACAGAGGGGACAAATTAGGAATACAGGAATGGGATTTTAGTTCCTCTCTGACAATTCCTTGTGCAATGAAATAGTTTGTGTCCCAAGGCTGAGCTACACTGAGCCTCCCTGGGTAAGGGGACAGGACACGCAGTCCAGGGTGCATTGGGAAGAGCAGCTCAGGCAGTGATCCTGCCCCTCTGCCCAGCCCTGGGGGCACATCTGGAGAGCTGTGACCAGTCTGGGATCATCAGGACAGCAGGGACATGGAGCTCCTGGAGCGGGGCCAGCAGAGGCTGTGGGGATGATTTGGGGCCTGGAGCATCTGTGCCAGGGAAAGGCTGAGGGAGCTGGGGCTGTGCAGCTCGAGAGGAGCCCCAGCTGAGAGGGGCCCTCAGCCCTGGGTGTCCCTGTGTGCAGGGAGGGCTCCCAGCAGGGCCCAGGCTCTGCTCTGGGGCCCAGCAATGGCACAGAGGAACGGGCAGGGACTGAGCCCAGGAGCTTCCACCTGCANCCCTTCCCGCCTTAGCCATTCTGGGCTTGTGTGGAGCTGTTGTGCAGACTTCAGTGCCATCGTTCCTCTGCTTGGCTGCTGTGAGCTACAGGGGCTCCAGCAGCACCTCTGGCGTGTGCAGAGGAAGGCGATTGCATTTGTAGAAACAAAGCACAGAGGTGCTGTGCTCCAGCCTGGAGGGAGGTCACCAAGTCCTGCAGCGATTTAAGGAACTTTTTTGCTGGTTTTGGCAATGGCATTTTCAGCAGGCTTGGCTTTAGTGAAAGCTGGTTTTAGGAGTGTGTGGTCTGGAGCCTGAGCAATTCCAGGCTGGTGGCAGGACTCCTCCCATAGGCAAAACTCGTGGTGGATGAAGTGCTGGACCAACACCCTCCATCCTGCCCTGGTTCAGGGACTGTAAGCACAGAAAATAAAAGAGGAGGAGGAGGAGGAAGAAAAGAGGGAATTCCCTGTTCTGCTCTGAAAAGTGACTGTATAAATGTGATGCTGCCAGCTACTAAAATAAGAATTGTTTGTTTAACTGCTTGGATCTGCAAAATCCAATCTAGCCAGGGGAAAATGAGTGAGGAACTCTTGAGCCCACATAGCATCGACTAAATTAAGCTTCTGAGTTAAGTTTCAGGAGCACCTTTTGTCCTCAAAAATATTTGCACAAAATTAGCTCCAACATAGTTGCAGTAACATAAAAAGGAGCTGTTATCTGGAGAGGTGCAGAGGCACGCGAGGAATTCTCGGGGACTTTTTTTTACTGGCAGTTGCGTGCAAAATGGAAAATATCCTGCTTGGAACAGAGCTGGCAGGCAGCAAACAAAACCCAACTTAGAGACTTTCCATGGAGCAGACAGTGAGAGGAAGCTCTCACACAGCCCCTTTTTAGAGGGCAACCCAGCACTTTGAAAAGTGTAAATGTTTTACTTCAGAAAATGAAAAAAATACTTCAAAAATTAGAAAAGGCTGCTAGGAAGGTACAACTTTTTTTTTTTTTTGGTATTATTCAGCCTCTTTTGTAAAATGTGACATATAGATTGTAAAACAAACCACTTCCAGAAGGAAAACCTACACTGTTTAATAGAAATCTTCTCTAAGAGTGAGATGGGAGCTTTGACAGCAGGCCCAAGGGAGGAGGTGCCATCAACAGTGAGCAAGGGGCGCGCTGTTCTGGGAAGGGATGTGGTCACTTGCAGCTACAGAGCTGCAAAAAACAGGTGGCAGCTCATGAGATGCAGTGACAGGCTCAGGAAGGGGAACTGATGGCAGCAAAAATCAGCTCTTCCTAATTGCAATGACAAGCCAAGGGCGGAGCAAGGTCAGCCCTCTCAAGGAGGAGCAGCTCACTCTGTGTAGGGGACCTTGGCACGTGGGGTTAACAGTCCTTGAAGGGAAGAACCTGCCAAGTGGTGTTTGCTGGTTGCTCAGCTTTCCTGCCCCATTTTTACCTTCAGTTTTGTTTCTTTTTCCACAATTATGTTCTGGAAGAGGACAAAGCCAAGCCATAAATCACCAAAGGAACTGCATTTTGTTTTCCACTGATAAAGTTCCTCTGACCTTAGCTACTAATGGGCCACCAGGCAATGATGACAGCCTGGGCTGCATTAACATGATCAGACAGGGCTTGTCCAGCCTGGAAAAAAAGGGATTGTTTGGGAGGGGGCTCATGGCAGCCTGCCAGTAGCTGTGGGGAGACAGCCAAAAAGAGCCAGGCTGCTCACCATGGTGAGACAACAGGCAAAGGCTGAAACCAGAGAAGCTCAAACTCATGAGGAGAAACTTTCTCAGCAGGACACCAGGAGACTGTGCAGTTTTCATCCTTGGTGGTTTTCAAGATCACATTAGGTGCAGCCGTGAGTAACCTGCTCTGACTTCATGGCTGACCTTGCTACAAACAGGAGGGAAGGCCTCACTCCTTCACCTCACACACTTGCCATTAAAACATGATCTGCACAATCACCAAGGGGGTGACTTGACTCAGTCTTCCCTCTTCCATCAATTTACACCATATTCGCCACCCTGATTTAATTTCTAGAGCATTTTTGATGTGCACACCATGCACAAACCTTCAGCTCGGTGCTGAGGACAAAGGCTGCCACCACAGACTCTGCATGAGGGGAAAAAGTCCCTTTCTGTGCCTCACCTAACAGATGAAGGTTTATAGGTCTTCCAGGAAGATTGTAAAAATAAGGAAAACAGGAGTAAAACCACAATGAAAATAATTTTCTTTACATGGTGGTCCAGTGATGTTAATGATTGAGGGTGTACAAATCAGAATGGCCCTATGGTACAAAGCAGCCACCCTGTAAGGGCAGAATCCCCTTGTATTAAAAATCAGGATAAGCAGCTGCCCCTTGATCTCACACTGTGGAGCAGCCACCCCACCCTATGCCACAGCACAGCTGTGTGGCTTCTGCTTGAAAACAGCAACAGACTTCAGGGCACCACTGATTTTTCTGCATTCACCCCCCTGCAGAATAAGTCAGAGAGCTGTAAAGCAGTGCTAATCCCACAAAAGATGAGGAACATTTTTAATACCCACCCTAACCTTCCCCATCTCTTTGCACTCACACTGTGCATGTGGTCCAAGCCCTGATTCGTGACTTGCTGAACGCTGGCCCCACCTCTCCTCTGCTGTGCTGCTGATGATGGCGGGACAGCACCTGAGCTACAGCCATGGCGAAGTCCCTATTGAGAACTCGCTCTTCCCTTCATCTCCACTGCCAGGATAGTTAAAGCTGTTCCTTTTAATTGCAGACGTGCAGCTGAGGTGAGCCTGTGGGTCTGGAAAGGGCTGGTGAGGGCTGCACCAGCTCTCTACAAGCAGAGGCAATGCTGGCGTAAGCTGGAGGCGCAGCCAGCCCGAAGCTGACAAACCTGTCCTGTGGTGCAGCTTCCCCAGCTCTCCTCCACCCTGCTCTTTCCTCACACACAGCCACAGAGCAGCACCTGCAGCTGCCAGCTCCTTTCAAGCAGCAGGACCTGCCCTGCTGGTGTTGGAAAGGGAGTGGTGGTGCTGGCGGGGCAGAGCAGGAGCGCAGCCACCGATTGCGTAGCAAGACAAGGACTAAAGGCCAGCGTTATAAGAAGGCATAAAAGGTCAGCTCTCAGCCCCAGCCTGAATTTCTATTGATCCCAAAATCAGCAGTGAGAAAGAGAAGGCATTCAGCATGCCATGAATGGCTGCCTTGTGGATTCACTTTGTGGGAGCCACGCATGTGAAAGCCTGTGTCCAGCAGTGGAAAAATCTCACTTAACTATTTTTGTCACCGCCAGCAGAGTCTGGCAAATGTCTAGAGGTTCTAGGTTCAGTTAAAAGTGACTTTTGATAGGGTTCAAGGTCCTCACTGCTGGCAGTTCAAATTAGGTCATTTCCTGAGAGCTGCCAAGAGGCAGAAACTGAAGAAGTGGCTATTTTATAATCATAATTATACAGTAGCCATAAGCATAAACCACCCCCTAAACATAGAAACCCAACAAACCCCAGCTTGGGCTGTGCTTGCCCTCCACAGCTGGAACAGCCTCTCTCAGGGACAGCAGGCACTGGTCCCTGTGGGACATCCCTCATGGGACTCCAGGTCCCTCTCAGGCAGTTCAGGATGAAAAAGCCGCTGGAGCAGTGGGAGGGAGCCCTGGCAGTGCGTTACTCACTGCCTGCCCATGGAGCCTCCCTGGGCAGCTCCCTGCAGAGATCTGCAAGAGAACAGGGCAGGGCTCAGGCTGAACTCCACAGCACATCCCCCATGGAGTCTGACTCACATTTATCACTGGGATTTTAGACCCCACTGCTTTTTCCTCCCCCAGGGCAACTGCTCTGAGCCCAGCTTCTGCAAGGCTTGCTTGGGCTGGGAGATTCAGATGAACAAAAACAGTGGAGAGGTACAGGCAGTTCCTAAAAACCTGTCTGCAAGCGCTCGCTATTCTTTTCTCTTGGTGGGTGGAGAGGGAGAAGTAGAATCACGACTTAGAGAACCTGTCAAATAAATACAGACTTTTCTTTCTACTGGAGCAACTCCTTTAGGAGCCCTTGTGGAAATCACCCTGCAGATAATGACATCCTCCCCTTCTGCAAACACAGCTCTACACCCTCTCTGAGTAAGACTAGTAATTGCTGAAACATAAGGATTTAATTTTTTGAAGTGTATAAGAGGACAGAATTTATTCCAACCTCCCAATGTTTCAGGCCCAGCCCTCTCTTTCCACTGTAGCCAGCTGCTTCCCACACCCTTTCCCCACTTCATGGGCCCACTATCATTTTCTCCATGTACTCAGTGATGGTGCTCATGTGCCAGGGCTGCTGTAAAATGACAATATGCTTTACCACAGAATATTTTCCCAGCTCCATTGCAAAGGAGGAAGATGTTTCCCAGCAATAAACCACGGCCCCCTGGAAAACCGGCTCTCCTTGCCTTGGTACATCATCCCACAGAGCTGTCCATGCTGATACCTTGAGACTCCTTCCATTCCTGAGGCAGGCTAGCTCAAGTTTCCCAAGGCAAGTCCAAAATCTTCCTTCTGGCAAAATTACCTCGTAGATAACCAAATACAGCCTTCCCCTTAGTCAAACACTTATTTTCTTAAGATTGTAACAGGCTGTTTCCCAGTATAAATTCCTATATTCCGCATGGTGCTCTGTTACAACAAATAAACAGACGTATCTTTTAGTGGGTTGGCTTTATAAGTTCTTATTTTCCTCACAGCAGCCAAGGGGCAGAGCTGAGAGCAGCTTTGAAGCAATTCCCATCTCTGGAAGTGTCCAAGGCCAGGTTGGGTGGGGTTCTGAGGACACTGGGATAGTGGAAGGTGTCCCTGCCCATGGCAGGGGGGCTGGAAGGAGGTGGTGTTTAAGGTCACTTCCACTCCAAAGCATGCTGTGATTTTATGATTTAACAGTCTTACAGACAGTGTCTTATGTTAGTCCTTAACAGGACTTAAAACAGGACTTAGGAGTTAGCATCTCTTCTACCACCCCAATCCAAGAAAATATCTAGATCAGGATTGCTCAGATCCCACAGCTCTTCACCATCCACAAGCAAATCCCCCAGATAATATAACACATGGTGACACATCTGGCCATAAACCACAGCTATTTTAAACAAATGGACAACAAAGAATTACCAGCACCTGTGTGTAAAGAAGAAATCTGCTTTTGTTTGGAAACAAAGCTGCTTAAGCCCTTTTTCTTTCTAGAGTGGTTTCTCACATTCCAGGCAGGCTTTAAGGTCTTACCATAGCTGCATCTTTGTTTACTAATGGGACAGGATGACAAAACACAAACTGTTTTACTTTTGTATGTTTTCCTCCATCCTTTTTCCTCACAATAGACCTGCCTTTTCTAGAAAAATTTTTCCCTGCTCATTTTTTCCCTCAGCATTAATACTTGCTTCTCTGCTGACCCTCTGAATCTGGGCAGACATTCCTCAGAGGGATCCTTCTCTCCCTCCACAAGTATTTCACCAGTGTCAGTAACTTCTGCCACAGCTCTGACTGTCCTAAGCACTGGTTCCCCTCCAGTATTGTAATGCCCCATTCCTGTTTTCCAGAACAATCTATTTGTTGCCCTTTTTGCCTCTCTTCATTAACCTCACGAGCCTCATTCTATTCCTGACCTAACTCAAGGACAGGAACTTGCTCCCTGCTTAGAGAGTCAGTGCCACACACTCAGATTTTTAGGGCTGCCATTCCTTAGAACCCAATTCTTCAGGGAATTTCATCACAACTGCTCACAGTAAGGTGAAACCTGACATGTAACTCAACAATATTCATTACTGAAATGGTACTCATTCTAGACTAGTCTTCAGGCTCAGTGCAACCAGGTTTTGCCTCTGTAGTCCATGTTCTTGCTAAAAGGGAAGTAATACCTGAGTAATAAAGATCAGCTCTTCCCTCTCAGGTGAAGTAAGACTTACCCATCTGTTGATTCCTCAGAAAACACCAAGCCACATGCAGATGTTCAAAAGAAGGATAAAAAAAAAAAAATAAATCAGCTGTGGAGAAGGCAGTAGCACTGCAAGCTGAAGACTAAATCCCAGGAAACCCCTCTCCATCTTCTGTGGAGCACAGGGACAGGGGCAGATATTCACTTCTGGATCTTCAGAGCCTACAGCTGTGTTCTCCTCCCCCCTAGTTACAACCTGCTGGAATTTCTTGGACTCTGCCAAAAGCTGCTGGACTACAGCCACAGCAGATATTGGCAACCTGAACACATTCACACCATCAAAAAGTGTGGCCAGCAGGACCAGGGCGGTGATTTCCCCTCTGTACTTGGCACCTCAAATTCAAATTTGGATCCCTCAGTTCAATAAAGATATTGGGGTGCTGGAGCATGTGCATGAAAGGGCAAAACAGTTGGGAATGATCTGGAGCACAACTCTGATGAGGGGCAGCAGAGGGAGCTGGGAAAGGGGCTCAGGCTGGAGAAAAGGAGGCTCAGGGGAAACTTCTGGCTCTGCACAACTCCCTGACAGGAGGGGACAGCTGGGGGGGAATCGGGCTCTGCTCCCAGGAACAAGGGACAGGACAAAAGGAAAGAGCCTCAGGTTGTGCCAGGAGAGATGCAAGTCGGACATCAGGAGGAATTTCACGGAAAGGGTGGTCAGCCACTGCAACAGCCTACCCAGGGAGGAAGTGATGCTCCCATCCCTAGAGGTGTCCAAGAACAACTGGACATGGCACTCAGTGCTCTGGTGTGGTTGACAAGGGGGTGACTGATCAAAGGTTGGTATCTATGATACTGGAGGTCTTTTCCAATTAAATGATTCTGTGAACAAGAAGCAAAAGAAGTCAGCAGTAAACTTTCCTGATGGGTGATAGGGATTCACCCCAGCTCTTCCAGGTGCCAGGTTCATTCTCATGCCCAGAATTACTCAGCTGACAAAAATGCTTCTTGTCAGTTCTGCAAGAGCTCAGTGGGGACACAGCTGCTCTCAAGTTCCCATGAGAAGTTTTCCCCTCCAGGCTGTCACATATCGCCACAAAAGAGAATTAGATCAACTCCTTTCTGGAGTCATTTCAGTCTCTGCAAGACACACAGAAGCGTGATTACAGTTTGACTTTTTTTAAATAACTTTTTTTTTTTAAAGAAGGCCCATGAACACAGAACAGTGCAACGCGTTACAGAGGAGAGCTGCATGGTTCCCTTGGACAGGTGACAGTGGGTAACACAAAGGTGACAATACATTCATGCATCAGCAGAGCCTGACACTCACCAATTCTGGTGTTTCTCCCAATAAATACCAACCTCCTCGCAGGAGAAAAACAGGAACAAGCAAGGACTACTCAGAGACATCTGCATTACCCAGAGGACAGAGACCAGAAGCTTCCAAGAACACAGATGAGATTGTACAGTAAGCGAGCACCAGGTACAGGAACAGCACATCAACCTGCTGGTAAGACCATAGATAGCCCCCACCAGAAAGTATTTTAGAGACAAAAAAACCCACTTAAAAACCATTTAGAGTAGAAATACTGGATAACTTGGTAATTCTTTAGGCTAAGGGCTCCACACTGGTGTCTCTGCTCTCTCTCATAGCCATACTGAAACTGAAACAGGACAACTTCAGCTCTGCAACTGCAGAGCTGGACACGTAACTGCTCATGCAACTTACATTTATTCCACTTGGAAACCTGAGATTTGGCACACGTGTTGTAAGCCCTTGAGACTGCACCTCGCTGGCTTTGGGGGAACAAAGCCCCAAGCCAGCCAGTGAAAAAATCCTGAGCATCCACTAGGGAATGTGCCCTGCCAAGGGCCCAAGGCCATGCCAGGGGACAGCTGTGGCAGCAGCAGGGTGATGTCAGGAAGCCCAAGGCAGGGCCCAGCCTGGCTGCTTTGAGCTACCAGTGCCTGCACATCACCTGTGTGACAGGCAGCCTTTGCCACCCTCCAGGGAGGGGACAGTAAAAGTGTTACAGCAGTGACATTTTAGGAATTGACTTAAGACCTGCTTTTGTTCACACACACCAAGGAACGAGGAATGACCACAGCTTCCCTGACATGCCTGACATTCTCCTTCCAACACAGGGCATTGGCATAGGAGTGATTTCCTGCTTTATCCCAAAAACAGTTAATATGTTACGCAACTTCAACTCCTTGCTATGCATCAAACAGTGGGATTTATCAACATAGCAACATGTCTTCTCTCCCACAAACAATATATCTTACTCTTTATTAAGTATCAAATTGTGTCCAACATAAATTACATCCAAATTCTGTAAGTTTCAACAAAGTCAGATATTTTATGTACAATGTTTGTCTTGAGTCAGATAAACCTCTATTGTTTTAACCTGTAACATAAAAAGCAAACCTACATCAGTACCAAATAAAGCATTAAAAAGGTAACAAATATATAACGTTTTAGAAATGCTCTCAGAACGCAGAAGTTAATGGTGAGGATTTTTATAGTGCAGGAATCTTGGGTTTGCAGCTCTTAGACCATCTCTCTTTCCCTGCGGATGGCACAGCACAGAACCATACTGAATATCATGCCAAAAATCTGCAAAGAAAGCAAACAGATTAGAAATCAGCAAAGCAAAGCATATGCTTTTATCAGCATGAGGACAAGCTGCTCTTCCAGCCCAGAGGTCACATTTATTCTGTATTTTGACACTTGACTCTGCCATCCCCAAAGATCATTCCCAGGAATCCTATCCATCTCAGTACTTGAAAATAGATCACAGAATATGTCAAGTTGGAAGGGATCCACAAGGATCTTCCAGTCCAACTTCTGGCCCTGCACAGCACCAGCAGCTGTAAAACCACTGCCATGTCTCCTAAGAAATCTTTGATTATCCCAGCACATGCTTTTCTCCAGAGAAATCAAACACAGAACTGCAAGTTTTTTTAGCAGTGCTGTTATTTCAGCCTTCTAGCAGAGCCTGTAATTGTTATAAAGCAAAGAGAAGAATTCCCAAGAAATACTAGCATTAAGATGTGGGCCAGCAGCATGACCAATACATCTTCACTCCCTATATGCACACATCACTGATAACATTTCACCACTGCTGAAAGTGCAAGGAGGCAGATCCTAATCCAAAGCAGAAGCAGGGAGGCCTGAGACATCCCAGCCTCTGCACTGCCTCAGGGCCCTGCAGCACACACCCTGATCCTGCTGGGACTTGTCCTCAGTGGAATGGGCCTTGTGGGCTGCCAGGCCAGGCACTGTTCTACAGGACTTCTGCTCTGAATATCCTCTGAGCACGCCATAAATAATCTGGAAACTCACCATCATTATAGCAATGCCAAGGCCAACCGCTCCAATGATGTTGAATTTGGATTTGAAGACATCATCAATGGCATCAGGGCAGGACTGAAATGGAGCAGATGGTTCATGAGTGTTTTACACACACAGGGTTCATTTGAAGACTCATCTTTTAAAAGCTGCTTTGACTTGTTCTTTACTGTCACATCACTAAAGAGAGCCAACAATGGTCCTATACAAGAGATGGTGGAGAAGTTTAAATCTACTCTTCAAGCATCTCAAACCTGTTACCAGCACATTGAGAGGGGAATACTGATGTAATCAATCCGAGTGTGCAGTTTATCAGGCTTGGCTTGTCTAATGGCTGTCGGCATTTCAGATGATGCATTGCTCATCCCTTATCAAAAGAGATTTAAAGCCACTCTTGATATTGCCAATTGCTACTGTAATTTTGCAGACACCTCAAGAATGTACAGTGCATGAGAAGGGCAGGATTATATCCTAGGCTAGGATCCATGCTAGGGGCAGATTCATAGAGGGACCAGTTTAATGTTCCCAGGATAATGAACTACTCTTGCAACTGAAAAAAAAAGTATAGTCCTTTCCCCAGAACAGACACATGCTGGCCAATAAAAAGAACACGGCACTTTTACAGAGGTGTAAATCTTTAAGAGCCTGGTAGATGGCCAAAGTCTCATTCCAACTTCTGTCCTGCTTGTTCCAGCAGCAAGCATCAGTGAGCTGCTGAAATCTGCCTTTTTTTGTTATTGTTCCTTATCCAGTCTAGAAAGACAGACTGGATAATCTGAATCTGGGACTAAAGGGATGTACTGGCAAGAAGGAGTCAGTTCAATCAGAACACCAATGGTGCTTCTTAGAGGCACACTCCATTACATCCCTTTCATCTTACAGTCTATCCACTGCTTTTCTACAGCTGGGAATAGGCATCACAAGATGAAGCTAAAACACACAGCAGAATAAAACCAAACAATAAAACCTGCGTGCAGTCTCAGCTTCTCCCACACACTCCAACTCAGACTGCACAGACAGGACTGAAGATACAGACTGAAGAGTCTCATGTGGGCAGATATGTGAAGTTGTCAATTCAAGTGAAAGCCCCAAGTCATTAATTGAATTCATGCATGCTAAGAACCACAGAAGGGCTCATACAAACTGTCTTGGAGCATAAAGCAAGAGCACAGGATGGTTGTAAGGACAAGAGGAAGAGGGATGGGTAAAAGCCACACAAGCTGTTATCTCCTGTTATTTGTGGCATACAGGCACCTCTGCAGCAATATTCCAACAGGGAAAGCTGATTCAGAGAACTGCCTTCAGTCACAAACTCACCTGAGCAGGCAACCAATGCCTCACCCCCCTCCCTGTCCTTGCTGAAGCTTCAGATTTGCTCCCACCCCAAGCTCTACTCCTCCCTAAGCAGGAGGGAAGGGATAGCTCCCAGCAAGCACCAGGAAGATGCAGGGAGGAGAGCAGAGCTCTCAAGGCATTGTGAAGGGTTTTTTTTTAGGCAAGGTTTTGATCTTCCACTGCCCACCCCACCAGTGAGTCTGTGACACAGAGACTGCACATTTCCCGAGCAAGGTCAGAGTTCCTGCTTGCTCTTCCCACAGCAACAGCAGGTTTGTTTTCCACAGCCAGACTGATCACAGACACAGACTGCCACACCAGTGTGACATGGGGATTTCCCACACACTGGGAGTGCTTCTCCCTCTACCCACTGGGCAGAGCTGATGGTGAATTTAGTCAAGCTTTACCTTGACAGAGAATGACTCAGCCAGTGTCCTTGCTGGACAGGTGTCCATGAACTGCTGCTCCAAAATTCCAGTAATGCCACAGCAGTTTAGCTACAAAAGAAACCACAGAGACACAGGTTAAATAATCCTTACTTTTGCTCAGTAATCTGGTAAAAAAAATTCCCAAGAAACTTATATTATCTTAATTTAATAAAGACTTGTTAAAATTAAAAGGACAAGGTTCTGACAGGAAGAGCTAGATCTCTAAGTACACAAAATCATCTTGGGTGACAGCCTGTGCTCCTTACAGACACAAAGCTGAACCCCTCACAGATATGCAGGTGTGCATACTAGGGTGCCAGTAGCTCAGATCCAGACTGCTGCTGAGTTTTAGAAAAACAAGAATTAGTTCTAGACACTTCTGAGAGAACTCATTTACATTACACAAAAATATCTCTGCAATCTCTGGTTTCTTCTAATTAGTAAGAGACTTGTACAGGGGGTTGGGTGGCATGGAGAAGAATGTAAGGAGCAGCTGCATCACTGTCCAGGTTAAGCAGAGCCATATACTTACAGCAAACTGAAATGCTTTCAGGGTCTCTTTGGCACTTGACTGAGATCTCTTTTTGTAGGTGTCCATGTAGAACTCCTTTAACTCATTAGTAATCTAAGGAAAAGCAAAGAGTTATTCATTAATGTGTATTAGTGTTGTACCTTATATTAACTATAAAAAAACTTGCTTCCAAGCAAGTCAGTCATCAAAAATCTTGCAGCAACAACATCCATTATTCTGCCGTGTACAGAGAGGCTGGACAGAAGGCTCACCTGTTTCAGGTGAGAAATAACCATACACTCACTTCAACAGCTACAGGTAAGACTATTTCCCCTTCCAAATCTGACATTTGACGAGGAAGGAGAGAACCAAGTCTGTGCCCACTGACTGCCCAAAAATATTCCTTATTCTACTGTATCCCAGAAGTTTCTGTATTTCCTCATTGTATAATACAATGTGAGCAGAAAAGCAACCATGGTCACCAAGCATCTGATTTTGAAACAAGACAATCTTGACTGATTGGGAAGGAGAGGCCATATCAGTAATGCTCCAGGTGCAGAAACACTCAGTCATCAGCTGACCCAGCTCCTCTCTGGAAGTGGGAAAGCTTCCCAGCCAGCCGGTTTCACCTCATCGCTCAGCCAGGTGCTGTCTGGAGGGCACCTCTAGCATGCAACAGCCTCTTGGTTTCTGGCTTCCCTGCTACAGCCTCATTTTTAAATTTTACAGTTAGATTTTTTGTGTTGTTTTGCTTGAATCAGCCTTTTTCCTCTCTCCCAGATTCCCTGGGATTCATAAGGATTTGATTTGTACTACTATAGATGTCAGCTGACTGCTGACTGTGGGCACATTCATGGAATCATGGAATGTTTGGGGTGAGAAAGGAGCTTTCAAGATTACCTCAGTCCTGCTCTCCTGCCGTGGGCAGGGACACCTTCCACTGTCCCAGGTTGCTCAGAGCCCCATGAACACTGCCAGGGATGGGGCAGCCACAGCTGCTCTGGGAAACCTGTGCCAGCATCCTACAACTCCCGACTTTTAAGAGCAACCTACCTTGTCTTTGTTTGAAAATCCCCAGATCCCAGCAGCAATTTCAAGGGCAAAAATCACAAAAAGGAAGAAGAAGAACTAGAAAAGAAAGACTGTGTTATTCGTGAAGGCCAGAGCACCACACACCAGCATCACACACATACACTGCAAGTTTGTCCAGACTTGTGGGAGCTGCCACTCAACCAGGGTGCAGCTGGAGGTCTGAGGCATTGGTAACACCAGGAAGAAGGACACTGGGTCAGCACTTCTTCCCAGGAGCGTCAGAAAGTCTGGCAGTGCTCTCCAAGCACCAGTCCTGCTTTTTGATCAGTGTTAATTAAAGCAAATCATCTGTTAACTCCAACTTTGAAGTTGTCCAAGTCATTCAGACACATCACAACAGCTAGCACCAATTCTTTACTCTGGTTTGTCACTGCTGTTGCTTTAGGAGTCATTACTTAATTCCTAGCTTGCCACCAACTCCCAGAGAGCTAATGGTCACTTTGTTGTACACACCATAAAACACAAATAAAAGTGGTCTGTCTCTCACTGACTACCAGATGCAAAACACCACTATCATTTAGAAGCACTTGAAAGAGATACGTGAATTACAAAGGGTTAGAGGCATCATTTTGCAAGGAATACTTGATTTTGGGTTCCTCTGTGACACAAAAGGGGAATTGTTCCTTCAGTGGCTACAGTAGTTGTCTTTTATTACCAAAGTCTTCTGGTTATTTGGATGAGTAGTTCTGCAAGTGCACAGATGTGCATGAACCCAGAAAGCTCTGCTGGCCCCTCCGGTCTGAAAACAATGAGGTTGCTCTCCAGTAATTGGCTTGCAGAGCACTTGTCAACTAGAAGAGCTCATCTTGTGATTATGAACAGTAGAGATTTGTTGTTTCAAGCACCAAATACCACAGTTCTGGTCTCAGATTCAGATTGCACAACCTTCAGAGTCCAGGGTGAACTGTCTAACAATGACAGCACTGCTCTTACCAATATTTTAGTTCTGTTCACAATACTCCCAGTTTTGACACCCCAGTCTGTCAGACACATCCAGCCTCTTGATGTCACCCTGTGTTCAAATGCAGCAGGAGCATCTGGATTTCAGGCCAGAAATGAAAACTATACTGGACATTTTAGCATTATGTAGGTGACCATGAGTTTAAGCACTGATGGTTCTGGGTCCACAGTCTGCTGCCCTTGAATTACACAGTAATATTTTCCTTCCTTTCTCATCACGCTACTCAAAAATTTAAGCGTTATCCTGAGCACTTACCAGGCCAAGCATACACTGAGATTCCTGTGATGCACCACAGCATCCCAAGAAACCAACCAGCATCATAAGGGCACCAGCTCCAATAAGGATGTAAACACCTAGAGAAGAGGAAAACAAAGTGTGCAGGTCACCGAGACCTCAGCAGCAAGGTACGAAATTAATTGCTCCACAAATAGCATTGGTAGCTTTCGCCAGGATTTAAGTGCCTTTACTGAGGTGCTTAAAGTCAAAGAGGGGGTTGTGCTTAATTTCCAAAGCAAATGCATCTGAAAAACTGATTAATAAAACCTTCAATTTGACACAAGGTGTACCCCTACTGCAGTTTCACAACTTTTAGAAAATAGGAAAGATAAAGCCATGTAAGACAAGCTGTAAGACTTTTCAAAACAGCCTCAGAGCCAAGAGTTATCAACTTCTCCTCAGGTGAAGATAGAAACAACTGGAATTACAGACACCTGGAATAGTGATTTATCAACAACTGCAAAGTCTTGAAGCAGATACTTCTTCAAATTATAAAAAGTGTCACAGCTTGTAAACTATCCTGCCCATAAATTAGGTAGTGAGTATATTGAGGCAGAAAGAGTAAACATTTCTGGGATAAAAGGCTCAATTTATGCCAAATCCTCTGGCTCCTAAACTTGGGAACAACCAGCCTAATCATCACAGCTGTGAGCTGGAGACAGCAGCAAGATGTGGTGAACAGGAAAACTCCCAAAGGATGGCAAGGAATATTACAGGGGCAGGGAAACATTAAAGAACCAGCACAAAGCACGTGGAACACACAGGACATTTCTATCACTAGGGACAACAACACAGTTCAGAGACCCAATCAATACTAATTAAAGGAAGCCAGATGTAAGCATTTGCTCATGATACATTTTAGATGCAAATCAATAAGATTAGCTGCCAAAATAAACATCTACTTGATGCAGCATTTGTAAGGGATTAAGCCTGACATTTCTTATCAGGTGGAAATCACAGTATGGACTTTTTAACTGCTACTTAAAACTTTTTCCATTTGGAAAAAGAATTTAAAAAGTCCATCAGTACCTCTTATTCCAGTTTGAATTGTACAGAAAGCCTCTGAGGTAACTCACTCCATAATCTACTGCAGTCAGTAACTACTCCAGAAAATGTTAAAGCAGAAATTCCTATTGAGCTTCTTTTTAAAACTCAGTTTAACCTACAGAGATTTCAAGCAGGTTTCACTGGCTGCATCCAGCCAGTAGCTTAAACATCCCACCATAAAAATTTTATGTTTTAGGAGGTGAAAGAGCTGTTTTAGACTACCCAAAAAAAGACTTGTTAAATATTCAGCTCAACAGCCAAGTTTAGATTTCCATTCTTTTCCTGAGGTGCACTTAAAAGCATCTGGGAATCTTCCTGGCAGCTCCAAGAACCACCCAGCTTGCTAAGATGCCACCATATCAAGGGCAAACCCCAAATTTTCTCACAGATAATGTGGTTTTTTTTAATGAAGTGCCATGAGCATCTCAATACTCCCAACTACGGCCTCAATACCATTCCTACCATTATTCCCTGGAGGCTGCAACATGAGTTGGACTTCTCCTTGCAAGTGACCCTTCAGACACCAGTCTGGGAGCTGTCACAGGTGAGTAGCCAAGGACAGAAGCCAGATTTTTTGGCAAGAGAAAGATGAAGCCATCCTTTAAAGGCTGCCTAATTCTACCTTCCACTGTCCCAGGTTGCTCAGAGCCCCATCCAGCCTGGCCTGGAACACCACCAGGGATGGGGCAGCCACAGCTGCTCTGGTTAACGTGTGCCAGGGCCTCACCACCCTCATAGGGAACAATTCCTTCCTGATATCCAATCTAACCCTGCTCTGTGTCAGTGTGAGTCCATTCCCCCTTGTCCTGTCACTCCAGGCCCTTGCCAAGAGTTTCTTAAAAGCAACTGTAGAGATCAAAATCAAAGTTCAGAGAGAATCTAGTTCACTTAGAAACTTCTATGACACTAACAAACTAAAAATGTGCGTGTCCCCTTACAAACGCCTTCCACATGGTTTAGCTAAAGCTACATCAATCCATGGTGGCTGGAAAGATTCTCATATGGACCAAGATATTTGTGAATTGTTCCCATTCAGTTCAGTGTATGAATTTAGGAGATGCAGGGCTTTAAGAGTTGGACAACAGAGCACATGCTCCTTCTGAGAGAAGGGGCAACAGAGTTTGTATTTTGGGCAGCTCAGATTGGTCACTCTGGAGAAAAATGATTAATTACTCAATTAGTTTCACATGAAACTTGGCTGATGCATATGGTGATGAGCATCAGGAAGAAACATCCTCTGTGTCTTCCAGGAGGCCCTGGGATTACAAAATGTTTATTGACAGCAACAAAGACAAACTGTGGGAAAAAAGATAAAGAGCCAAGAACCCACTCACACGACAGCACTGCTGTCTGCACGAGAGCTCGCAAGGGAAGCTGCCCCAGCACCAGCCAGGGAAAGCTGCTCTGGAGCTGTTTAGGGCTGTTTTGCCTTTTTACCCTTTAAGGAAGACCAAGGTTTCTCAGCAGCCTGAAAACCAGAAGTGTGACTGAGTGCTCCCCCAGCTCACCTGTGTAAAACTTTGTGTCAGATTCCAGTTCAAAGACGCTTTTGGTCTGTGAATCAAAGTGAAGCCATAGTCCAATTGCAAGCACTGCCGTCCCTGCAAGCTGTAAGAACAAGGAAGGCTTGTTAAACAATACCAACTAATCCACCCAGCCTTGCATTAGTAACAAAATCAGAAGCAAAAGCAGGATACAGCTTTTATTTAAAGAGGTGGTGGCAAAAGACAAGCACAAAAAGGACAGGGGGGATACCAACACACGAACAAAGTTCCAGACATGAGGTGCCTTGTTGACAGAGGCATTTATATAATATAAACTCCAATGCCACAGGAGGACAATGCCATTCTTGTTCCTTTCCGAAAATACCCAAGGTTTAGCCAAGTGTCAGTATTTCCACTGATCCTTCCACGCATTGTTTTATTCTGGGTGGCTGCAGACATTGCATGGCTTGGTGACCTTAAAGCTTCAACTGAAGAGCAAGTGTATCACAAGGAAAAGTGCCTTGTAAGGCCAGCTGGAAGTTCTGGTGTATTAAACAAACCACTGAGAGTTCAGTGTACCATGGAAGGGAGTTCAGGAAGAGTGCTCTTCTTGCAAAACAAGATAAAACCAACCCATTAAGTGACCACACTGACAGGAATAAGAAAATATCAGCTGCAGAAGCAGCAATGTTGCTGATCTGGAGCAATACAATTGAATTGCATGTAATATTTAGTTCTATTTCATTATCATCTCTGCCTGTGTGCCTCCAGGTTCCTCTTAACATTGGTGCCTGTGTTTACAGCAAGTCACTCTGTAGAAATTAGCCTCTGGATGAAACATCTGGCAAAAGCCATAGGAAATGTTGCAAGAAAGAGGGAATTGCACTCTGATAAGGCCAACAGCAACAGTTTGCTTTGAACAGACTCAATCCTCATTTAAAAAGAAAAAAAAGGGGTTTTTCTTGTAAAAAATGAAGAAATCTGGACAAAGTAGAAAGCTGGAGTATGCTTCTCAGCTCATTTGAAGACCATTTAACTATGAAAAAAAGCTCTGCAAAAGTGAGAGGAGGACAGAAACCCCAAACATCGCAGCAGACATTAAAAACAAACTTGAGAGTGAGCAATAAGCTTATAAACTCTCGTGCTTTGGTCAGGCAAAGCACTCATAAAGAGCCAAAGTAAAATCCCAACAAAGCCTGATGTCTGGTAAGGTCCTTGTAGGAGGAAACAACATTCCTGATTTGCCTCTAAGAAACAAGGAAGTGTTTAATAATGGCAATTTTCAGTGGGAATATGAGCAGCATTCCCTCGGCAAGCACCCAAGGACACACCCCTTCCACACCAAGCCCACCTGAGAGGGGGGAGCCTGAGAGCCCCTGCTCCCTGCTGTGGAAAATTTCCTGCTCACAGACAGGCCCAGCTCTCCTGAACCAGCTTTTCTTGTAGGGCAGGAACCCGAGTGCCAGACCTGCCTCCAAGAGGAGTTGCAGGGTTGTAGATGGAAAAACAGATCAAGTAACACACAGCCCAAAAGCCAAACCCACCTGGAAGTTTCCACACCTAAGCAAAAGGCCTTTGTTGGTGTTTCTGGTGCTTACTCCCAAGGTATACCTGCACACCTTGCTAGGGCTACCCTGACAAAGATGATTAAGTTATTCTGGAGCACCTTGGTACGACACAATGTCACAACAGCGTCATTATTTCAATTTCTTGTGCCACAGCTGCACCCTGAGGGGAGGGAGAGGCACAAGAGGGAGCTGACAGAGACAAGGGTTGCTGCTCTACCTGCTCTCCTGGCTGCCCCGTCACTTCAAAAAGCCTTTGCCACCTCATCTTTGCCTAAGTTCAAACATCAGAAAGGCTTAGTGATGGAAAACTCTGCTTTGAGACTGCTAAGTGACACAGTCTTTAATAACACTCTGCTTGAGACTCCATTTCCTGGGTCACCCAATGGTCTTTAGCTTCTATAGCTGACCAAGATGACCATTAGAAGAAACCTACAGCCTCTGTTTTGCCAAAAACTCACAAACTGAAGCCAGAAGCCTGAGCACCCAGCTCCTCTCACCTACCAAACTTCTTTACAGCTTGTAAAAAAACTAAACAAAACAACAACAAAAAACCCTCCAGTGTTTGAGTAGAGAGCTCTGCAAATGGGGCAGGGCACAGAAAAGGACCGTAAAACTAAAAAAAAACTCTTAAGCCATACTGTAACCATGCAGATAATCTTAAAATTCCAAGCAAAGGAGAGGGCTCAGTTAATGCCCTCCAGAAACAAACTGGTCTGTTCACATTGGGCAGAGATGATGTACTTAATATAGTTCCTTTCAAAACACGAATTTAACCCTTCCCCACCACCACCCAGAGGTACATGCCATGTTTTCTCCTTGGAAAAGCAGTCACTCTGTGGGAAAGGTTAAGAAGATGCCAGGGAGACAAGAGACAGGGTCACAGAACAGTGCTATCACTTCATGCCAGTGAACTGCTGCACAGCACTAAAAAAAGGGGCAGAATTAAACAGAGTGATAATTCTCTGTGGTGGATTAGAAATAAAATGCAGCTCCTTCATGCAAGAATAAGAGACTTTTTGTCTCCATTTCTTAAGGAAAGCAGACTCATGTTCTCAGTTTGTGCTCTTCCTACCCACAGTGACCACTGAACTAAAAAAAGGCAGTTTTAAAGCAGAAGGCAAGAAACTTGAAGCTTCAAGTTTCCATCAAAACAAGGAAGAAACGAGGACACAGCAGCAGCAGCCTCCGAGGAAGAGAAAAGCACAGCCCCATGGGCACTCAGCAGCACCTCTGGCCAGTGTGGCACGCTAGGGTTGAGGCACTGTCACCTCCCTGCTCACCCATGCTATGCCAGCAGGATGGGCAGCCGTGCTGGATGCTTCAGGAGCTGTTTTTCCTTCCTGGAAAAGGGGTGCAAGGTCCCCAACCTCAGCTGAGTGGAAGCAGATCCCCAGATAACCTAATTGTTGGGGTTTTGTTCGGTAATCCAAGGGGATTCCCCATCTAACAGACCTGTTTTGTCACAGGAGTTGAGCAATACTATGTATTTCTAACTAGCTCTATCTTGTGCTGAAAGAAATTTATAGCAGGGAAAGAACAACACTGTATTCCTGAAAATAATCCATTTTGTCTGGTTTCACACACACAAAGAAAAGAGTGCGTTTGTGTGCTTATCAGACAGGTGTTTCTATAGTGACAAATACAGCAAAAAGAGCTCAGAAGACAGGGCTTTTTTTTTCTACAATCTGACCATAACGTGAAGTTAAAGGGATACTGCTCACTCACTGTTTTGGAAAAGTTTGTGGTAGTGATTTTCCAGTAACAGCATGTCCTGGCACAATTACACTACTGACTTCCCTGCTCCAGCTAACCAGGCTTCCTTGTTTTCCCTAGCCACTACTCCCAGCTCATTCCTGCTCTGCTTGGCTGTTCTACAGCTGGATCAAGGATAAAGCTACCTTGCACCTCCTCTCCGAGCTCTACGGAGGCTTCTCGGGCTGTTCTTTTTTTCATTACATGCAAACACACCCTCTTTCCCCCTAAAGCTCACGCCTGCATGCAGCTTTCTGCCTGTTACAACAGGAAAAACAGCTTTTTTTTTTTGGTCTATCTTTCTTAAACAGCCCCGCACCTTCTCCAGTGAGCTTACTGTGCAGGACTCCGCTCCTCCCACCTTCCCCAAAGCCACGGCTCTGGTGTGTGTCCCCCGTGCTTTGCCTCTGGGTACATCTAAGAGTGTGTCCCAGCCTTCCATGGGAGAAGAGAACGAGAAAGGAGCCGAACCAGTCAGGGGACACTGGAGATGAAAAAACCTGTGTGTCCTGGAGGCAGCAGCCGTACAGAACACTCTGCCTTCCTTCCCTCGCCATCCCTGGCCAACCCGGGCATGAGCTCGGAGTGTGTCTCGGCACTAAACGCCACCACGGCGTTTTTGCCCCACCCGGGGTCCCACAGATAAGGTCTCCCAGCAGAAGGCTTGCACAGGAAACCGCTAGATTTATTGACAATGCCATAAACACGTGCTAAAGCCTTGAGGTTGAAGCAAAACAAATCCCCAAACGACCAATTCTGTTAACACATCCCATAGAAGCACAATGTGTGACACTATTTTGGAAAGCCGGAAAGTTTGTTTTAGATTTAAGCACTATTTTGCGAAGACCATTTTGTTCAGTCCCTTCTGACCTTGTCACTTTGATAAGGGACAATCACCCTACTCCCTCATACATCTTAGAGCATCTCATCTTTCCACAGACAGAAACACCTCCTAAGGAGCTCAAGGTCCAAGCATTTATCAAGTCCTTAAAATTGTCCTTCGTCTGTCCCGGCAGACAAAGCTTTGGGAAGGGAACACCCTCCCCTAGCCCTTCCTCCAATTCCCCAGAGAGGAGGTGGGGAGAGGAAGAAATCATACACTTCAAGAACGCCTGATAAGTGGCTCAAAGCCTGTAAAAAAAAGCCTTTGCAAAAAAAAATTAAAAATTGTGGGTTTTGCCATTTTGACACCTTCAGGCCAAGTTTACATACAGCTTCTACCAAGATCATGGTATTACCTCCAGCAGAAGGTAAGTCATTATGTGAAAATAAAGAAGTCAGTCAAAAATACTACTTTCAGTCTTGTCAGCTAATTATGGCATCTAAGAACAATAGTTTATTTTTTTCTTGAAGTAAGAATGTATGTCAGGCTCTACACTACTGTTTTATATAGAGGTTTATGTCCTCCAAGAAGACATAAAAAAGTCACCATCTTCACTTCATAAACACTTGAACTTTTAGCTAAAAGTCTGACTACATAAGACAATTTACTTCTCACTGTTTTAGACTGAGCTAACAAAGCCAGGACCAGACCTACAACGTTGCAAAGCACATGCAAAGAAATTGAGACCATTATGAACAGTAGTGAACTGTTTCTGTCCTGTTACTGGCTGATAATCCATAAATAAAGCCCCATAAACAGTTAAGTACAGGTGAGGCTCAACAGCACTCTAAACCGCCAATTAACAGAATTAGTGTTATCCACACAGGTTTTCAGAGCTTTGAAAAAGCTCCCCTAACACTTGTGCTGTGTGGGCTTGCAGTTACACAAGAAACTGCAGCTATTTTCAAACTAGTTTGGAAAAAAGTGGATCGGAAAGGAAGTATTTTCTTTCTGCTTAACTAGTTTCAAGAATGTTGTGGCCTGTGTTAATGTCACAGCACTTTCTGCAATAAAATGGTGTTCCAGTACAGCAGGAGCAACATTACAAAATTCCTGAACCAATGCCAAGACTAGTGCCCATTTCATACAAGTTCCTATTCAGAAGCCAGTCCACTATATTTGCAATTAGAATTGCAAATAGGAGCCAGGACTGCTGGAAGGCTTCAGTAGCTTCACATCAGGTTTCTCAAGGCAACATCCTCCAAGCTCCATTCCTGACTTCAGAGAACTTACTGGAGTCAAAATACACAGATCTGAACCCAAGCAGCATCAGACTCACACACTGTAGCCAGCAACTGCATCAGTTCATCACAGAAAGCAAAAGCAACTAATTTCTGGGGTTTTCATATGTGTCTGCATACATACATTAACAGACACTTGTATTTCCCTGCACATCCTCCAAGTCCTCTGCTCCACCAGAGGAGGAAAGAGCATCTGAATTGCTGATTCTGCTCATCTTACTTTAGCAGGCACTACCACACACAAATGTATTTATTCATAAAACACTCAGAGCTCTGGAGAGTGGGAAGTCAGGACAAGAGAGCTGCCCAATAGCAGAAAGGAGCAAGAAAATTATTGCTGAAAACTTCAACATGACCTCTGCTTGCCTAAAATACATGAAACCATAAATATTAGCAGCAGATGTCTTTGTATGCCACAAAATTCACAAGGGGAAAACCCAGCACTTAAGTTTAACAATGCATGGCCTTGCTTTGGTACAGCAGCAGGAAGCCAGTGGGAGAACATGCAGGCACTTGCCTGGTGTGGTCCAAGCTGCTCAGTAGGCCACAGCTTTCCTAGGAAAGGACTTCATCACCAGGACCAACAAGCCTGAGCAAACTCAGGGATTTAAGGGAGCACAGCTAAAGGCAGTCACTCATTACTCGACTCAAGGCAATCCAGCATTGCTCACACTAAGGTTGGTCCACGCCAACTTTGTTAAGACCACTTTACTGCTAAGGTTTAAGGCACAAAATGTGTTGTTTGCATTGACTTCTTGCCAAGCTCAAGCCAGCCTGGTGGAAAAAAAATAGTTCTGTATCAGGCTTGACACCTCCCTCCCACACCCTAAATCAGCTCCCAAAATTCTATTATTATAGAGACCAGACTGTCAGGGATGCCAGGGCCGGCACTGGCCGTGCCGAGACTGCAGAGCTGTTGGCAAAGCTGGGTGAAAACACCAGCCCCAGCAAGGGCAGCACAACAGCAGCGAGGAGCCTGGTGCAACACTCCATCCCAGGAGGAAACACAGCCATCCCTGATTCTTACACCTCAGAGAGGGGATTGACCCCAAGAATTTACTGATCCATGCTTAACCTGAAGCAATGCAAACATCCACAGATGTTCCCTTCCTTCCATTTAGGCCACAAGCATGTTGTAAGCCAAACTCTGAAGTCCAAAAAGTTTCAGAGAACACCATGTTAGGGCCCAGCCTTCCCAACTGGGGAAAGGCTATCAGATAAATTGAGCACAAGATCCTCAGGAAGGTTAAGAGAATGGGACAGACAGTAGCATTTCCCAGGACCAACCTCCTGGTCTACATGTCGAGCACTTATAAATTGTGCCAAGACACAGACAGCACTTTGGGAGAAGAAACATTAACAAAAGGCTGCTGAACTCCATGTTGGCAGGTTGGACTAGATGATCTTAAAGGCCTTTTCTAACCCAGGTCATTCTGTGATTAGCCAGGTATCCCTTGACCAACTTACTCCTCAACATCTGCTGAGGAGAGGGCACCACCACTGTCCCCCCAGGGACACTTTTCTTCTGAAAATGTCTTCTTTCCTGGCTTAATATCCCACAGCTCTTTCTCACTGCCTCGACTATCCTAAGGTCCTAAGGACCATCCATGGTCCTAAGGATCTCTAGCCCATTTCCATGCTGAAGAATTCCAACTTATTTACAGCTGCTGATGGCAGAAACCCTCCTCTTTCTTTCCCAAACATTACCAAGCTCCACTACGATGCTCTCAAGGAAGGCAGATGACCAGAGCAGCAGCACTGCAGCACACCAGCATGCCACATGTTTAGGGAGCTTTACACAGCATCTTCTCTCAATCCTTCATTTCTGAAGCTGGTTTTGCTCTGTTGACGCTGAGCACCCACCTGGTGCTTCTGTAAAGCCATCGCAACTCTTCCTCTCCCAAGGCTTCACTGCTCCATGGCAGCTGCTGCCCCTGAACCATGCAGCTCCTATCTCCAGGCAGCTTCCTGCTGGTGCCTCCCACAGGAATTCCTTGATGCCCGCCTTTGGCAAAGGCCTTTTCTTGCTGTGTCACACACCCTGCTGTGTCAGCACGCAGCCACCACCTCCATCACCCCGGACAATGGGTGCCAGCCAGCAGCACTCCCGTGCTTCTCCAGACAAGGTGGGGCTACACTGACCACCACAGAGCTTGTGCCAGCAACCACTGCTTCTCTCCTCAACAGGAGAGCTGCACCTCACCACAGCCCTGCCTCCACTCCAACAGCCATCTCATCCTTGCCAGGATCTCACTCCACGACTGCCTGGTTTTCACAAGAGGCCTGACATTTACAGGAGACATTGACCAAGTGAACCAACACCAACCAGTCCTTGCCCTCTGTCACATTCAGGTTTTTAAAGGCTCCAAGGCAGCAGCTTCATGAAGTCTGACTTGCCCTTGCAGTAGCTAATATCCCATCTCCACATGTACACCAGCTTTTGAAGAGGCTTCTCCTCAGCTTTTTCCAGATAATATGTGCCACTTTCTGGGTATCTCAGACTACCACAAAGCAAAAACCCAGCCTCCAATTCACTGCATTCCAGCCCTCCAGCACAGAGGGATGGTGAGCAGGGCAAGTTACCTAATCACAACTCACTTAGAGTTCTGAAGTGCTGTGTGACCTTGGAGAATTGTTAATCAAACATTTGCTGCTCCTCCTGTTTCACCTCCTTGGCATCAAGAGGTCAGTTCAAGCCTGTGCAGGATTCAGAGTCAAAGACAGGTTACGGCATAGAACTCTGTTAAAATCTTCCCCAGTAAAACAGAGTCCTGCCAAACATCACTCCCAAAACTTTTATACCTGGAGCTATTACTGCCTGGAAGAACTCTCTGAGAAACTCTCCTTTCCTCATGTGTCTGAAGTGGGGTATGTTACTTGGGTTTGCTTTTGCTAATTGTCCAAAAGGCTACTCCTTTGGCTAACATTACTGCATATTTCATCTGGCTCACCAGCATTTAGGAACCTTTATGTTCTTCCTTTGAACACTGCTTCCAATTTGAAAGTTCCCCTTCTTACTTCAATAACTTCCTTTACCAAGCTGTTTAAACCCTTCTGCTTCCTCTTACCCTTGTTCAAGTCTCTGATGGAAGCAAATACATTCCACCTAACATGACATCCACAGCCATCTGCAGGTTTGCTGCAGACCACTTAAATTCCTCACCTAACTTTGGAGGCAACTTATTTCAAAAAAAGGAGGTACGGAATTGCACTTGGGCACAACAAGTTTTGTCAACATACTTCCATTACTTCACAGATCTTTCACATCCACAAAGTTGTAAGAAACATTAAAGCCTTTTTTCTTATTTGGGTGGTTCTTGCCTTCTAATACTGGCAGCCCCAGAACACCTTTCTTTTTATGCTGTTCACTGCAGAATAATCCAAGATACAGCTACTTTACTTCTCCACAGAGGACACAAGGTTTGCTAACACCCTACCCCCTAAACTCCCCTCCAACTGTTTTCAACAGAACACATGATGTGGTGATCCCCAAGAGCCAAGGACCACCCCATCTGGTCAAATACACACAACTCCGGCCGACCCAAGCTGCTTGCACTTCACTGCCTCTTGGGGCCTCCAGACACTCACTGAGATCTCCAAGACGCATTTATCTCACTTTAATTCTTTTTTCTTCCTCTTCTCTTTCCCACATCCTAGCTGCATACTGCCAGCCTCAAAAAGGCAACTTGAAAAGCTGTCATCTCTCAGCTCCTCTGGGCAGCAGCACCACTCTTCTTCCATCCACCCTGTCACCAGTACAATTCTGTATCCACGAGCACCCAAAGGTGCGAGTAAAGCCTCAGTGCTTTATTACCCTGACACTCCCAAGCAAAAGGTACATCCCGAGCTAAACAAAACCCCTCTCCCTGTTCTCAGCCCCGGGCTCCAGACAACAAGGTGGTGATGCTCAGGGGTTAAGAGCATCTCTGAGGCAATGCCTTCACCACAACAAGAACTTTTGGCCCATAAAATAATCTGCAGAAAGTCTGCACCTTTGAAACAAACAGAACAAGCACAAGGAAAACCATTAATATTTCAGTCTCTTTTAACAAAAAGTTTAGAAACTGCCCATAAGTTTCAGGCAGTGATTTAGTAGGCTTTTTCGTCTGATCAGCTCTAACCCTGCAAATGAGACAGCCCTGCTCACTGTACAAGCGGGTCCGAGGTGGCAACATGGGCTTTCCTGGGTCAAGTTCTGCACAACTGCAGCCCAGCTCTGTTTTCTCAACTCTGCTGTAATCCATTTCGACACCGAGACATCCCGAGCACTTTACCCATTACCACTGCCACTTCCAGTCGTCCCACGGGCAGTGCTGTGATGACTCCAGGCACGGCTTCTTCCCGCAGCTCCAACTTCATTCCTCCACATCAGAGTCACACACGCACGTCTCCACCGTGGCAAACAGCCCAGAGAAAACCTAACTTTTTGCACCATAGGCTTTTCACCTTTCCATTCGGCACACAAGTGGCTCCTGTGGTACTTTTCCATGCAGGAGCCAGCGCTAAATCCAGGTGCCCACGCCCCAAGCGCCTAAGAACAGCCCCAGCCTCTCGGCTCGGCCATGCTTTCCCACGCTGCCCGGCCAACAGCGGGGCCAGAAACCACACCGGAGACGTGAGTTCAGTGGGTGCTGGTCTGCTCCGAGAGATTAAACACGAAGGGAAGCCACAGCTGCCTCCGACATCAGGAGTTCACACACACGACAACCACAGGCTGCAAGTTGCGAGGAACCGGCTCACACCGGGAACAGCCCCGGCACCGGGACAGCCACCGGAGAGCCCGACCTGCACACAGAGTTCTATGGCGAGGGCTGTACGTGGTGCTGGGGGCTGCTGGGGGGGCCTATCCACACCTAGCAGCACACTCAACCCGCCTTATGATCAAACGCGAAAAACGTGAAAAATAAAGCGGTGAGCACCCAGGCAGCCGCCCCTCTCCTTTCGGGGGTTTGGAAGTAGGGAAATAGCAAAAACCACGCACCAGAAAAGCAAATAAAACGCGCCTCCCCAGCGCTTCCCCTCCCCTCCCTCCCCGTCCCGCGGGCTCCCCGCCGGGCGGCGCGGGGGACACAGCCCGGGGAGCCTCACCCAAAAGATGAAGTTGAAGCCGAAGAGCAGATACTTGATGCACTTGGTGCCTCCTTTGACCGGCATGGTGGCGGCTGTAGGCGCGGTGACGAAGCTCCCGCGCTCCGACACCGCTCCTTAAATGCGGCCCTGCCCGGGTGTCTCGGGGACTCC